>PYHX02000495.1:89001198-89199777 GCA_004302925.2 Cochliomyia hominivorax
AAATCATTAATTTTTTTTTTACAAATTATTTATTTATACAAATTATAAGTGAAATTAATTCCCTTTAAATTTATTTAAAACTTCTTTAATTCATATAAAATGTCACTTTTTATTGTTTATTGTTCTTTTTTATGTTAAAACTCTAATTGTTTTTGTATTGTGTGTGTGTGTTTTTTGCTTTGTTTTCATTTAACCACAACGAGTACAGTTGTGAGTGTAAAAATAAGTACTTTTTGTTTTCTTCTCGTTGCTTGTGTATTATTTACCTAAAGTGAGTGTGGTTATACGAGTGTTTTTTTGTTTTCGATTTAAATTGAGAAGAGTAGATTTTTTTCCTCCAATATTTTGCTGCTAAAAGCATAGTTGCAAAAACTGTAGTAGGAAAATATAAAATAACAAACATAAGAAGCTGCCATATGATTTTGTTAGTGCAGAATAATGGAATTTATGTGATTTTAATAACTTGTTAAAAGAAACGATTTTTTTTAATAAAAATCAATGTAAATAAATTTTTTAATAATAAATAAAGAAAAATTCTTTCATTTCAAACAAAAGCAAAGAAATTTTTATTAATAAATACTAAAACTAAAATCTCCCTCCAAGTTTTAATTGAATATTAATAAAATTAAATTTAGTTTTTGAATAATCGAATGTTAGAATTTATTTATATATTGATTAACTAATGAATATCCCTATTAATTTTCTAGTTTTCTTCAATTTTCAACTTAAAATTCTTTCATTCAGTTCCATTCCTGCAACTTTTTGCGTCGGTTAATCGAATATTCGTTTAATGAAACTCACTAAATTCCGAAATTCGATTTTTAAGATTAATAAATAAAATCTTAATCTATTCCGATTAAAAAATCAAATCTTTTTATTTGTCTCTAATAAACCTAGTTTGTTTTCGAGATTTCGAATAAGCTATTATCTAAAACAGTTTAATCGACTAATCGATAAAATAATATAACGATTAATCGCTTAAAATTTAATATAAGAATTTATTATTTTCATTACCTCATTAATTGATTTCAAAAATTTAAATAGTTTTTATTCTGAGATATATAATAAGCGAATAAAAAAAATAAACGATTATTCGGTCAATACTAATTTAGTAGTTAGTATATTGCTTGATCTCATTTAATTTATCTTTATAAATAGTTCGACTAGTCGATTAATCGAATTAAAAGTTAACCAATTAATCGCTTAAATTCTGATCTAAGAAATTTAAACTAATTTTATCCATCACCTTTCTTTAACTTCGCAAAACAATACCCTTCGGGTAATCAACAAAAACAAAACTCCAATAGATACAGCAACAATTCGTCCCATCTTAATGAAAGAAGAGGATCAGCAGCAACAACAGCATCATGTTATTAAAGATGAACCCGAATTTCATATGTCGAATAATGAGAATTCCGAGCAAAATGAACAAAATGAATCATTTGAAGAAATGGAAATGGAAACAAGTGGTGTGAATGAAATGGAAGATGATCCTTTAGAGCACAACACCAACAACAGCCAGCGAACAACAGCAGCAGCAACAACAGCAGCAACAACAACAGCAGCAGCAACAGCAGCAGCAACAACAACAGCAACAACAATTGCAGCAACAAGTAGCACAAGCAGCCACCATACACACCCAACAAATAAGTGTAGATCAAATATCGGCGGAAAAAATTGACGCTGAATGATTTATTGCAATTTAAGACTACCCGACCCAGGGAGGAGATAATATTGCAAATAAAACATCCAGCAGATCCAACAGGTTAGAAAAGATTTTTTTAAATGAAGAATCATTTTTAATTTTTTTTTTAAACTTTAGGTGCTCAAATTACGATACCCTCACCCACACGGCATACCATACCTACCCATCATCAGGCCCAACAGCATACCATGGCCACCATAACCGCCAATGGATTTAATCAACAGATCATAAGCGAAATCAAACCACAACAAATTACTTTGGCTCAATATCAGGCACAACAAACAATTGCAGCAACAGCAGCAATTGGCTCAACAACAGCAACTGCAACAGTTGGCCCAACAGTCTCAGTTAGCGGTTTGCAACAACAGCAGCAGCAACAACAACAACAAGCAGCTGCAGCCGCCGCGGCAGTGGCACAACAAACAGCACCAACAGCAGCAGCAGCAACAACAACAGCAGCAACAGCAAGTTAAAATGCAGCTACAAACACCCACAGCCACCACACAATTTGCTACAGCCACGCCTACTTTCACATGTACCACCTTTAGTGCCTTGCCACCGGCGGCAGCAGCGCCCCAACCTTCTAATCAACATACCACAACAGTAACCACCAATAATGCCAATTTGGCTGCCCTCACAGCCAACAATAATCCCACTTTAACCGCCAACATAGTGACAACAGCCCCCACAACCACCAGCTGCAGCAGTCGCCACCTCAGCACCACCCACAATCACCTCTAGCGCTCAAGATTCTTATGAGGAGAAAATTAATTATTTTAAACTTAAAGAAGCCGAATTACGCTACAAAGAGCAACAGGTTACTTTAGAGAAAAGAAAATAGAATTGTCACATGCCCAAGATCAACTAAAACATCTAAGGGGAGGTGCATCGTTTGCAAGTGGAAGAATTGAAAATGAAAATACGCATTTTACAGGAAGAAGAAAAACAACTCAGTAAATCAAATTCTGCTTTAACAAGTTAAAAGGGCGACAACAGGAGGGGTCTTATTGTTTAATATTCTAATACTAAATAATTTTTTGTGTTTTTAAATTTTAAATACTTTTTCTTTTTTTAATTTAAATATTTTAAGTTTTTAAATTAAGTTAAAATTCATAATTAAAAATAAGAATTTGTTCTTTTTGTGCTCATTTAAAGTTAAACAAGAAAATTGATCTTAAGTAAAAAAATAATAATTAATTGTATGTTTAACATAACATAAAATGTATTTGTATAAATTTATATATAATTAAAATTAATAACGCACTCACAAACACACACACACACACATCTATTATTTGTTAATTGAAAAAAGCAAATAATCAAAACAACAAAAAGGAAATTTAAATAAAGATTATAAAAAATTTCAACAAAAAAACTTTAAAATATCTATTATTCTTTGAAAAACTAATTCTAACAAAAATTTTAAAATTTTCGAACTTTCGAAATTAAAATCGAATTTTCGAAATTAACAAAAATCGTTCAAATCTTAAATATTTTACAAGGAATGTCTTCAAAAAATATATAAACATCCAGTTTTACTTCATTCCGCCAAGTTTAAGGAAAAATCGATTTTCGAACTTAAAATCGAATTTTCGAAATTAATAAAAATCCTCCATTTCCGAAATATTTTAAAGGAATATCGTTCTAAAGTACCAAAAATACATAAACCTCCATTCTGACTTCATTCTTTTATGTTTTAAGCGAAAAATAAATTTTCGAACTTAAAATCAAATGTTCGAAATTAATAAAAATTCTTCAAATCTTAAGTAAATTAAAGAAACTTCCTTTTTATCTAAATAAAAAACAGTATTTATAAATATTTAGCGATTTTTAACAAAATATCGAAATTCGAAGTTAAGTTCGAATTTTCGAAATTAATAAAAATACTCAAAATCTAAAATACTTTAAAGGAAATTCCTTTTAAACTATAGAAAAAAGAAAATTTAATTAATATTCTTAATTTTTAAGCGAAAAATCGAAATTCAAACTTGAAATTGTATTTTCGAAATTAATAAAAAACTTCAAAACTTTAAATAGTTTAAAGGAATTCATTTAAACCACATAAAAAGCAATAATTATCAATCTTTGAGACAAAAATCTAAATTCGAATTTAAAATCGAATTTTCGAAATTATTAAAAATCCATAAGATTATTAATAATTTAAACTGCATTCCATATAAACTCTTTTAAAAGTAATTTTTATCGATTGTTATACATTTTTTAACCATAAAACTAAATTCGAACTTAATTTCGAATTTTCGAAATTTCTAAAAAATATCTAAAACTGTTCAATTTAGCAGAATTCTACATAGATAATCTTATACTAAAAAAATTTTTGAATTTCATTGAAAAATTGAATTCGAACTTAAATTAAATTTTCGAAGTTATAAAAATTATTCAAATCATAGAAATTTTATAGGAAAATTCTTTTACATTTTGGAAAAAACATTTTGAAGACAATAATTAACTTTTTTTAGCGAAAGTTGGAATTCGAAATTAAGTTCCAATTTTTGAATTTACTAAAATAGATACAAATCACGAATATTTTACCGAAAAATTGTTTTTTAATACAATTAAAACATTTTTATAGATAATTTATACATTTTTTAGCCAAAATTCAAATTCGAAATTAAGTTCGAATTTTGGAAATTATTAAAAATCGCCAAAATTTTAAATATTTTAAAGAAATTTGCTTCTAATTATCTATTTTAAACATTTTTTAAACAAATTGCACCAATTTGAAGTAAAAATTTGATTTTCGAAATTATATTCGAATATTCGAAGTTGGATAAAAAGTGGTAAAATCTTAAATTTATAATATAAAACTATATAATTTTGGTTTAAATAAGTATATTGGGGGAAAAATTATGATTTTTGCAATTTCGAAATTATGTTCGAATTTTCAAAAATCGAAATCTATTCTATCCTTTAGGCTATAAACTGGTATATTATCTGGAGTATAAGCTAATCCATTGTCTGAACAATAAAATAGCTTAACGTCTGGACCACTAACTAGTTTATCGTTAAGAAAATTTTGTGGACCCTAGATTGGTCCATAGCTTGAGTTTAAAACAAGATTTTATATTAAAAAATACCATTCTGACTTACCTTTAGGCTGCTTCTTTGTCTTTCCTTTGGTCTTGTGATTACTCACATGCTCGTAGACTTTTGTGGGTACATTTCCTAGAGGCGTGGAGGAACCATGAATTTGCTTAGGAATAATTTTCAAAGGATTTGCGGCGCTAGTCTGAAAGAAAACAAAGTGGTAGAAGAAAGGAACAATAGTTAGAATGTAGAAAACTCCTTTTGCCAATTTTTCTACTACCCACCTCTCCTACTTCATTTTTAGCAAAACATTGTACTATACCCGCATGTCTCTTCTGAACATGTTGTATAACCAGACGTCTACCATCGTGTAACATTTCCTCATCCATGGAGGTATCAATACCATTAATAAGCCAATAAATATCAGGATAAGGATTTCCTGTCGCTGAACATTCTAATTCTAAAGGATAACTTTCATTGATAACAGTACTAGCGGGTCCCCTGAGAATAGAGGGTTTTTCTAAGACTGTCAACTTAATGAGATGCACTAAGGCCGGGGCTATGCCATTATCCAAACGACATGTATAGGAACCTTCGTCCTCCGAAACAATATCGGAAATTTGCAAACCATAAGGCAAAAAACGGGTACGATTGTTGTTGTTTATGTTAATATTTGGGGAACTCCAAACGGCGACGGGAGGTGGAGAACCCACGCCGGGACATTCCAGAACCACGGTGTCCCCAGGACGAGCCGTTATTTGACTAACTGGCGGTATTAAGAAATAAGGAGGATTACGATCACTATAGTCTACACGCAAATCTATACGTTGAGTTAAATTAACATTTTGCCCGGTAATGGGATTCATAGCGGAACAGGTGTATATACCAGAATCTTTGGCTGTTACAGTATTTAAAATTAAAGCTCCATTTGTGGGTATTATTTCGGATTGTTGTAATTTCTCGCCATTACGATAAAAGGTCCAAATGGCAGGAGGATTCGAGGAGACACTACCACATCGCAGTAACACACAATTTTTGGGAGCCACATTAAATATTTTGGCATTACGAGAGTAACCATTGGAATTATCTATCGATATAGAGACTAGAGTCAAACGGGCCGATAGAGAAGCAATGGCAGCCGAACCATACCAAGCCACACACTGATAATCACCCAAGGTTTCAGGCTGCACAACAATACGCAGCATAGAAACACGATCATTTTTGGTGATATTGTAACCATTCTGAAAAGAGAGCAAGAAAATGGGGGAAATAATTAATAAAAAATATAATAAAGTCTTGAACTAGATACTTTACCTCCAGGGCCAAATATTTGTATTTACTTCCATCATCTGTACGATTACTAGAGTGTCGAAATTTCCACTCTAATCTCTCGGGTGTTAAATTAACCTCACATTCAAATACCACCTCATCACCCTTGGGAGCTACTGCCGATTCGGGAGAACGTTCAAAATATACACCCAATTCTGAAGCACAAACAGTATTTACATTTGTTGTTGTTGTTAATATAACAAAAATAACAATCACAGTTTTTAAACAAGAACTTAATAATGAAGTTGATTTTCTGGAAAATGTTGAGGACGTTGCCAAAGATGATAATGATGATAATACTGGCGGTAAAGCTGCTGCTGCTGCTGATGATGATGAGCAGGTGTTTCTCAACAATGTCAATGAAAACATGGTTGATTTCTTTTGTTTTTTATCTGTCTCTTGAATTTTTTCAAAACATAAAAATGTGATTTTTGTTTTTGTCGATTCCTTTTTTTTATTATTTTAAGCTGCAATGAAAGATGAAAAATAAAAGAACAACAACAAAAAAATGGAATTTCATTATAATGTTTTATTGGTGTTTTAATTTATTATTTAAGAAAAAAACAAAAAATATCTTTACAAAAATAAGAAATTGCAACATCTGTCCTAAGTAGGTTTTAACAAAAAATCTAGAACTGGTTGTTTTCTTGAAGTGAAACCAGATTTAAAAAAGATCACAAAATATCGCTATTTTCAAAAGCTACAAAATTCAATTCTTATGACATAAATCAAATAAAATGGTCAAGTTGTCATTACAGGAAATAAAAAATAAAAAATAAATAATGGAAAACCAACAAAAAATAAGTCATGGAAGGATAAATAGTTACAACTAAAATAGAATTCAAGAAATTTTAAAGGCCGAGATAAATAAGCTTTAATTCAAGCCATAAATGAGATAATAGTCCAGATAATAAACTGCTTTATAGGCCAGAATATGGAATGCTTTATAGGATGGACTATATATATTTTCTATATATTTTATAGACCAGAATGTGGTCTATTTTATAGACCAGAATATGGTCTACTTTATAGACCAGAATATGGTCTACTTTATAGACCAGAATATGGTCTATTTATAGACCAGAATATGGTCTATTTTATAGACCAGAATATAGTCTATTTTATAGACCAGAATGTGGTCTATTTTATAGACCAGAATATGGTCTATTTTATAGACCAGAATATGGTCTATTTTATAGACCAGAATATGGTCTATTTTATAGACCAGAATATGGTCTATTTTATAGACCAGAATATGGTCTATTTTATAGACCAGAATATGGTCTATTTTATAGACCAGAATATGGTCTATTTTATAGACCAGAATATGGTCTATTTTATAGACCAGAATATGGTCTATTTTATAGACCAGAATATGGTCTATTTTATAGACCAGAATATGGCTATTTATAGACCAAATATGGTCTATTTTATAGACCAGAATATGGTCTATTTTATAGACCAGAATATGGTCTATTTTATAGACCAGAATATGGTGTATTTTATAGACCAGAATATGGTCTATTTTATAGACCAGAATATGGTCTATTTTATAGACCAGAATATGGTCTATTTTATAGACCAGAATATGGTCTATTTTATAGACCAGAATATGGTCTATTTTATAGACCAGAATATGGTCTATTTTATAGACCAGAATATGGTCTATTTATAGACCAGAATATGGTCTTTATAGACCAGAATATGGTCTATTTTATAGACCAGAATATGGTCTATTTTATAGACCAGAATATGGTCTATTTTATAGACCAGAATATGGTCTATTTTATAGACCAGAATATGGTCTATTTTATAGACCAGAATATGGTCTATTTTATAGACCAGAATATGGTCTATTTTATAGACCAGAATATGGTCTATTTTATAGACCAGAATATGGTCTATTTTATAGACCAGAATATGGTCTATTTTATAGACCAGAATATGGTCTATTTTATAGACCAGAATATGGTCTATTTTATAGACCAGAATATGGTCTATTTTATAGACCAGAATATGGTCTATTTTATAGACCAGAATATGGTCTATTTTATAGACCAGAATATGGTCTATTTTTATAGACCAGAATATGGTCTATTTTATAGACCAGAATATGGTCTATTTTATAGACCAGAATATGGTCTATTTTATAGACCAGAATATTGGTCTATTTTATAGACCAGAATATTGGTCTATTTTATAGACCAGAATATGGTCATTTTATAGACCAGAATATGGTTTTTTATTGACCAGAATATGGTTCTATTTTATAGACCAGAATATGGTCTACTTTATAGACCAGAATGTGGTCTATTTTATAGACCAGAATATGGTCTGTTTTATAGACCAGAATATGGTCGATTTTATAGACCAGAATATGGTCTATTTTATAGACCAGAATATGTCGATTTTATAGACCAGAATATGGTCGATTTTATAGACCAGAATATGGTCTATTTTATAGACCAGAATATGGTCGATTTTATAGACCAGAATATGGTCGATTTTATAGACCAGAATATGGTCGATTTTATATAGACCAGAATATGGTCGATTTTATAGACCAGAATATGGTCGATTTTATAGACCAGAATATGGTCTATTTTATAGACCAGAATATGGTCTATTTTATAGACCAGAATATGGTCTATTTTATAGACCAGAATATGGTCTATTTTATAGACCAGAATATGGTCTATTTTATAGACCAGAATATGGTCTGTTTTATAGACCAGAATATGGTCTATTTTATAGACCAGAATATGGTCTATTTTATAGACCAGAATATGGTCTATTTTATAGACCAGAATATGGTCTATTTTATAGACCAGAATATGGTCTATTTTATAGACCAGAATATGGTCTATTTTATAGACCAGAATATGGTCTATTTTATAGACCAGAATATGGTCTATTTTATAGACCAGAATATGGTCTATTTTATAGACCAGAATGTGGTCTATTTTATAGACCAGAATATGGTCTACTTTATAGACCAGAATGTGGTCTATTTTATAGACCAGAATATGGTCTGTTTTATAGACCAGAATATGGTCGATTTTATAGACCAGAATATGGTCTATTTTATAGACCAGAATATGGTCGATTTTATAGACCAGAATATGGTCGATTTTATAGACCAGAATATGGTCGATTTTATAGACCAGAATATGGTCGATTTTATAGACCAGAATATGGTCTATTTTATAGACCAGAATATGGTCGATTTTATAGACCAGAATATGGTCGATTTTATAGACCAGAATATGGTCGATTTTATAGACCAGAATATGGTCTATTTTATAGACCAGAATATGGTCTATTTTATAGACCAGAATATGGTCTATTTTAGAGACCAGAATATGGTCTATTTTATAGACCAGAATATGGTCTATTTTATAGACCAGAATATGGTCTATTTTATAGACCAGAATATGGTCTATTTTATAGACCAGAATATGGTCTATTTTATAGACCAGAATATGGTCTATTTTATAGACCAGAATATGGTCTATTTTATAGACCAGAATATGGTCTATTTTATAGACCAGAATATGGTCTATTTTATAGACCAGAATATGGTCTATTTTATAGACCAGAATATGATAAATTGTTTTGTCCAGATTATAAGGAATTTGTTTTAGATTGTTTTGTCCAGATTATAAAGAATTTTTTAGTCCAGTTTATGGTGAACTTTAGTCCAGAAAGTATTGAAGTTAATATGACAGATTAAAGCGATGTTTACTATGAGGTTTATAGTCCAGACAATGGAACAGTTTATAGTCCAGATAATAGTTTTAAACAGTATTTTAATTATTTCTATAAGAGCGAACTTTAAGAAGAGATTATAATAAAGTCTGTAGTCCTGACTTTAATGCAGTTTACTCCAGTTTGTAATCAAATTTACAGTCTAGTTGAAAATGATGCTTATGGTATAGACTATGTGTACGGCTCAAAAAAAGTTTAACTTGTAGCGCAGTCTATAGACTAGTTTATGGCGCAGTCTGAAAAAAATTCTATACTCTAGAGCGTGTTTCAGTTTTTAGTATTGATTTTGATTTGATTATTCGAATTTAATTTTAATTTTTCATTATTTACTTTGTAGTCATTTTGATAGCTAATATTTTAGACCAGTTTTAAGAGTTGTTTGAAAATAAACTCATAAAAATAGTTTCATTCGTTTTATTGCATTAAACGAAAAAAGACGAAAATTTATGATCAGATTTATCAAGGATAATAAATACCAACAGTTTGATAGAAATGAACGTTAAATTTCTTGTTTACAAAACTATTTTTATCGGTATGTTTTTCTGTCTGTCCGTCCGTCTGTCCGTCCGTCTGTATGGTTGTACGGCTGTTACAGCTGTCTGCTTTAGTTGAACAAATACTTAAAACTATTTTCCTTTTTACAATCAATAAATATAAAATGAAGAAAATAAAATTATTTTTATTTCATTTTGATTATAAATAAATGAAAATCGTTTTTTGTATTCATTTTTGTTTCGAGTGTTTTAAGAAGAAAAAAGCTTAAAAGGGGGATGCCACACACAAGTACTAAAATATATTTAAGCCTGAAAGTGGAGGAAAGAAAAGGCAGCTTAAATATTTTGTTTTTTTTTTTTTTCAGAAATAAGAATTACATTCGGTGGCACAGCATGTGTCCAAGATGGGGATATAAACTATAAAGAGATATTTATTTATTTATTTTGGTTGTTTGTGTGACTTTTTCTTTAAATTTACGATTAACGTTGAAGACGTCAGACTGGCTTTTGATCATCTGGTACAAATAAACAACCTGTTGCTATTTTACTAGAACTAGATCATAAATAATGAATGTGATCTTGTTGTTTGATTAAGAGCCTAAGAATCAAACAGAGAGAGAGAGAGAGAGAAAGATTAAGGATCAATTGTTAAATGGTTTTGAAATATAAACCGGCTTGTATAATGCCAAGGAATTTGTTACAATATTCAGAAGTTTAGATCAGATGTCTGTCTTAGATTTCTAATAGAAAATGGCCTCCAAAAACCAGCCTTAAAGTCATAAAAATTTTTCAACTTTATGATTCATAAATTCTTCTGGATTTTTTGCTTTCAAATCTGAATAACAATTTTGCAAAAGAATTGAGTCCATTAATTTAATTTGTTATTGCTTTATAAACATAAACATTTTCACAAAATGAAAACCTTTTTTTAAATATTCTTGTTAAAAAATGCTTTAAACAAAAAAAAAAGAATTTGCATATTCAACACTTTTTTGCTTTTTTGCATTTATGTCTGATGCTGAACATAATCGAGGGTACGCATTTAAATTAAGCACGCGTAGAGCTTAAAATGTTTTCAAACTAAAAACTTGAAAACCAACAAAAACAATAAACTTGGAAAAAAAGAACAAAAAAAAACAAGGATCACTAAATGTAAATCATGCCAGTGCATTGATTATTGTTTGTAGCATTCCAACTTGCAACACAAATGATGCAAAGTTGCATTTACTGCTTTTCCTCCAAATGCACGCCTCATTTGTAAGCAATCAAGCATTCAGGTTTAACGTTTATTTTTTCACTTTTTTTTTTTTGGTTATTTTCAGAAAAAGACTAAAAAGAGAACAATCTTACAAAAATGTTAAAAAAAAACGTTTTTAATGGAAAAAATGGAACAAAAAAGTGTTTGCCAAAATACCAATGACGTGTGGAAACAACGTGTGCAGTTAATTAAGATTTCACAAATATGAAATTTAAGGCATTTTACATTTGTTCAGAAACTATTTAAAGGAAAAGGGCAAATAAAAGAAGGGCTAAGAACTACAATCTCAGCTAGAGTTTTGGCTATGAAATAATTATAGCATTCACCATTAACTGGAGCATTAACTCCCCATTAATCGAAACTAAAAATTTCATTATAATCTTGTCTAAAGTTCGTTAGAATCTGAACTATAAAATTAATGGACTCAATCTTAGGATAAAGTGAATTCTTATCACAGATTATAGCGAACTTTGACTTCAGATTATAGAAACATTTTAGACTAGATTATAGTGAAGTTTAGTCTAGATAACAGTAAAGTTTATAGTCATAGAATATAGTAAGTCTATACTATATTCTATGACTATAAACTTTACTGCAATCTCGACTAAACTTCACTAAAATCTAGTCTAAAATGTCTCTATAATCTGAAGTCAAAGTTTGCTATAATCTGTGATAAGAATTCACTTAATCCTGAGTATAAAACTTCCTTATAATTTGCCCAAGAAATTAAAACATAATTTGGACCAAATGTTCACTATAATCTGGACTATAAATCACACTACAAACTTTATTACATATAAATGATACACTTCATTAAAATCTGGACTGTAAAGTGGACTATAGTCTGGACTTTAAACTGTACTGTACTATAAATTTAACTAAAATCTGGATGAATAAAAAACTATAAATCAGTGTGAAGTCTGGTGTATAAAATTTAGCATAATTTGGTTAATAAAGTCGAACATATTCTGGTCTATAAAATAGACCATATTCTGGTCTATCAAATAGACCATATTCTGGTCTATCAAATAGATCATATTCTGGTCTATCAAATAGACCATATTCTGGTCTATAAAATAGACCATATTCCGGTCTATAAAATAGACCATATTCTGGTCTATAAAATAGACCATATTCTGGTCTATAAAATAGACCATATTCTGGTCTATAAAATAGACCATATTCTGGTCTATAAAATAGACCATATTCTGGTCTATAAAGTAGACCATATTCTGGTCTATAAAATAGACCATATTCTGGTCTATAAAATAGACCATATTCTGGTCTATAAAATAGACCATATTCTGGTCTATAAAATAGACCATATTCTGGTCTACAAAATAGACTATATTCTGGTGTATAAAATAGACTATATTCTGGTCTATAAAATAGACCATATTCTGGTTTACAAAATAGACTATATTCTTGTCTGTAAAATAGACTATATTCTGGTCTATAAAATAGACCATATACTGGTCTATAAAATAGACCATATTCTGGTCTATAAAACAGACCATATTCTGGTCTATAAAATAGACCATATACTGGTCTATAAAATAGACCATATTCTGGTCCATAAAATAGACCATGTTCTGGTCTATAAAATAGACCATATTCTGGTCTATAAAATAGACCATATTCTGGTCTATAAAATAGACCATATTCTGGTCTATAAAATAGACCATATTCTGGTCTATAAAATAGACCATATTCTGTTCTATAAAATAGACCATATTCTGGTCTATAAAATAGACCATATTCTGGTCTATAAAATAGACCATATTCTGGTCTATAAATAGACCATATTCTGGTCTATAAAATAGACCATATTCTGGTCTATAAAATAGACCATATTCTGGGTCTATAAAATAGACCATATTCTGGTCTATAAAATAGACCATATTCTGGTCTATAAAATAGACCATATTCTGGTCTATAAAATAGACCATATTCTGGTCTATAAAATAGACCATATTCTGGTCTATAAAATAGACCATATTCTGGTCTATAAAATAGACCATATTCTGGTCTATAAAATAGACCATATACTGGTCTATAAATAGACCATATTCTGGTCTATAAAATAGACCATATTCTGTTCTATAAAATAGACCATATTCTGGTCTATAAAATAGACCATATTCTGGTCTATAAAATAGACCATATTCTGGTCTATAAAATAGACCATTTCTGGTCTATAAAATAGACCATATTCTGGTCTATAAAATAGACCATATTCTGGTCTATAAAATAGACCATATTCTGGTCTATAAAATAGACCATATTCTGGTCTATAAAATAGACCATATTCTGGTCTATAAAATAGACCATATTCTGGTCTATAAAATAGACCATATTCTGGTCTATAAAATAGACCATATTCTGGTCTATAAAATAGACCATATTCTGGTCTATAAAATAGACCATATTCTGGTCTATAAAATAGACCATATTCTGGTCTATAAAATAGACCATATTCTGGTCTATAAAATAGACCATATTCTGGTCTATAAAATAGACCATATTCTGGTCTATTCTATAAAATAGACCATATTCTGGTCTATAAAATAGACCATATTCTGGTCTATAAAGTAGACCATATTCTGGTCTATAAATAGACCATATTCTGGTCTATAAAATAGACTATATTCTGGTGTATAAAATAGACTATATTCTGGTCTATAAAATAGACTATATTCTGGTGTATAAAATAGACTATATTCTGGTCTATAAAATAGACCATATTCTGGTCTACAAAATAGACTATATTCTGGTGTATAAAATAGACTATATTCTGGTCTATAAAATAGACCATATTCTGGTTTACAAAATAGACTATATTCTTGTCTGTAAAATAGACTATATTCTGGTCTATAAAATAGACCATATACTGGTCTATAAAATAGACCATATTCTGGTCTATAAAACAGACCATATTCTGGTCTATAAATAGACCATATACTGGTCTATAAAATAGACCATATACTGGTCTATAAATAGACCATATTCTGGTCCATAAAATAGACCATGTTCTGGTCTATAAAATAGACCATATTCTGGTCTATAAAATAGACCATATTCTGGTCTATAAAATAGACCATATTCTGGTCTATAAATAGACCATATTCTGGTCTATAAAATAGACCATATTCTGTTCTATAAAATAGACCATATTCTGGTCTATAAATAGACCATATTCTGGTCTATAAAATAGACCATATTCTGGTCTATAAAATAGACCATATTCTGGTCTATAAAATAGACCATATTCTGGTCTATAAAATAGACCATATTCTGGTCTATAAAATAGACCATATTCTGGTCTATAAAATAGACCATATTCTGGTCTATAAAATAGACCATATTCTGGTCTATAAAATAGACCATATTCTGGTCTATAAAATAGACCATATTCTGGTCTATAAAATAGACCATATTCTGGTCTATAAAATAGACCATATTCTGGTCTATAAAATAGACCATATTCTGGTCTATAAAATAGACCATATTCTGGTCTATAAAATAGACCATATTCTGGTCTATAAAATAGACCATATTCTGGTCTATAAAATAGACCATATTCTGGTCTATAAAATAGACCATATTCTGGTCTATAAAATAGACCATATTCTGGTCTATAAAATAGACCATATTCTGGTCTATAAAATAGACCATATTCTGGTCTATAAAATAGACCATATTCTGGTCTATAAAATAGACCATATTCTGGTCTATAAATAGACCATATTCTGGTCTATAAAATAGACCATATTCTGGTCTATAAAATAGACCATATTCTGGTCTATAAAATAGACCATATTCTGGTCTATAAAATAGACCATATTCTGGTCTATAAAATAGACCATATTCTGGTCTATAAAATAGACCATATTCTGGTCTATAAAATAGACCATATTCTGGTCTATAAAATAGACCATATTCTGGTCTATAAAATAGACCATATTCTGGTCTATAAAATAGACCATATTCTGGTCTATAAAATAGACCATATTCTGGTCTATAAAATAGACCATATTCTGGTTTATTAAATAGACCATAACTTGACCTATAATCTAATCTATAAAATTGAATATATTCCGATCCATAAAACAGACTAATTCTTGTCTAAAAAAGATAATCATCTATAATTTCTTTTTAAAAATTTTCCCTCTTTTAATTAAATTTTGTAATTAGTTTGATTAATCTCACTTAGCTTTACATCATTTAAACAATTAAATTCCTTATTCAATAGGAACAATTACTCATATCGTTTTCTTCTTCTTCTTCTTATGACAAACAATTTTAATGCTTTAGAAATTCTTCATCACACTTCTTCTCTAGGAAAAATTCCAGACGACAACAACAGCAACAGAAAAATCACATCATTATAAACTGATTTTAAAACATTTTATAATAAACTTATTTAAACAACTTTTCAGGTGTATTGTTACCCTTTTGGCATCCTGTTTAATGACATTAAACGAAGATCTAGAGAGAAAAAAAATGATAATAAAAGATCTGTCAGTTTTTCAACTATTTCATCATTTTGCAGAGAGAGAGAGAGAGAACCTAAATGATATTCATCCTTCCGTGTCTCTCTTTTTGATCTGGTAAAATTCCCTTAAGATATTTAAAGGAATTTAATTACTTTAAGACACTGTGAGTGAAATTATAGAACTGGGCGATTTCTTGGTAATCTTCCGCTGTATTATGCATCTCAGATAACACTTTGGAGGAGCTTTTGGAAGAAAAATCTCTTGGCCAAGATACAGATCTCTTTTTTTGTTGTTGTTTTGTTGCAAATATTACAAAAAATAATCTGTAATTTTATACAAATGTAGAGATATTTATGTAAACGTATAAATAAAGTATTGAAATGTAGTTTTACTTTTGTCTTACATTTCAATGGCTGTCGTCTTGGCAGTCCAATGGATTTTTTTCCACCGATAATGTTTTCAACATTCTTCTGCACTTTAACGCGTATACGATTTAAGCGAATCTTTAAATGCTGATTGTCAAAAGCAAAAAAAAAAAAAAATGGCAGAAAAGGGGTAAAATTGAAGCGTATGATGAGGTATAATATTATTCCTTTTTTTTCTGATTGGGTCTGCTATTAAAAGTTAAAGCTCTTTTGTTTTTGCTTTAAGGCGGCTTAAATACAAAAGAAAAGAAATTCCATTTAAACTGGAGCTACTTCAAGATGAATTGCAAGAAATATTTTAAAGGAGAAAAACAACGAATAACCAAAACCCTATAATAACCACTTAATGTCCTAAAAACTTTATATAGAAAAATTGAGGTTAAGATGAAAAAGTTTTTAAAAAATCAATTTATACGAAAACTAAAAACTGTCATTTATTTATAAAGCCTCTAACATCATAACAGCACTAAAATTTTGTTAAAATATTCACTAGATCAAAAAATAAATTTGAGGTTAGAACGAAAAAAAATCTTTAAAAATTGGAATTTAGATTAAATAAAAACTGTTAGTTATTTTCAAAGTCACAAAGATTACAATTACATTAAAATTTTGTTAAAATATTCACTATTTCCAAAAATAAAATTGAGGTTAGGTTGAAGAAAACCTATACAAAATTGAATTAAGGAAAAATAAATACTGTAAAATATTATAAAGTGGATAAACATTACAACTACATTATAATTTCGCATAAAATCTTCACGTTTAGACTCTAAACCAGACTCTGGTCTAGTCTAGACTCTAAACCAGACTCTGGTCTAGTCTAGACTCTAAACCAGACTCTGGTCTAGACTCTAAACCAGACTCTGGTCTAGACTCTAAACCAGACTCTGGTCTAGACTCTAAACCAGACTCTGGTCTAGACTCTAAACCAGACTCTGGTCTAGACTCTAAACCAGACTCTGGTCTAGACTCTAAACCAGACTCTGGTCTAGACTCTAAACCAGACTCTGGTCTAGACTCTAAACCAGACTCTGGTCTAGACTCTAAACCAGACTCTGGTCTAGACTCTAAACCAGACTCTGGTCTAGACTCTAAACCAGACTCTGGTCTAGACTCTAAACCAGACTCTGGTCTAGACTCTAAACCAGACTCTGGTCTAGACTCTAAACCAGACTCTGGTCTAGACTCTAAACCAGACTCTGGTCTAGACTCTAAACCAGACTCTGGTATAGACTCTAAACCAGACTCTGGTCTAGAATCTAAACCAGACTCTGGTCTAGAATCTAAACCAGACTCTGGTCTAGAATCTAAACCAGACTCTGGTCTAGAATCTAAACCAGACTCTGGTCTAGAATCTAAACCAGACTCTGGTCTAGAATCTAAACCAGACTCTGGTCTAGAATCTAAACCAGACTCTGGTCTAGAATCTAAACCAGACTCTGGTCTAGAATCTAAACCAGACTCTGGTCTAGACTCTAAACCAGACACTGGTCTAGACTCTAAACCAGACTCTGGTCTAGACACTGAACCCGACTCTGATCCGATCGAGTGTATAGTTTATACTCGCTCATGTGTATTGTACAGTCAGTGTAGGGTATCTTTCTTAACAATTTATATCGTT
This sequence comes from Cochliomyia hominivorax, assembly GCA_004302925.2. NCBI lineage: Eukaryota > Metazoa > Arthropoda > Insecta > Diptera > Calliphoridae > Cochliomyia > Cochliomyia hominivorax. The sequence goes on from PYHX02000495.1 coordinate 89,019,340, forward strand.
TTCACATGATGAACATTATTGTAGGCCATTTTTTTGAAGACAAAGCGAAAAAAGACTCTAAAAACTGTGCATAAATGAATGACAGACTCCTTAATGTATGATCATCAACAAGTAATCATTTGAATTGGAAAACTAAAGCAGAAAATCATTTTAAATTCTTTTTTTTCTTCTTCTTCTTGCATTCTAAAGATCTTTTATGTTTGATCGTGGAAGAGAGACAACAACCTGCCAGTCAAAAGAAAAACAAAAAATCAAATCATTATTATCGATCATAAAATGATCTACATCAAGAGAAGAATTTGTTTTTGGAAGGAAAGTTGGAAGGAGGAGGAGAAAAAGGAGTTTTTAATGATTTTTTTTAAATTTGGCATTTGAGACCTTTTTTGAAGATTTTTTTTTGGAAATTTATATTGATGATCTGTTCAGTGACAATTGATGAGGTTGCCAAAATTTGTGTTTGCATTTAGGTTGGTGTGATTTTTAAGATCTGTTTTTCGATGTCCGTTCGCCTGTCTGCCGGTCTTGAGTTAAAGTTTTTTTAAACGCAATTTGAGGAGCAAAGAAAAATATTATTGCTACCTTTTTTGGGTTGCTGGTCAAGGAATTTAGAGTCATTATTATGTTTCTTCTTCCTTTGTTTCTTTCGGCAAGAAAAAGTATTTGAAATTTAAAGGAAACAAAAGCCAAAATATTATAATTTTAAATAAGAAAAAAATATTTCAAGAGAAAAGATCCAAAAGTATAGAGTGAAGATCATTAAAGTGATCTTGAGTTTTCTACAGAATTAAATTATGAATAATTTTTTAAAACACAATAAACATGTTTTAACATGAATCATCTAATAAATTTTCAAATATTGAAGATCTCAAAGGAAGTTTGCTAAAATCACAGATGTTTGAAAAAAAAATTCAAGGTTAAATTGAATAAAAATTTTGTTCATCTTTAAAAGCAGTAATCAATTTAATTAATAGTTTGTTTAAAACTTCATCAAAAGCTGCCACAAACACCTTAGATTTAAAAAGCTTTTAAATTAAGTTTGAAAATATTTTAAACGATCTTTAAAACTCCTTTTAAAGTCTAGTTTATTTGCCTCCTTTTAATTACTTTTGGTTTGAACATAAATTCCTCTTTTCAAATTAACCTGCCAAAAATAATTTCGTTTAAAAAAAAACCAACCCAAATCAAATTATTATGATTTACGATCGCAAATAACAAAATGTGAAATGTGCTTTTTTTAATAAAGAAACTTAAACAATTTTTATTTAAGAATTCCTTAAAACAGGTTCGTACTTTTAACTGCATTTTAAAACGCAAAAGAAATTAATAATGATTTTTGCACAAAAGGAATGTGCAATTAAAATCAAAAACAAGATAAAAAGACTTGAATTTAAAGTTCAATAATACTTTAGGAATTTGCAACATTATTAAAAAATATTTAATTTTATAATAAAATTGCACTAAAATTTAAATATACACAATTTTAAAATCCCAGAAAAACTTAAAATTTCTCAAAAATGTTTATTTTCAAAGTTTTTTTTCAACATAACCTCAAACTCAATTTCCTTATTTATGGTTTAATTTGAAAAAAATTAATGACATTGTCTTCCTTATATTTTTAGAAATTAGGGACAGTTTTTATTTTTCAAAAATTTGCAATTTTAAAAAAATTTTTCCACCTAACCTCAAAATTAATTTCTTTAGTTTAAAGCGATCTTCAAAATCTTTTAAGGCATTAAATTTTTTATTATTTTTGATACAATTTTCAATTTTTATTTTTGTAAAATTTTGAATTTTAACAAAAATATTCAACCTAACCTCAAAATTTTAATTTGTTATTTCTAGAGCTTTTTAAAAATATTCGTCAGTATTATATTTTACATAATTTTTTACATTGAAAAAAGTTTGAATTTTAAAAAAATAGTAACATTTAAGACATTTTTTCAACCTAACCTCAAACTATAATTTTATTATTTAATGGCTCTATTGGAAATTTTCAAAGGCATTAAATTTCTTATAATCTGTAAAATCATTTTCACATTTTATTTGCATTTAAGAAAAAAATTCAACCTAACCTCAAAATTGAAATTTGTCTTTCTTTCAAAATTTTAAATGTATTTAAATTCTAATAATATTTGAAAATATATACAGCTTTTATTTTAGAATAATTTTGATTTTTATAAAACAAAGCTCGACCTAACCTCAATTTAAAATTTGTTATTTTTAGGTTATATTAACTTTACTTTAAATGTTATTAAATTTCTAACAATTTTAGAAATCATGATTTTTATTTTCAAAAAATGTTGATTTTCACAAAAATTTTTCATTTTAACCTCAAACTTGATTTATAAAAATTGTTACCTTTTAACTTCACATCTTTCCTCTCTTTTAAGTTCAAACTACAAATTAACAAAAAATAGTCTTCACAAAATGCTTAAAATTAAATAAATGATCCGGCTGCTGAAGCATCATAATCAACGCTTTTTTAAACATATTTTGCTTATAAGAAAAATGGAATTTAAATGCTTTAAACTCAAAACAACAATTGTCCACTAAAACGTCAGATGTTCTAAATTGCTATATGTGCGGGACCCAACAGCAACAATAACAACAAAAAACATAGAAATTATACAGAAAATGCCAAACACAAGAGAAAAGAATCAAACCCAAACGAACCGAACAGACGAGAAAATGCAGTCACAAAAAGGGCGCTTTATCAAGAGCCTTAAAGCTTTAGTTAACATTTAATAAGGAAACCATGTTCTTTTGGAGTCTTCCATGGACTGAATTGACTGCAAACAATAAAAAGTAGAATAACAATGTTTTTTTGAACAAAAACTATAAACTGGATTGGTTTTCTGGCAATAAGAATTCCAAAACAACAAGTGGCATTGACTTTCAGCTAAAACACACACATACACTAACACACACACACACTAACACACTAATAACAATAGCAACAAACGGGCAACAACAATCAGGCAGTCAGCAAGAAAAAAAAGAGCAAAAACCATTATTAAACATGGTCTTAGTGACGCCTCTCTTTGGAGGCTACAAAACATACAAAATAAAACTTTATCATCATTCCAACAATTCAACCAACAGTCAAGTTTGAAGCGAAAAAGTAAGAAAGAAAACAACAACAACAGCAAAAGGAAAATTCTTAAATCCCGTGTTACTCTTTACACTGTAGCAAGTTTCAAAAAAAGAATAATAATATAGTCTGGACTATAGACTATAGTTTATAGTCTGGACTTAGATATAGTTAGCTGGACTATAGTTGTTATAGTCTGGACTATAGACTATAGTTTATAGTCTGGACTATAGACTATAGTTTATAGTCTGGACTATAGACTATAGTTTATAGTCTGGACTATAGACTATAGTTTATAGTCTGGACTATAGACTATAGTTTATAGTCTGGACTATAGACTATAGTTTATAGTCTGGACTATAGACTATAGTTTATAGTCTGGACTATAGACTATAGTTTATAGTCTGGACTATAGACTATAGTTTATAGTCTGGACTATAGACTATAGTTTATAGTCTGGACTATAGACTATAGTTTATAGTCTGGACTATAGACTATAGTTTATAGTCTGGACTATAGACTATAGTTTATAGTCTGGACTATAGACTATAGTTTATAGTCTGGACTATAGACTATAGTTTATAGTCTGGACTATAGACTATAGTTTATAGTTGCTTGACTAGTTTCTGGACTATAGACTATAGTTTATAGTCTGGACTATAGACTATAGTTTATAGTCTGGACTATAGACTATAGTTTATAGTCTGGACTATAGACTATAGTTTATAGTCTGGACTATAGACTATAGTTTATAGTCTGGACTATAGACTATAGTTTATAGTCTGGACTATAGACTATAGTTTATAGTCTGGACTATAGACTATAGTTTATAGTCTGGACTATAGACTATAGTTTATAGTCTGGACTATAGACTATAGTTTATAGTCTGGACTATAGACTATAGTTTATAGTCTGGACTATAGACTATAGTTTATAGTCTGGACTATAGACTATACTAGTTATAGTCTGGACTATAGACTATAGTTATAGTCTGGACTATAGACTATAGTTTATAGTCTGGACTATAGACTATAGTTTATAGTCTGGACTATAGACTATAGTTTATAGTCTGGACTATAGACTATAGTTTATAGTCTGGACTATAGACTATAGTTTATAGTCTGGACTATAGACTATAGTTTATAGTCTGGACTATAGACTATAGTTTATAGTCTGGACTATAGACTATAGTTTATAGTCTGGACTATAGACTATAGTTTATAGTCTGGACTATAGACTATAGTTTATAGTCTGGACTATAGACTATAGTTTATAGTCTGGACTATAGACTATAGTTTATAGTCTGGACTATAGACTATAGTTTATAGTCTGGACTATAGACTAGTTTATAGTCTGGACTATAGACTAGTTTATAGTCTGGACTATAGTTTATAATCTTGAATTTATACTAGTATATAGTCTAAACTATGTTTTATAGTCCTTTTTATGGTCCTGCCCCATTATGCTTTGTAGCTGACATTGTTGATGCTGCTGTTGTTTTTGTTGCAATTGAGCTGCTTGAAAATGTTTAAGACCAACTAAAATGATAATGTTGTATTATGCTGCCGATTGCCTGTTGCTGACTACCATAATGCCACAATGACGAAGAGTTGACGTCTACGTTGATGTTGATGATTTTCGCGTATGTGGCTGCTACAGCAGCACTTCATCAATTTTTATGTCTTTCAAAAAAAAAAATGTTCGAAAAAAAACTCAGAAAAAATATTAAAAATCTTATTTAAAGTATTGCAAACAGCTGCTTTAGCCTAAAAAGAACGCTATATATTTGCTACCACAAACATTAATATTGGTGCCACAAAACAGCGCAACAATAACAACAAATTTTAGAAGAAAAAAATAATAATATTTTAAACTACTTAATGCCAAAGCAACTAAATGAAAAAATCATAATAAATATGAAAAATTGGAAAAAAATGTACACAGAGAGAATATTTTAAAGATGTTGAAACTGTAGTTTATTAAAAAAAATATTAGCTAGAAAATGGCGTTTCAATTTTGTCAGTAGGTTGATAACTAAAAAAATCAAGTTTGAGGTTAGGGTGAAAAAATTTTGTAAATATTAATCTTTTGAGAAAACGAAAACTCCTAATTGTAGCTAAATTTATTGAGATTAGTATTCTACTAGAAATTGTTTATAAATTTATTTAATAATAAATTAAAAATTGAGGTTAGGTTGCAACAATTTCATAAGAATCAAAATTTTAGATAAACAAAAACATAGAAGCATTTCTGAATCTTTTAAAAATTGATCTGTATTTACTTTTATGCTAAATTAAAAAATTTAGGTTTGAGGTTAAGTTGAAAAATTTGTATAGATATGAAAGTTTTGGAAAATTTAAAACATAGTAGTAATTCTAAAATTATTATATGCATAACGCCACTAAAATCGTTATATTAAATGTATAAATAAAGAAATTAAGTTTGAGGTTAGGTTGAAAAATTTGTATAAAACTCAAAATTTTAGAAAAATAAAAACTTAGACGTATTACTAAAATTATTAAAATTATTAAACCGTTCAAATTTTTGCAATAAACCTATAAATAACAAAATTAGGATTGAGGTTAGAATGAAAAATTTCTATAAAAATAAAAATTTTTGAATAATTTTAATCTATTTAGGATTCTAACAACAATAGTAACAAAATGTGGTATAACATTTTTAATAAAACTCGTAATTTTAAATAAAATTTAAAGTTTTGTAATAATTTTTTGAAACAAAATTTTTCTCACCGTGTACATTCGTAAAAAAAATTAACATTTATTTTCTTATTTATCTAGCTGTAGCTGTCGGTTGATTTGAAATTCATGTTGCCACCTTGGTTTTTTTAATTTTTTTCTATTACCTCCTTGTTCCCTCCCTCCCCAGTAGTTTGTTTTTAAATCATCTTTTTTATTTTATTTTATTTTTTTTCACAGAATGTTGCAAATAAATATTACAACTAACAAACTGATGTTGTTGCTCTTGTCATCTTCCACTTTACATCATCATACATTCATTACATATTCTATGTTAACCGATCCGTCCATACATCTGTCCGTCCCTTCATCAGTCTATCCATTGAACTAAACCCCACCGAAAACAAAAAAATCAGCTTCAGAAAGAAATACCTTTATTGAACAGTCATTAACAACTCGTCATTTTAAATTATTAAAAACATGATAAACAACAACAACAACATCACAAGCAACAATAACAAAAAGGAGAAGATAAAAAAACGAAATAGATTTAAAATAAGAAACATGAAATAATTGTTTTGTGAACACAACAAAAAAAAACAAAACTTCAATAATAAGAATTGACAAGAAAAAAAAGCTGAAATAGTTGAAGGGTTTTTTTTGCTTCATCTTTGCAGCTTGAAGAGATTTCAAAACGTTTTGAAAAATGTTTAATAAATATTTTCCATTTGTGACTGGATGAATGATGAAGAAGATGAATGAATGAATGAATGATGACTGTTTGGGGTGATGGAATTATAATTGAATGAAAATGAAAATAGCAAAAGATAATGATGATGTTTTAATAACAGAGTCCAAACAACTTAGTCACAGAAAAGGAGGAGGGCAAGGGAGAGAGAGAGAAAAAAATAGCTTAAGGAAAATAAAAATAAATGAATCTAAGACAAGTTAATAGAATAGACTATAAATCAGACTAAAAACTAGTCTAAAACAAGACTATAAAATAGTCTATAGTAAGTCGAAATTGATCTATAGTTTAGACTATAATATATTCGATAGTTTAGAATTTAAAATAGTCTACAGTTTAGACGATCAATTAGCCTACAGATTAGACTATAAACTAGACTATAGTTTAGACTAGTCTCTAGTCCAGACCATAAACTAGTCTCTAGTCCAGACCATAAACTAGTCTATAGTTTAGACCATAAACTAGTCTATAGTTTAGAACATAAACTAGTCTATAGTTTAGACCATAAACTAGTCTATAGTTTAGACCATAAACTAGTCTATAGTTTAGACCATAAACTAGTCTATAGTTTAGACCATAAACTAGTCTATAGTTAAGACCATAAACTAGTCTATAGTTTAGACCATAAACTAGTCTATAGTTTAGACCATAAACTAGTCTATAGTTTAGACCATAAACTAGTCTATAGTTTAGACCATAAACTAGTCTATAGTTTAGACCATAAACTAGTCTATAGTTTAGACCATAAACTAGTCTATAGTTTAGACCATAAACTAGTCTATAGTTTAGACCATAAACTAGTCTATAGTTTAGACCATAAACTAGTCTATAGTTTAGACCATAAACTAGTCTATAGTTTAGACCATAAACTAGTCTATAGTTTAGACCATAAACTAGTCTATAGTTTAGACCATAAACTAGTCTATAGTTTAGACCATAAACTAGTCTATAGTTTAGACCATAAACTAGTCTATAGTTTAGACCATAAACTAGTCTATAGTTTAGACCATAAACTAGTCTATAGTTTAGACCATAAACTAGTCTATAGTTTAGACCATAAACTAGTCTATAGTTTAGACCATAAACTAGTCTATAGTTTAGACCATAAATAAGTCTGTAGTTTAGACCATAAACTAGTCTATAGTTTAGACCAACCTAACCTCAATTCTGGACTAAAGTTTAGACTATAATGGGTCTATAGTTTGGTTATAATATGAACTCTTTCAACTTTCCGACTTCTCTCTTATTTTTTCTTATTTTTTAGTTTTTTTTTTAATCAAATGAATTCCATTTTCTTTTTTTTATTTTCTTGCCTCCTAAAAGCCTTTGCCTGAATCCTACAACAACAAACAATCTAAAATACCTTTTTAAAAAATCAATTTAATTCATTTTTTTTCTTTTCATCGGTTTTATATAAAAATTTTATTTCATTTTTTTTCATTTTTTATTTCATTTTTTTTTTGCCTCCATTTTTTCCGTATTATTTGTGTTGGCATTTGCGAAATTGACCAACAAACATCTGCCAAAACAAGTTCGATTTATCACATACAACAGCGAAAGAACAACAACAAAATGAAAAGAAACATACAATTCAAACAACAATTTAACCAGACAATTGGAAATACAACAACAACAACAATGAACATCAAGACATTCTCTTCATACAAAAAAATGGAATGAATAGAAGATATTGAAAAGGCCTGACTTTAAAAAGTTATTGAACGGAAGGTATTTTTTGTTTTTGTTTTTGTTTTTATTCTCTTATTGACAGAAATATTTTAGCAAAAAGAAGGTTTGGGAGGAAAGAAAGTCAAATTATAGTGAAATGTAATGGTGAAATGATTAAACGATTAATTTGTAATCATTTAAATATTTTAAAAGAAGAAGCTTAAAATTAATTGATTTAAGAGAAAATATTTTTTTAATTACAAGAAATTAAACGCTGGCGAAAGTTCTAATAAAAAATTAAAAATTAAAATTTTGAGGTTAGAGAGAAAAGAATTTTAATGAAATGAAATTTTAAGAAAACAAAAACTGTCAGACGTTGCATTCATCATTAGCAATAGGAAAAAGTAAAAATTTTCCAATAAAACCTAAAACTGCAAAATTTGAAAATGAGGTTATGGTGAAAAAACATTTATTTTGAGGGAATTTTTTGAAAATTAAAAGTGCTACTGATAGTTTAACAGAGACATAATAAATTTTCATCGAAATCATGGAATAACAATCGAGGTTAAGTTAAAAAATATTCAAAATAATTGAAATTTAAAGAAAATACAGTCAAATATTATATTCATGAACAGAAATTTGGAAGTGTAAACATTTTGAAAGAAAAAAACTGTCAAGTATGAAAGGAAAACATAAAACTGCTAAAAAAAATTTAATAAATATTAATATTTCATAAATAAAATTTGAGGTTAAGTTCAAACACTTCGTTTAAAATCAAAACTTCGTAAAACTAAGAGCTCTCAATAATCGGTATTGAATAGAAATATATAAAACTATAGAAAATTTTCAAAAAACTCTTCAACTGTAGAAATTAGACTTGAGGTTAGATTGAAAATTTTCTTTAAAAAATCACAACTTCGAAAAAATAAAAACTGTGAAGTGTGAGTATGAAAAAGAAAAACATAAAACTGTAAAGAATTTTCAAAAAATCCCAAAATTGTAGAAATTAGAATTGAGGTTAGGTTGAAAATTTTCTTTAAAAAATCAAAATTTTGAAAAAATAAAAACTGTGAAGTGTGAGTATGAAAAAGAAAAACATAAAACTGTAAAAAATTTTCAAAAAATCCCAAAATTTTAGAAATTAGAATTGAGGTTAGATTGAAAATTTTCTTTAAAAATTACAATTTTGAAAAAATAAAAACTGTGAAGTGTGAATATGAAAAAGAAAAACATAAAACTGTAAAGAATTTTCAAAACATCTCAAAATTGTAGAAATTAGAATTGAGGTTAGGTTGAAAAATTTCTTTAAAAATTAAAATTTTTGAAAAATCAAAATGATAAACAATTTTTAAGGGAATTAACCTTGAAATAACACAGAAACTTTGCGAAAAAATATACAATTTATAGGGAAAAATAAGATTGGAATGCAAAAAAAATATTTTTAACCGATTAATTTTTTTGCTTTTTGTTGTTGCTATTACAAACCTCAATATAATGATTTTTGTTAGGCGTCTGATTTAGTCTCAAACAAGAACTTTTCTTTCAAACAAAACCTTTCTTTTTGATTATATGTTCAATACACATTGAGTGAGAGGCAGAGCAGGAGATGAAAAGAAAAGAAAAAAACTGACTTAAAACTTTTTGGAATGCGGTCGGGCAAGTTTGCACAAAATAAGCCATGACAAGAAAATTGCAACTAAGATTAAAAACAAAAAATAAACTGAATACATTTTTTTGGAATTTTGAAAGCTTTTTGGAGGATAACAAAACAAGGAATTTTAATAAAAAAAAGCAAATTTTATTAAAAAAAATAATTTTATTCAATTATTTCTAATAAATTTCTTGTCTCAAGTTTTATTTCCATCACTTAATTTTAGTTTTATTTATTGTATCTTAAAAAAATGTCATGGTTTATCTTTAGGTGGCGTCATTTTTCTATCATTCATCTTCATAGTTTTTATTTTTATACCCTACACCATTGCAAGTGATGAATACTTTGTCATTCCATGTGTTACGCTAAGATGGAATCATGTGAGAGGTCATAATTTATACATATTCTTGCATCAAATCAAAATCTGAGTCGATTTAGTTATGTTCGTCTTTCTGTCGTTGGCACGCACGCACACATTCATAATAATTAACAGAACTCAAAGAAATTCGTCTGAGTATTTGGTTAAAGTCCTGAGAAGTTTCCTATTTAAAACCAATTCAATTGGTTCAGTATTTTAAGAGATATAGGCCGATATCTGAAGCAACCTGAAAATTCAAGCGAAAAAAATATGAAATTAATTAATTGACTCATTAAGTGACCCTACGTTATATTTAAGAAAGACTTTTATATAATGTAAACGTTTGTGTATATGTATGTACGAAACATAATATATTTACTTCATACGCAGTTGTGATGAAGGGTATTGAAGATACGTCATAGCTGAATATAGCATTTCTACTTGTTTTATTTAAATCTTTTGTGGTTTTTTTTAATGCATTTTATTTTGTTGTGTTTGTTGTTGTTATTTTTAACCATCAAGGCACGCGTTTCCAACAATGATGCTTTTACCCAAGATCATTGCCATTTTTGGTGATTAAATTCTGTGGTTTTTTTTCATATAAAACATTAGCAAATACATTGAATGTGTTTGTATGTGCAAATAAAAAAAAACAAATACTCTAAAACTCTCTCAAATCTCTCTCTCACACTTAAACTCTTGCAAAACTTTATTAAAAAAAAACTTGGATGAAAAAAACAATTTTATTGTTGGGGGGAATAAAAAAGTAAACAAAACTCTGTAGAACAATTTATATGAGAGTGAAAGAGAAAGGGCGAGTGGTGAGGTTAGATAAACTAACTGTTATTTTATGTTGAGTTAAGCTTTATTTGTAAAGGGGGGGGGGGTAAACATAACTTTCATAATTTGTATATGTTAAAAATATGAGTGATCAAGAGAAAGGAGTGGAGTTAAAAAGTGTTGTATGTATGAGGTGGTGTGTTAAACTGTGTTATGTTGAGTTTATGATGACGTTTAATATGTAGAGTTGCATTTTTTTAACATAAAAAAGTAACAAGTGGATTTTTTTTTCTAATTTTGCTAAATTGAGAAGCTAAAAAACAAAAAACATAATAAAGCTTCTAGTTATAACAACAAAACATTAAAGATAAACAACCATGTTTAAATAACTGTTAACATCAAGACAACAAGCAGCTACCAATTTATTTTTAAAGCAACAAAAACACACAGTAAAATAAACAAGGAAAATTAAATCAAATAAAAATACTGAAGAAAAAATTTGAAAATAAATTTTTATGTTAAATGTGGGTGCTAAACTTAAATGACCAAAATAAATAAAAATGAATCATTTTTGAAACCAAAAATGCGAAAAAATAATGTAAGAGTAATTAGATTTTTACAATAAAAAAGACATTTTGGCTTTTGAACAAAAACCACTCAATGCCATTAGCAGGCAGGTCCAACCTAAAAATTTGAAAATACTTAAATTTCAAATCAATGAATTTGAATGAAATTTAAACAAATATAAATATTTCTCTTAAATTAGGAAACTTAATTTTAAGGTTATGTTGAAAAAAATCCTTAATACCGGAAATTTGAGAAAATTTTTAATTTCCTTTAATAAAATTCTTAAAAAACTGATTCATTTAAAGAAACTAATTTTAAGGTTATGTTGAAAAAATATCTTTATTTATGAAAAATTGAAGAAAATTTAAAATATTCTGAAATTTAAATTATTCAAAAATCATTCTCATACAAAAATATATAGCAAAAACCTTAAATTAAAAAATCTAATTTCAAGGTTAGGTTGAAAAAAATCTAGATTACTTGAAATTTCAGAAAAATGTAAGTGTTCAATAAATCGCATATTGAAATACAACAAAAATTCTTTACAATATTTTTTATTAAAAAAAATCAAATTAAGTTTAAGTTGAAATAATAATAAAAATTTCTTAAAAATGATAACAGACAATAATTATTATATAATAAAATCAAATTTGAGATTAAAAATCTTTAATAAAACGAATTTTCATAAAATGAAAATAAAAAATATTTTGTTAAAATCAAAATACCTTAACCACACAAAAATATCATTAAAAATTTTACATTTTCAAAATAAATTTGAGGTTATGTAGAAAAAATGCGAGAAAAACTATTTGATAAAAATCATGATAAGTTAAAAGCATAAAAAATCTAAATATTGCATAATTTTAATTAAATTATGAAACAAAATTTTGCATTAAATGTGAAAATTTTAAAATTTAATTTCTAAGTTAGAAAGAAAAAATTCTTTTTTAAATGAATTTTTTGAAAAATAACAACAGTTTATATAATTTAAAGGATTTTTGATTTTAAAACTATTAAAATTTTGTGTAAAATGTGAATATTTAAAAAATTTAGTTTTGAGGTTAGGGAGAAAAAATCTTTAAAAATGGATTTTTTTAAATGAAAATCTAGAATTTTATGCCAAGCAAATTTTAGGATTATAACATAATTTACAAAAATTAAAAATGAGGTTAGGAAGAAAAAAATTAAGCAAAAATTTAATTTTTCAAAAAATTTCTACATTTTATAATTATTTTTTAATTATAAAAATAATTTTATTTATACTTCTCTATTTTTAAACGATTTTTTCCAAGAATTTAATTTTTCCCTTTTTAATTTAAGTCGCAAAAAAATCTCCTTTTTTAATTGTTAGTTAAATTTTTTGATGTCTTTATTTAAGCTTTCGATTTTTTTCAGTTCAGTTTTTTTACTGTTCCTTTTTGTAAGCTTAAAAAAAGACCACCTCTTAAGTGTGTTTTTAAAGCTTAAAACAGCCAAACTTATTGTGAAAAAAATTAATACTTTAACTTGCAATAAAAAGAATTAAACCTTAAGAAAAAAAAACATTCTTAAAGTTTTGTTTAAGATTCCAATGGACGATAACCTACTCCACACAGTTAACAGAACACAAAAAAAAAATTAACCTTTTTATAACGTCCACCTCTATTTTTTAATAAAGAACCTTTAAAAAAACAACAACAGAACCCAGCCACACACCAGGAAAAATAAGTTGCTTTACATAGAGAAAATCATGCAAGCGCTTGTTGTTTTTATGCCCTTCACCATCACAGGTGTTGAAGAGGGTATAATAACTTTATCATTCCGTGTGTAACGCTAAGAAGAAATCATCTCAGACCCCTTAAAGTATATATAATCTGGCATCAAAATCTGAGTCTGTTTACAGCAATTTGATCTGAGTATTTGTTACAGTTCAGAGAAAAATTCCTATTTAAAACCAGTAAAATCGGTTAAGTATATTAAAAGGTACAGACCGATATCTGAGCCATAATATTAAGCAATATGTACTGCATTACCACACCAAAAATTATCAAAATCGGTTCAGTAGAAAAAAAGTTATAACCAAAAATATAACTAATTAAGTGTTTCATGTTATATTTAAGAAAAACTTTTATTTATTCTATACGTTTGTATGTGTAAATGTGAGTGTGTTAGTGTACAAAACATGACACATTCACTTCACATGCATTTCTGGTGGAGGGTGTTGAAGATTCGGCATAACCGAATAGATCATTCTTACTTCCTTTGCTTTCATCTTATATTTGTTGTTTTTATTTTGTTCTCATATTGTTTTGTTGTTGTTGTTGTTGCTGTTCTTTTCGAAAACATGTCATACTCGCTAAAAATGTCTGTAAAACAAACAAGTTCAATTACAAACATACACATAAACCAGTGTATTTCTTTAACAGTACAAATGTTAAAATCTTGTATTCAACTCTGTTTAAGGTTTGTTCTCTTGGTTTTTTTGCTCACATACTCATTGTCTGTATTTAAGTTTTCACATGTGTGAGCAATTGTATATGTTCTTAAAGGGTTTATATGCAAGTGAGCTTTGTTTTGTTTACATTTTGGAGGGTTTTAAGTTAAACTTTAAAAAATGTTGTTACAAATTTATTAAAAAAAATGCAAAGAACTCTTGTTTAAAGTAATTAAAACACATATTTAATTGAAATTTAGTTAAATAAATGTTTTAAAAGTTTTTAAATTAACTGAAAAAATTTATTAATAAAAAATTAAATACAAAAATTCAAATTTGAGGTTAATTTTTCAAATTTATTTTATAATTAGAATTTTTGCAATATTTTAAAGCGCAATTGTTTGAAAAGGAAATTAATAATTAAATCCTGCTATAATTTTGTGCTAAATCTGATAATTCAAAAACTTAAAATTTTATTTTATTGTGAAAAAAATTATATTTATTAAAATTTCCAGAAAAATTTCAAATGAAATTCGAGAAAATTTTATTAAATTCTTTATTAAAATCATTTATTTAAACAATTGAAATTTGAGGTTAGATTGAAAAACATCTTTAATAATGATTAATTTTCAAAATTTTTTTGAAAATAATGATTAAGAATAAAGTTAATAAAATAAAACTTGAAATCTCTAATTTGCCAAAAATAAATTTTGAGGTTAGTTTGAACAAATTCATTAATATTGAATGAATATTTTCAAAAAATTTATTTAATAAATAATAATAACGAAAATATGGAAAAATTCTGTCATAAATTCTTAATTTTCGGGAATGTATTTAAGGTTATGTTGATTTTTTTAAATTTATAAAAAAGTTGCAATTTTCTTAATTTAGAATTAAAAAAATAATAAAAACAATATTTTTATTTTAACTTACTTTTAAAAATAGAGTCCAATTTTTTACTGTAAATAAAAGAAAATAAAAAATATTAAGAAAATTTGATTTATGAAATTGTTTAATTTTATAATTTAATTATTTGTTTGTTTAATAAAATGTTTATTTCTTAATTTATTTATTTATTTATTTAAAAAATTCAACGGTGCACAAAATATAACAGAAAAAGAGAGCAATGTAATATAGAATTAAAATACACTCTCTCCCTCTCTCAATTTTAATAATTTTACTTATTACTTGTTTAATAGAAAACGTTTTTGTATTTGACTTAAATCATATTTAAATATTATTATTTATATTTAAACCTTTAAAAAATGGATTAACACTTTAAAGTTATTTAACAATTTATTTAAACTCTCATTTTGTAGTTTTTTCCAACTCAATATTTCTCAAATGATTTAAATCCTTGTACTTAACAGCCATAAACAATCAATAAAACATTAGTTTGTGTGTGTTTTCATTTACGTTACAGTACATCACTTCTTAAAGTAAAATACAGTGAGAGAGTATGTTCAGCATAAGTGTTTAGTTTGTGTGTTTTGTTTACGTTTTTTCACTACTTAACTCAGAGTAAAATAAATCAAGAGAGAGTGAGTTAAACAACATTGTTTTCGTTTGCTTAAGTTCTAAGAAACATTAGTTTGTGTAACTGTTTGCTTTTACTTACATTACAGTAATACTTTTCTCATAACAATATACAGAGAGCGTATGTTAAACAACATTCTATTCGCTTGAAAAGCAGTAGTTTGTACATATGTGTGTTTTGTTTACATTTTTCTATTACGGTTTTTCTCAGAGCAAAATAAAGTGGGAGATTGTTTTTTAATCAACAGTAAGTTTAAGTGTAACTGTTTGCTTTTGAGAATAACATAATATGAAAGAATTAGTTGTGAGCACATTTTAATTAACAGTGGGTATAAATGTTATTGTTTTTAGAAAAATAAACTGTGTTGTGTGTTAGAGTTTAGTTAACATTTTTTCACAACAGCTTGTTAAGACAAAAAAATAAAGAGAGAATATTTTTAATAACATTTCATATGAGTGTTATTGTTTTTATTCTTATAAATTAACATATTTAGAGTTTTTTAACATATTGAAATTATCATTTTTTACAGAGGGAAAGAAATTTTAACTTTTCATGAGAGTGAAGTGATCTAAGAGAGTTTTAAAGTGTTAAAATATCATTATTATGAGATTAATTAAGAAATATTAAAATTTCAAGTACTTTTTATACAATTTTAAAATTAATTAAACTTTCTATTGTTTTTTTTAATTCAATAAAAATTGAAATTAATTTTTTCAAATAACAAACAACTTTCAAATATTTGTTTTATTTGTAACATTTTACAATTCACTTTTCTTATAATCATTTCTGTGTAGGTTTTATTGAAGTGAGTGTTAAGTACTCTTGGCCATTGAGTATAAATGGTTCTCAAGTCAAGTTTAACTTTAACAAAATAATCTATAACGCCTTCTTTTTTTCAATTTCTTATTATTCAAGATTCTAGCTTAAAGATGTTTTTTTTCTTTAAATAACAACTTAAAGGTATTCTGCTCTTTTTTTTTTTCTCTAAAAAATAGTTTTATAGAAAAAATTATAGGCGCAGTAATGTGAACAAGTTTGTTTAAGCACAAAAAAAAATTAAATTATATGCAATTTTCATTGTTTTCTTTAAGTCGCTTAAGAAAAATGAGACAAAAGGAAAATGTGTTCAGGTTCAATGATTTTTCCTAAAGAATGTAAAAGAAAAATGAAAAAGAAAAGAAATAAAAATAGAAAATACAAAAAATTATAATTTTAAAAAGAAATTCTATATAAAAATATTATTTTTTATATTAACAGCATAATGAATTAAAAATTGATCCAGAAAAGCCTAAATAAGCAAATTCAATTTGAGGTTAGGTTGAATAAAATTCAAATAAATTGGAATATTAACAAAATTTCAACTATTCATTGTTGCTAAAGGCATAACGAATTTATTTCCGTAGCAAAATTGTTAAAATATTAAAATTTAAAAAATCTACCTTGAAAAAAATTTTTAAATGATATTATGACAAAAATTAATTCTCACTATGGTTTCTAATAAAGTAAATAAATATTAACATACAAATTTATTTATAAAACCTGCAGTTTTCATAATTAAAATTTGAGGTTAGATTGAATAAAATCTAAAATAATGAAGATTTTATTAAAATGTTTACTTATAATTTTTTGTGAGTAACTAAAAGACTATATTTTACAAAAATTTTAATTTTTTATATTTTAATTTTGAGGTTAGTTTGAAAACTATTTTTTAGAATTATAATTTAATAAAAATTTAAATGTATTATATTATCTTAAGCTTAACAAATGTATTTAGCTTATATATTTATGAATAAAATATCAAATTTCAAAAATACATATTT
The DNA here is from genome assembly GCA_004302925.2 of Cochliomyia hominivorax. Lineage (NCBI taxonomy): Eukaryota > Metazoa > Arthropoda > Insecta > Diptera > Calliphoridae > Cochliomyia > Cochliomyia hominivorax. The sequence continues at coordinate 89,036,669 of PYHX02000495.1, forward strand.
GAGGTTAGGTTGAAAAAAATTTCTTATTAATGGAAATTTTGCAAAAATTTCAATTAAATTATTTTTAAGAGAAATTAAAAGTCATTTTGCCACCAACATTTTGTTTTAAACCCTTTCAAAAAAATAAATTTAGAGGTTAGGTTGAAAAATATTATTTAGAACGATATTTGATAAAAAAATAAACATATAATGGTTTCATAAGCTTAGAATTTTAATTAAGGTCTTAAATTTGTTAATAAAGTTTTAAATTTCAAAAATACATTTAGAGGTTAAATGGAAAAAATTCTTATTAATGGGAATTTTGCAAAAATGTATCAAAATTTTATTTAACAAATAAAGAAATGGCGCCAACTTATTTGATTTGTGTTCTTCTTTTTTTAACAAAATTTAAAAAAAAATTATAGTTTTTCTAAAATTGATTGATTTTATTATGTTATTTTTTATAGCAAGTTTTATTGTTTTTAAATGTTAATTTATGAGAAAATTATAAACAATAGAATTTAAAAATTTGAATAACAAAGAACCTCAATTTCGTATTCTTGTAGTTTTTGTTCTTAATGTCATTAAAGGTGTGTCTAATAAAAATTAATATGTTTATTAAAGTTAATTATGATTTTTGTATTTAAATAATTTTTTTCAACCTGTTTTTTTTTAACATAATTTACATATTTTTTCACGCAGCTTAAATTATGAATGAAGACATTTTTTAAATTTTTTCATTATTAAATATAAATTAGAAATTAATTATATTATTTAAATTGAAAAAGGAAATCATAAAAATTATGTTAATTTACCATCAAAAAATTCTCATAAATGTTATTTAACAGCAGTTAATCTTCAAATTTTGCTCTCAGTGCTTTTAGGCGAGTTGAAGAATGTGTCAAAATATTCTGGATGACACATAACGTTTGTTTTTTTCTTTCCAAAATTTCTATTATCAAGTTACATTTTTTTTCTTAATTTAATTTTTATTGATATTTATGCAAATCTCTGTATTCGTGAGATTTTTTATTATCTTTTTTAAACATGACTTTTAAGTGTTTTATTTTTAACACAATAATTTAGAAAAAATTAGGGAGAATTTAGACTTAAAACGAATGTCATAAAAACAGTTTAAATTAACATGACAAGGGGGTTTTACGTTAATAAATTATTTATTTAAATAAATGAAATAACTAAAGTGATAAGATTATCATTTCCAAGAGTTAAATAAATATTGATAAATGATGAACCGATAAAATAAATAAGAAAATTATGGGGAATAAATATTTTCAAGTTCAAGGTGAAGTTTCAGATAAATTTATGAAAAATATATATATTAAAAAACAAATAAAAATGTTCTATTATTATGTTATGTTTCGTACATAAACACTCACACATACACTCACAAACTCTGTCAATTATTGTTTGATATGAACGTGTCACAGAACAGACAGACGGACAAAGCAAAATCAGATTTGGATTTGATGCAAAAATATATAAACATTTTGTGAGATAAGAAAAAAATAAATTTTATATTTTAAATATTTTAATATTAATTCTAATTCAATAAGAAATTACTCTCTTTATTTTAAAAAATGCTAAATTTACACGCTTTTTATCTAAATTTTCCAGTTTGTTTATAAATTCCAGATTTAAAAGCATTAGTTTGTGTGATTGTTTTCGCATGTTTACATAATTTTACTACTATTATGCTCAAAATGCAATAAAGAGGGAATACACTCTCTCTAAAACATGCTGTTAATATTTTCCTTTCCATAAGTAAACAATAGTTTGTGTAACAGTTTGTTTTGTTTACAGATTTTCATTATTTCTTTACTCAAAATAAAATAACATTGTTCTTTCCTATAAAAAAACATTAGTTTGTGTTATTGTTTTTGTTTGTTTATGTTTATTAATACTGTTATTCTTAGAGTAAAATAAATCAGGAGAGTTCTTTCTATAACTTAACATTAGTTTGTGTAGCTGTTTTAGTTTATTTACATTTTTTTTCATTGTTGCTTTTTTCAGAGTAAATCTAATCATGGCGTATGAATGTTACTTTTTTTGTTAATAAGCAAAACCCTTGTTAACATTAGTGTATGTAACAGTTCATTTTCTCAGAGCATTTCAACATAGCATGTGAGTGTTATTGTTGTTGAATGTTATTGTTAATAAGTAAAAGGTAAAATAACATGAGTTTGAGTAACTGTTGGCTTTGTTCAAGATAATTTTAATAAAAGAAAAGGCAGCAGATGTAATTGAATGTTATTACTTTCCCTTTGAACATGGTGTATGAATGTTATTGTTTTTAACGTTGTGGATAATAAAACAGTTTAACAGTTTTTTATGTTTACATATTTTAACAGCTAATTTTAACAGACTTTAAGCAATTTGAAAAAGAGTATTTTATCATGAAAATATACAAAAAATACGTTATTTTCAAAACAAATTAAATTAATTACGAATTATTTAATTTATATATTAATAAGCAAAATTTAAAAAAAATTCTCATCATTATTTAAATAATAATTAGCTTTATTTAATACTTTTATAATTATATATATATTTATTTAAATTGAAATTTAATTCTTAAAAATTACCGGATGTGTTTAAAATTCCCAAAAAAATTAAAAAGGAGAAAACATCAAAAGAACAACAGTTTAAAAGAAAATTAGCTAAATTAAAAAAAAACTCAAAATAGCGTGAAATAAATCAATAGCCAAAAGCAAAAAAGAAAATAAATTGAACAAAATTATTAAAACCAAAAAAGGAATTGAAATATTATAAATATAAACAGAAAAAAATATTTAAAATTTAATTACTTTCAAATTTTGTAAAAAACAAATTTAATCTAGTTTTCTTATTTTTTTCGGATCAAATTTTTATAGCCAATTTTTTTTTTAATTTGTTACATGTTACTAAAAATGTATTTTTGACAGCTTAACGTGTTTTTTAAGTGCGAAATTTATTTTTTTCGAACGATTAAAATGAAATAACTAAAACAAGTTTATGACTTTTTCAACACGCATGATTTTTTTTCTTTCATTTTTTCCCAAAACATAAAAATCCATTAAAACTGATAAGTTTAATATTTATTTGCTAGTTTTAAATTTAATTAGAAAATTTTAGGTTAATTAACGCTAAATATGATAATATAAAATTACGTTTGGAAATAAGAGAATTGTTAAGTGTGGAAAAAATTGAATCAATTAAAAATATAATAGAAACTTAATTGTAGAACAAAACCAGAGTGAAATTAAATTTCTTGAAAAAAATGTATGGTTAGAATGAAAAATATTTTGAAATAATGAACATTTTGTAAAAATTCTAACCGTAAAATAATTTAAAAGCTCAATTCTATTAAAATTTGGTTAAAAAGGGTTTAAATTAAAAAATTTGGTTTTGAGGTTATGTTGAAAAATATCGGATATAAGAAATATTTTTACAAAATGTTAACTTATTATAATTGCTAAACAGTTTTAGAGTAAAATTGTATGAAAATTTCATTAAAAAGCTCCAAATTCAAAACTTTAGTTTTGAGGTTAGGTTGGAAAAAAAATTATTTAAATAAAATTATACAAAGATTTGTCTTAACTATGTCATAAAATAATAATTTTCAAGAAATTTTGAGTAAAATCGTAAATTTCAAAATTTTAAATTTGAGGTTAGGTTGAATAAAATCTAAAATAATGCAAAATTTTCAAAAATGTTTGCTTACAAATGTTATTAATAAATTTAAGAATACATTTCCATTAAATTTTTTATATAAAAGCTTAAATTAGAAAAAAAATCAAATTGAGGTTAGGTTGAACAAATTCCTTTATAATAAAAAATTTCTAAAAATCTTAAATAATTTAGATAATTGAGAAAGTATTACACAATCTTCTACAAAAATATTTCTTTTAAAACTATTTTATTTTAAAAATTAAGTAATTTAAAAAAATTTCTTTCGATTAACTAAAAAATTTATTTTAATTTTGATAAAATTTCTCTTTTAAAATATTTTTTCTTAAATTTCCTAATAATTTTGTCTCATTTATGAAACGCAAAATTTCTTAAAATCAATAATAATTTTTAAAATTCTTAAGTTTTCATTTCCCTTTAGAAAAATATTTTCATTATTCAAAATATTTTTTTTCTTAGTAATTTGTTTATGTTTTGTTGGCGTTTCAAGAGGTGGGACCATAAACACCAAAATTTTTAAATAATAAGAAAAACCATAGAGAACTAAGAAAAAATATACAAATATTTTATTATTGCCGGTTTTTTTGTGTGTCTGACGTTTGGCATCTGTTCAAAATGTCATAAAATATATATATTTTTTTTTTAATTTTTGTCATATAGAAATTTTTGTTAGTTTCGAAAATTTATTACAATATTTTTTTCTGTTTTTATTTTTAAACGGGAAGAGAAAAATGAGGAACTAAGAATGAAAAATAGAAGTGATCAAATATTCCTAAGGGGTCTCTGATATTTAAAAAAAGAGAAAAAGGAAAACAAAAACAGGTAAACCTGCAGTGTGTTTACATGGACAGCCAGCCAGACAGACAGATAGACAGTCGGACATTGTTATATTGACTCAGAAAGTGATTCTGAGTCGAACGGTATTAACCTGTATGTTACAAATGCATAATCCCTCAACCACTCACGGTAGTGTAGGGTATAAAAAGAATTTAATTAATTAAACAAAATGTAGAGGTGACAACAAGAAAATCATAAATTTTCCTAATAAAAAATATATAATTGAATATTTAATTTAAGTAAAAAATATTAAATTTGTTTTATAACGTTTTAAAAATTAAGTTTTTTTTTAACAAAATTTATAAAAAAAGTATAAAATTCCTTGAATTTAACTCTTTTTTCCCTAAATTTCCAAGACGTATGAGTAATAACAGTGATTTAAAACATTAGTTTGTTTGAATGTGTCTCTCATTGTTTACTTTTTTATTTTCATTATTATGTTAAAAGAGAGAGTTTTCTCTGAGTATAGTTTTTTTCTCTATTCCAATAAAACATTAGTTCAGTTAAATGTTTGATTTGTTTACATTTTTTCATATTTCGTATTAATAACAAAAAAATAATAGAGAGAGTTTTCTTATAAAAAACCTTCTGTTATTTACATGGGTTTGTATTAAAGTGTGTTGTGTTTACATTTTTTTGAGACTTTTGTTTTCTACAGAGTTTGTGTGGGTGTTTAAATGTTGATTTCACACACGCTATTTGTTTTTAAATACTTCTATAACTTTGGACTTAATGAATATTTTTTAATGAAATTTAAGATGAACATTCTTGTGATGTCTTTCAATTCATATGCAGAAGCACATGTTTCTAGTGGATTCCTGGGGTCGGGAAGAGGATCTCTAAAATTGGTCCCCTCGGGTATGATGATTTTTTAAAAAATCGCTACAATTTCATTTATGATTTCATAAACATATAACCCTTATGATTCTCTACAAAAAAGTATGCTTACATGTGAGTCACAACTCTTATGGTTTAAGAGATATTTAGACCAATGGAAAATTGTGACAAATATTTGACAGGTTTTGTCTCCTAATGGTGGATCAAAAAAAAAAAAAAAAAAAAAATCTGGATTCTATACAAAATTCTAAATAATTTTTGTGCAAGATTCATATGTCTATGTGGATTCAATAAAAAGTTATATTATTTTAAAATAGAAATTTAGAAAAATTTAATTTTTTTCTGAATTTTTCAAAAAGGTGGCAACATTTTTTCACTTCAAAATCAATGATTTCCTTGTGGAATATACAATTCTGAAAGAATTTGTTAAGTTAATGAAAATAAATCAAATCCAAAGACATTCGGGGAAACTATTTCCCCGCTAGCCCTATACGAATTTCGTTAATTTTCAAATATTTTTCATTAGTTTTTTTGAGGATAAAAAATTTTAAAAGCTAGAATCTTCAAAAAGTACCTTAATTATATATCAACATTTATTAGCTTATCACTCTAAGAAATCTACAATGGACCAAACCTCTTTTAACGACAGTGGGAGCAATAAACCGAAGAATTTTTAAAACAAGTTTTTCCTTATTGGAGTTTTGGGTATTTTGGAATAAGAAGTGGTAATATTTTTATAGTCCTACATTAAGGACAATTTTGTCCATATTATATTCAAATTCCACAATAATATCTTATATTTTACTCTATTTTACAAATATTTTACAAGAGTGCACCGATTTTTTTTTTTTTTTTCACTAGACCCATGTCCTTCTCCAAATCAATTGGAAAATACTGCAAGAATGTTCTTGTTAAATTTCTTCAAAATATTAAATAGTTCCAAATGTACAGAATTATTTTCAAATAATCTGTACATTGGAGCCACTGTGCATTGTTTTGTAAAAATGTATGTGGGTGTTTTATTTATGAGAGTTTTGATTCATTTTGAGAAACGAAATGTTGGCTCAAATTTTAGTTAAACTTAAAACTTGTTTGGTTACAAAAATTCGTTTGCTCGGTGTTTAGTTTAGTTTGTTAAGGTTTTTTTTTTTTTGTACTGAGTCCATTTGACTAGAAACATTCGTGTCTTCAGAGAGAGTCTTTGAAATATAACAGGTTTCTTCTTTTGCTTTCGGTTTGTAAAAGTTTATGTGAATATTTTGTTTATGAGATCTCGTCTTTTTATTTGTTTAGAGAATTTAGTTCTAACTGAATTATAACTCATTGGTTTGTGTAAATGTACACCTTTTTCTAGTTCTTCCTGTTGAGATGAGTTTAAAAATTCGCGAGTTTAATTTGTTTTTTCTTATTTTTTTAAAGGTTTGTGTGTGAGTTTCTGTTTATTTTATTTGGAGAAGTTTTTTTTGGGTTTTTAGAGATTTTTAAAGGTTGTAAGCACTGTTTAGCTTTTTTTTTTTCAATAACAGTTTGAGCCAGATTTTAACTCATTTGTTAAGGGTTTATGGAAGTAGTTGTTTGTGTTATATTTATTATTGAGAGAATTAAATATTGATTTGTTTATAAAGGTTTGTGTGAGTATTAAATGGGTTGTTTACTTTTTTAAAAGGGTTTCAATTGGAGAGAGGTTTTGTGTGGGTGAGAGAATTAACTGTTAACTCTCTTGATAGTATTTTTAGCTTGATTATAACGGTTTGTGTGAGTGTTTAGCTAATGTGTTTACTTTCTTTTAAGAAATTTCAATTTGAGAGAGTTCAATGTTTATGAGATTTATAAAGGTGTGTATGAGTGTTTTATTAGTTAATGAGAGAATTAACTGTTTTTTTTTCTTTAAGCTTAAATATTAAGGTTTGTGTGAGTGTAGAGCTGTAGTGTTTATATTCTTTTAAAGAGTTCAGTATGTTTTAAAGGGATTTGAGTGAGTTTTTTAACATTAACATTGTTGTTATTTTTTAACATTTTAACACGTGTTTAGTTACATTATTAAGCTCATAAAAATCATTTCCTTCATTCTTTAAATGCTGTAATTTGGTTAATTATGATTTTTTATTTATTATTCACCACAATTTTGATATCATTTACATTTCCATTCAAGTAGTTTCTGCTTGCTTTTAATGTCTCTTTTGCATTTTTATCTTCATATAAGAAAAATTACAAAAAAGCAAAAAAGACCCATAAAAATTGCATTGTTGCGGTTTTACACAATAATTTTAAAAAGCTTCTGATTGCATTACACACCACATACATATATTTCCATACATCAATTTCATGTCTTGTCATCATCATTATCATCATTTTAAATAATTTGCAATTATTATTAATTTGTTTGCTGGTAAAAACAAACAAATAAAACAACAACAATAATAATAACAATAATAAAGAGATACTGTTATTTATTCGTTATCCCTGGCACAAAGTCTTAATTTAAATGTTTATTTACAAAGTCATTGTCTTGTGTTGTTGCGTTTTTTTTCCCAGATTAAAAAAAAAAACTTTTGTTATGCACTGTATTTTATGAATGTATTTAATCAACTGTAAATCATCACTATTTACTGTATTCATTCAATTTTTTTTCTGAATAACCCCCCCCCCCATCATAAGAGAAAAATAGTGTGGTTTTTGTTGTAATTGTTGTTGTTGTTATTTATTTAACTTTTATGACCCCAAAATTTAAATGTTTTAAATTTATAATAATTTTATGAGCGGCTTGAAGAATGAAACAAGCTTGTACAACATTATTATTTACACTGCGGTTAGAGTAAAAAACGTAATAAGTAAATAATTTTAACAATTATTCTTTTTTTATTATTTAAAAAAAGTAATAATACTGTTGACAGGTATTTTTATGCTTAATTTGATAAATAATTGGGGGTGTTAAAAACCGCAAAAAAATTAATGTAAAAAATATATATAAAAATACATGAGATAACTATTTTTATAAAAAAAAAAAAAAAAAAAATTTCTTGAAAATTAAAAAAAAAATTCTTAAAAAGCTTTGAAAGCTTTTAAGAAAAAAGTATGAAAAATTGCTTAAATATGCATTAAGTACATTTAAATTAGTTCAGAATTCATTTATAATAATTAATTTAAATTTTTTTTAAAAAGCTCTAAAAGCTTTTTGACAAAAAAATTTTAAACTGAACATACACAAATACTTTTTAACATTAATTTCAACATTTTAAGTAATATTGACAATTTTCCTCGAACATATTAAACATTTTTCGTAAAAAGCTTTGAAAGCTTTTAAGGGAAAATTAATTCAAATTGCTTAAATATGTATTAACATATTAAATTTAGTCAAAAATTATTTTTAATGATAAATTTTAACAATTTAGGAAAAAAGCTCTAAAAGCTTTTGACAAAAAATTTAAATTGAAAAAGCTCTAAAAGCTTTTTTTGACAAAAAATTTAAATTGAACATAAAAAACTTCTCAACATTAATTTAACATGTTTAGTAACATTTTAAAAATTTTCTTAAAAATTTTAAAATTTTTGGAACAAAAAGCTTTCAAAAAAGCTCCTGAAATGATTAAAAATGTATTAAATAAATATAAATAGTCTAAAATTCAAAGTTATTAATAAGTTTTTATAATATAGAAAAAAAGCTTTTTGACAAAAAATCTAAAATTCATTAATAAAAAACATTAAATAAAAGCTTTTTTAATTTTTTTGAAAATCATTTTCAAAAAGCTTAGAATGTTTATGGAAAATTTCTCCAAATTGCTTAAATATGCATTTAGTATATCAAGTTAAGTCCAAAATTCAATTTTACAATAAATTTTAATTGTTTTAGAAAAAAGCTCTAAAAGCTTTTGGATAACAAATTTAAATCTTAGTAAAAATGCACATAAAGAAGTTATTTTTTAACAATAAAATAAATTTTTTATAAAAAATTTAGAAAACTTCTTACAAATTTTAACAATTTGGCAAAAAGCTTTAAAAGCCTTTTTCAAAAACATTAAAAAAATCCAAAATAGTTTCCTTATTAAAAACATATTGAGTATAGAATTTTAGGTTATTATACATTTTTTTAAATACACTTTATATGAAACTTTGTTAAAAGCTTAAAAAAAGTTTAAAGCTTTTTTCTTAAAAAATTACAAAAAATAAATATCAAATGAGAAAAACTATTAAGAATAAGTTTTTAAAATATTGCAGAAATTTCTGAGTAAATTTTTTATGATTTTTAAGAAAAATCATAAAAAGCTTAAAAGCTTTTTCCTAAAAATTTTGTAAAAATGAATTTTTAATAAAAAAAAATATTGAGGACATAATTTTAAATTATTAAAATATATTTTTATGCGAAATTTATGAAAAAAAGTTGAAAAATTCTAAAAGCTTCTTTAAAAAATTTTGGAAAAAAAAGTGTTCTAATGAGAAAAATCATTGAGTATGACTTTGATTGAGGTTATGATTTGAGTTAAATACAGAAATTTTTAAATACATTTTTTATGACTTTTTAAGAAAAAGCTTAAAAAGCTTTAAAAGCTTTTTTTTTAAATTAACAAAAATAGATTTCAAATGAAAACATATTGATTGAGGTTATGATTTTAGTTTACTACAGTCATTTTTCAATAGCTTTTCTATGATTTTTGATGAAAAGCTTTAAAAGCTTTTTTCTAAAAATTTTACAAAATAGAATTTCAAATGAAAACACAAATTAAGGTTATGATTTAAGTTTATTATAGAAATTTTCAATATATTTTTTATGATATTTAAGAAAAAGCTTAAAAAAGCTTTTTTTTTGTAAAATTTCAAAAAGGTTTTCTTAATACTGTTTTCAAGGGATTCAATAGTTTATTTTTAAAACACTTTGTAACCAAAAATATTTTAAAATTGTTTCAATTTTTACATGATTTATAGTTTTTCCAAAATTTAGGTCATTTTCTCATTATATCACAAGTATTTTGAGATAATGATCTTTTTTTTTTTTTGCTTCCAAATATGAATTTGTTTGTCTAAAAACCATAAATAATATTTTTTTTTGGAAAATAATCAATGACAACTTCAAAACCAACAACAAAAACATGTTGTAATTAGAGTCGTGTCTCTAACAAGAAAAAGACAAAAATTTTGAGCAGAGAAGGGGAAAAGAGATATAAATAAAATAATTTAATTTAAAACACGTGTTGGGGGAGGGAAGAAATCACTTCATTTCTTTTTTTTTTGTTCATTAAAAATAATGAAATTTAATATTTTTTTTCAAATTTTTTTCAAACTGACGTCCATTCCGGAAAAAAGTGTTCTTTAAGACGTTGTCGTCGAAACCTTTAAATGTCATCCAAAATTAACATGATTTTCCACAACGATTAACATCATAAAAAATATATAATATTTTTTTCTATAACTGAAAGAAACGTGCATTTTTGTTGTTTTTTTGCAACAATAAACAGCCAACACACTTTTGTTACAAAATTAAAGGGTTGTTGTTGTTGTTATTATTAACGTCTTTTTCTCGCTTTAATACTAACGATCATCACAATCCCACAATCCCCCCATAAACCAGAATTTTTGCAAAGCAAAAAAAAAAGTTCATAAAGCATGAAAACGTTTCACAAAATTGCAATAAAAAACAACAACAACAACAACAACAACGACTACAATTAAAAAATATGTAATCGCTACAAAAACAAATTATTAAGAGATACAAAGCTTTTTGAAAATTTTCAACGACTTGAAAAAGCTTTACAGAGAACCTTGTGAAAATTTCAATAAAAATTTTGAACTTAAAAATCACTTTTTCGTTTGAATTCTCTAAACTGAAAAGCTTTTCATTGATTTTTAAAACAACAGTTAGAAAAGCTTTTTTGTAAACAAAAAAAAAGCTCCCAAGATTTTAAGTTAAAAAGTTTGTTTAAAGGAAATAATATTTTAAATCTTTGAACTGAAAAGCTTTTTAAAACAATTACTGATCTTTGAATGAAAAGTCAAAAAGCTTTTTTCAATAAAAGCTCCCAGAGTTTTAAGCAATCAAAAGCTTTAAAAAGTTTGTTAAGACAAATCATATTTTAAATCAATGAATCAAAAGGACGTTTTAATCAAAGCCAAAAGCTTTTTTTAAAATTAAGCTTATTCTCAAATTTGGCGCCAGAACTTTTAAAGCTTTTTACAAAAAATTTAAATATTATTAAAATTAAGACAAAAAATTTTATTTTTTATTTAGAGAGTTTTATTCAAGCAAAAGCTCCCAAAATTTAATATTACAAAATGCCTTAAAATATTTCACCTTAAAAGCTTTCAAAGCTTTTTTGAAATTTTCTTAAAATTAGGGGGGAAAATACTTTTTCAGTTACTTTTAAAGCATTTCTGACAGTAAAATAATATTAGAGCTCTTTTTCTTGAATTTAGTCATAAAAGCTTTTTAAAGCTTTTTTGAAATGTTATTAAAATTACGCACAAACACTTATTTTTTATTCTTTTTAAGCATTTATGATAGTAAAATGTAAATATAACGTGTTTTAAGACATTTAGCTTTAAAAGCTTTTAAAGCTTTTTTAAGAAAATTGTAAATTTTTTGGAAATATAAATAATTTTAAATATTTTTGGATTATTTTCAAGGATTTTTTGTTAAAGAAATTAAAATAAGTGACTTTTATTTCGATTCAAAAGCATTTAGCCTTAAAAGCTTTTAAAGCTTTTTAGAGAATTGAAAATTTTTATAAAATATTTAATAAAATTTATAGGAAAATTATAATTTGATAATATTTTGAAAGGTTTAAATCCTTCGAAATAAAATTAAGTTGTTTTTTAATTTATTGAGACTCAAAAAGCTTTTAAAGCTTTTTTCTAGAGCAAAGATTTTTTCACCAAAAAATTTTATTAAGGAGTCATATTCAAGCCTTTTGAGTTACTACAAAATCTTTTTTATCTAATTTTTAAATTTTGTGTGAATCCCTAATTCCGGTCATTTGTAAGGTAGGGTACCTTAAATAAAGACAAAAACTGAATTAATAAGAAATTTATATTTTATGTAACCAGATATTTAGAACATACAAAATTTGCGTTCTTTTTAAAAAATTGTTTTTGTTGTTTTGACGTAATTTATATTAAAATAAAGTTTGGAATTTTATGCTTTTTTCCGACAAAAAAAGCAGAAAAGGACGCGTGAGTTTTTGAAATGAATGAATTCAAAAAAAGGGGTTGGTAAAGAACTTATTATTGATAACAAAAAAATCTTTTGAAAAATATTGAAAACAAAAAGGAATTCAATTTTCAAAATTGAAATTCAATATTTTAGAAAAGAGATTAAATTACTAACAAATTTTTCGAAAAAGACTAAAATTAAAGAAATAGTAAAACAAGTAAGAAGTTGTAGTTGGTCAAGCTGGACTATTTTATATCGTACACCACATAGTTGGTTACAAATGGTAGTTACGAAAAATTTAATTTAATGAACGACCCTCGTATAATTTGTGTTCTTATTTTATGCTAAAAAGTGCAGAATTTTATTATCTGCAATTTTTGCATTTTAAAAGGTTTTCTCAGGGGCTAGAAAAAATTATGTGCCTACCCTCGTAAAATTTGGGACATCAATTCTTGTTTATGTTTATCTTGAATTAGCTAACTTTTAACATAATACCACTGTTGATGTGAGATTTAAACACTTCAAAGCGATATTTGGTAGGGTGGTTGTAAGGGACCTATGAGAAACAATGAACCGATCCTCGTATAATTGGGCACATCGTTTAAGATTACTACATCATTTATTTGTAATCAATTTCAAAATAATTGCTTTTTATTTTGGACTCTTATGACCTTAAAAACCGCCTTCCGGGAGGAATATTTGTATGGGGGCCAGGTGTAGAAATGGACCCACCAACAAAAATTTCAATAGTCATTGTCCTTGGAACAAAATAATGACATGTGACAAATTTTATCAATAAATCTCTAAAATTGACAGCTGGATTTGTTCACCAAGCCAGACAGACAGACGGACGGACGGACATGGTTAAGTCGACTCAGAAAATGATTCTGAATCGAAAGGTGAACTTAAAAGTACCACCATTTTTATATATTTTTTGTGTGTGTTACAAACCAAAGGACAAACCCTTATACCCAACACTTTGATGGTGTAGGGTATTAAAATCAATAAAAAATTTAAAAACAAAATTCTCTCAAAATCATGTGGGAAGATTCCATTCAAATCGAATATCAAGATTTTGATTTATTTTTAATAAAAAAACCATAATTTTCTAAATAAAAAAAGCTCTCAAAATCATCCAACACTTTTAGCCTTTTTTTATAGCTTTTGTAAGTAGCAAATTTGATTTGTCATAAAATTAAAAATATGAATAAACAACAAGTAAGAAAGCCTAATTCGGCTATGCCGAATCTTTAATACCCTCCACCACAAAGGCAATGAAGTAAATGCATTATGTCGCGTATATACACACTCACACATACACACACAAACGTGTATAATACACCAAAGAAACAGTTAATGAGTCATCAAATTATTTATTTTACTGACTATAATTTTTTTCTCAATGAACCGATTTTGATAATTATAGGAATTATAATGAAGTACACTTAACTTTATATGATGGCAAAATCTGATTCTGATTTTCGATTTATAATTGAAGGTTTTGCGCAAAATTCTTCTTTGGAACTTAGAGGTTGCCTCAGATATTGGTCTAATTTAAACTTTTGATATATAGAACCGATTTCGCTAATTAAAAAGAAAAAACTTCTCAGGACTATAAAAAATATTCATTCTAAATTTCATTGAGCTTTATCACTTATTGCGAATGTGAGCGTGTTTCCTTCTTAGAGTTACACACGAAATGACATAGTTAAAATGACCCTCTTAACACTTGCAGTGGTGTAGGGTATAGAATTTAAACAACAACACAAAAATTAAAAAGCCGACAAAAAAAAATAAATTAAAAATCCATTAAAAAAACATTTCAAGAGGCCAAAAAAAATTGAATTCATAATAACAAGAAAAACATTTGAAAACACTAGTTGAGATTATCACACAACCCACGCACACGCATCTCTCTGTTTTAAGAAGAAAAATTACTTGTTTTTACCGGGTGTTTTAATGGAAACGATCACAAAAATAATTCAAATAGTTTTTGTTCAGTCATTTTTGGAGACAACAAAAAACTAATCACTATTTTTGTGATTTTTTTTTTTAGAAGTGATGACTAAATTATGACTGACTCTGGCTCCTAAATACTTCGACATAAACAGCTGGACAAGTTTTGTTTTTGTTTTAACTATAAAAATTATTCTTAATGAGAAAATAAATAATTAAATAAAAAAATCTAAAAAGAAATAATTTAAACTAATTGCAAGAGCTATAAATAGCAAAAAATGCTAGAATAGTTCATAGTTCACATCATAGTTTATAGTCCAGACTATAGACTTAGTTTATAGTCCTGACTATAGACTAGTTTAAAGTCTAGACTGTAGACTAGTTTATAGTCCAGCCTATAGACTAGTTTATAGTCCAGCCTATAGACTAGTTTATAGTCCAGCCTATAGACTAGTTTATAGGCCAGACTATAGACTAGTTTATAGTCCAGACTATAGACTTGTTTATAGTCTAGACTATAGACTAGTTTATAGTCTAGACTATAGACTAGTTTATAGTCTAGACTATAGACTAGTTTATAGTCCAGACTATAGACTTGTTTATAGTCCAGACTATAGACTTGTTTATATAGTCCAGACTATAGACTTGTTTATATAGTCCAGACTATAGACTTGTTTATATAGTCCAGACTATAGACTTAGTTTATAGTCCAGACTATAGACTTAGTTTATAGTCCAGACTATAGACGAGTTTATAGTCCAGACTATAGACGAGTTTATAGTCCAGACTATAGACGAGTTTATAGTCCAGACCATAGACGAGTTTATAGTCCAGACTATAGACGAGTTTATAGTCCAGACTATAGACTTAGTTTATAGTCCAGACTATAGACTTAGTTTATAGTCCAGACTATAGACTAGTTTATAGTCCAGACTATAGACTAGTTTATAGTCCAGACTATAGACTAGTTTATAGTCCAGACTATAGACTTAGTTTATAGTCCAGACTATAGACTTGTTTATAGTCCAGACTATAGACTAGTTTATAGTCCAGACTATAGACTTAGTTTATAGTCCAGACTATAGACTTAGTTTATAGTCCAGACTATAGACTAGTTTATAGTCAAGACTCTAAGAAAGTTTGTATTCAGACTATTAACTAGTTTATAACTAGACTATAGTCTATTAAATCGACTAGGAAGTAGTCTATTAAATAGACTAGAACTATAGTCTATATTAGAGACTAGTTTCTAGTTAATGTTATAGACTATATTTTAGTCTAATAATTTCTAATCTATATTTTAGATTTATTTAGTTTTCTATTTTTTATCGACCAGTTTTTTGGTCTATTTTTTAGACTATTTTTCTATTTCTTGTTTCCTTTTTCTTAAGAAAAAGTAATCAACCTTTCACCACCTTTAGTTGCTTTTTCTCGTTAAAATATTCTATTTTATGCCAAAACTGCCTAAATGTATTTAAAAGTATGTCAATTTAGTTGAACCGGAAAAATGCAAATTAAAAACAAAACAACAAAAACAACAACTACAAAAATCATCCAAAAATATAACAAAAACAACAAAATTTGCAATTTGATCTTATAAATAATTATAAAAATAAAAACAACAACAGTCTAAAAACTTAACAGATTTATAGCAGCAGCAACAAACATAACAAAGCAACAACAAAAAGAAGCTCAACCATTCATTAGAAAAAAAAGATACAACAACAAGAACAACAATAGAAAAAAATAAAGAAACTGAATAAAAAATTATATGCCAGCAAGGGGCTGTATGTATGTATGTATGTGTGTGTGTGGATGCATTAAAATGCATTTCATTTGTTAGAGTAAAATCAAGAAGCAACAAAAACAACAACAACAACCAAAAAGAATTGGAACTGTCAACATGTAGATTTGTTTCACTTTTTTTCACTCAAAAATCTGTCAACGTTAGCACAAAGTGTTTGTTGTTGTTGTTGTTATTGTTATTGTTGTTGCTAATCTTTAGGATAAAAATAAAATAGAAAACAAATTTTATATAAATAAAATATTAGATTTGGAATTAGAGAAGAAGAAGAAAAATAACTGGCATAAAAGGCTGTAAAGGTACTCTGCAGAATAAGGACAAAATGACACAAAAAATATATATTTTGGATTTGTTTTCTAATGGAAAATAAAAAACACGAAGGGAAAAGAACAACAAAATGACACAATTTTTATAGTTGTCACTTATATGACAGTTGTCACTTTTTTTGGATTTTATCGAAATGTTGGAATTAAGCAGATTTTTTAATTGGAATTTTGTTAGTCAATAATTTAAGAACATTTGCTGTGTCCCAATTAAATTTTTGTCACTTTTTCATCTTTGTCACTGGTCATTTTCGTAAGTGTTAACAGGAAATTTAAGAAAAAAATAAAATAAAAAACAAAAATTAGCAAAATGGGACAATTTTTAAAGTTGTCACTTTTGTCACTCTTGTCACTTTCTCGAAAGTTGTTTTAACCAAAATATTAAAAAGAAACATCATTCTTTCTATGCTTGCTTTTGAAAAATATGTATAGAACTAGTTTGGTAGGTCACTTATTCATATTTGTCATTTGTCACTTTTGTAAATTTTGGTTAAATAAACAAAAAAACTTAAAAATATTGGTAGATATTTAAAAAATGTGAACCGAGAAAAGTCTTTAAAATTAACACTATTTTAGCACCAGCTCTCTTTATAAATTTGGTCACTTGTCAGTTGTCACTTTTCTAAATTTTGGTTTAGATATAAAATAAAAGCCTAAAATACTTATTGATATTAAGTAAATTTGAACCGAGGCGATTCTTTTAGGTAGTAACTCTTGTAAAACTAGGTCACTTTACAATTTTTGTCACTTATCATTTGTCACTCTTGTAAATTTTGATTTAAAAAAACTTTAAAATATCGGTAGATTTGTAATAAATTCGAACCGATTCTTTAAAGTTAACACGTTTATGACACAAGGTAACTTTTTAATTTTTGTCATTTGTCCACCTAAGAAAAATATTTGCTAAGAAAAATAAGAAAACTTAAAATTAACTTGTTAATGTTAAATAAATTTGAACCAAGAAAATTCTTTGAAGTTGTCTCTCTTCTGAAAATGGCACATTTTAAAATTTTTGTCACTTGTCATTTGTCAGTTTTGAAAATTTTGGTTTAGAAAAACAATAACATTTAAAAATAGTTATTCATATGATAATGATGCCAGCTAATTATTTGGGATCCTTGAGATAGGTCACTTTCAAAATTTTGTCACTTGTCATTTTGTCTTATATATGTTTTTAATTTTATTTTATGAAGCGAGAAAAATAGTTTATTCTTCTAAATACTTTTATTTAATTATTAAAAATTAAATGAAAAATTTTTGATTCTAGGAGATTCTTTGAAGTTGTCACTTCTGTGACATGTGACACTTTTTCAAAATTCCTTAACAAAATCCTATTAATTTAAGGAAATAGATTTTGTGCTTGTTGATAATGATACCAGCTAATTATTTGGGATCCTTGGGTAGGTCACTTTCAAAATTTTGTCACTTGTCATTTTGTCTTATATATGTTTTTAATTTTATTTTATGAAGCGAGAAAAATAGTTTATTGTTCTAAATACGTTTATTTTATTATTAAAGGAGTTTCTTTGAAGCTATCACTTCTGTGACATTTGTCACTTTTTCAAAATTTCTTAACAAAATCCTATAAATATAAAAAAATAGCTTTTGTGTTTGTTGATAATGATGCCAGCTAATTATTTGGGCTCCTTGGGTAGGTCACTTTCAAAATTTTGTCACCTGTCATTTTGTCATATTTTTTATGACAAAAAATGAAGCCGGAAAAATAATTTATTCTTAAAATTTGCCGGTTGCAGGGTATTTTTTATGAAGTAACAAATTTAAAATTTTTTATTTGTTTTGCATTTAAACGGCTGAGTTGAAATATCGGATGCATTACAAAGTTTTCTAAATGCTTCAAGAATTTTAAACAAAAATTTGTTTAAAAAAAAGTTTAAAATCTTAAATTTTACATAAATTATGAAAAACTCAAGGCTTTCAAATCTAAATGATTTGAATTTTATTGAATAAAAATATTTTTCTTAAAAAAAAACTCAGGTGTTTGAAAAAACATATTTTTCATAGTTTTCCGATGGAAATTGTTTTTAAGAAACTAAAAATATTTATGTAGGTTTTTCAAAATGTTATTGTTGTTGTTATTGGAAACACCTCCAAAATCTATTTTTGTTATTTTTGGATTAGTTGCATATTTTTTTGAGTTTTTAAAATTTTATATTAAATATAGTTTTTTTTCTTCAACAACCCACTTTCTTCCGTTTGTCATTTGTAATTTAGCATAAAATTGTAATAAACACACACACTTTAAAGAAAATGTGATCGAATTCTTTTCTCAATTTTTTTTTTTTAGAATTCAAAAATAATTTTTGTGCACTTTTAGTGGGTGTATTCAAATTATGAGAGTCAGCAGGCAGACAAATGGACCAGCAATAGGCAAAATAAAAATTTTCTTATGCTCAATAAAAATTTAATGGTTAAATGCAATTTGCTCTAAATTATTAAGAGTTTTAAGCCAAAAATAACATAATTTATAGAAATTCTAATTACAGCGATTTTTTTAAATTATAGAGATCGAAATTGGGTTAAAATTGGGCAAAAAAGTTAAAATCTCCTTCGAAATAATCTTAGGAAAAGAATTTCAAATTTTGTCACATTTTTGTCCTTGTCACTTGTCATTAGTAAAATTTAACTGCTCAAGAATTCTGAGCAACCAAAAATTAATATTGCTATCGATAGGAAATTCAACAAGCAATTTTTGACAATTGTCATTTTTGTGACACTTGTCACTTTTTTCAGAAAAATTCTTTAAAAATTGCCGATATTAAAAATTTTTAATTCTATTTTCAAATTAATAATAATTAAGTGAAAATCTTTTAAATAATTAAATTTTTGTCACATTTTTGTGACTGTCATTTTCTTCAACAGATGTTTATGCTGTAAAAAAAACAATAATGGAAACAATTGCTTATTTGATAAGCAATTTTTCACATATGTCTCATTTGTCATTTTTGAGACACTTGTCGCTCTCTCTTCGGAATATTTTTGTTACAGTCATTTTGTCATTTTATGAAAACTAACTGTTAAATCTAAAAGAATAAACTAAAATGTAATATTACAATCAAAAGAGAATCAAATAAGCCATCTTTTAATAATTTCACATTTGTCACTTTGCGACACTTGTCATTTTTTCCCTAAAGTATCTTTGAAAAAATCCCAGAAAATTAAAAATATGACAATTTGTTTCACTATGAATCAAAGAGATTCATGCTAAAAACTCTTTTTTAAAAAAATTACAATTTCTGTTACATTTTTGTTCTTGTCACTTGTCATTTTGTAAAATTTTACTGTTTTTATAAGCATAAAAATCAAAAATTGATCTCACAATCAATAGAGAACCAAATAAGCAATTTTAAGTAGTTGTCACTTTTGTGACACTTGTCACTTTTTTAATGATATTTCTTTTGAAAATTCTTGTTAAGCCAAAAAAATAAATTATTAAAAATATATTCAAAATAATTTAATTTTTATCATGTTTTTTGAATTGTCATTTTGTCACTTTAAACGTGTCGATTTGTGTCATTGGTTTCTTTAAAAAAAGAAATAAAAATCCGGCAAATTTTATTTTTATAGATAAAGAATGTAAAACAAGTTCATTTTATGCTGTCACTTTTGTCATATCATGTCACTGGTTTTAAAACATCATAAATTACTCTAAAATCAACATTATGTAAATTAATTATATATATTTTATTAGACTACGAGATATGTAGTAAAATTTTGGGATTTAATTTTTTTAATTTCGTGACAATTTTGTCACTGTCACTTGTCAATTTGTTAAATATGTTGTGAAAATAGAAAAAAATATTCCAAATTTTGTTGTTATGGACATGGAACAGAAAATTATTTATTTTTATGTTGTCACTTTAGTGACAATTGTCATATTTTTTATATAGCATAAAATAACTCAAAACACAATAGAATTTCGGAAGATTTCTTAGAATATTAATTATCTAAAATTTATGGAGAAAAATTTGTCATTTAAGTTTTTGAAATTTGTGACAATTTTGTCACTGTCACTTGTCATTTATGCTAATATTTCAAACAATTTTGTTAAATTTTGAAGAAACTTTATTGCTATAGTTTTGGACAGAAAAATGTTTTCATTTAATGATGTCACTTTTGTCATGTCATGTCATTTTTGAAAAAATTTTGTCACTTTTTGATAAATGTTGCAACTTTTTGGAAATTTTTAAAATTTTGTTTAACTTACCTTTATTTTTCAAACATTTTTCCAATGTTCATTTGAAAATTACAAAATCTGCAAAGAAAAGTGAAAAAAATTATTAGTTTTTTTTCTCCATTTTTCAACAATTTTCTTCTAAAACAATGGACATTCCTTGGGTTGTTATCTAGTCCATTTAAATACATTGGAAACTTTAGTTTTTCTGTTAATCTACAAGAGTTAAATTTCAAACTAAACATTAATAAAAATGCCGACAATGTTGTCAACACAAACACAAAAAATTTTCTAGCGCCTTAATAACATTTTGCTCCCAAAAAAATACTTCAGAAACTTGAACTCAAACTGTTTTAATGGTTAAACTTCAAATCACCATTTGCAGCTTATTTGAAACCAAAGTTTAAGAACCTCTGTTTATGGTTGTTATTTTTTTGTCATTTTAACAAAAAAAATCTTGTTTAACAAAATTTTTTCCATACTCTATACAAACATACACACACACACATTCACATTCATATACAAGTTGCTAAAAAAATGTCTTAAATAAAGCAAATTCCTTATTTAGCAAAACAATGACTTTAGAAGTTGGGTCCCCCCTTTTTTATTGCTTGTCGACCGTTCACAAAATGTTGCATATTTTAATAAGATTTAAATTGGCTGCCTTTAATGCAGCTATAGTCATAGCTTTTTTTCTTAATAAGTATTTTTAGCCATAATTTTTTCAGGTAGATTTATGTTAATTTTACTTAAAAAGTGACTAAAAAATTTTGATTTTCAAGAAAAAATTGTCAAAATATATTTTGCTGTCATTTAGATGAAAAAAAAGAGTTATTAACGAGATTTGGAATAAAAAGAGAAGTAATAAATTGGAAAAAAGCATAGAATTGATTAGAGTATGAAATATTCTGTAATGTGGATTATGGTCTGCTCGCTCATCTCATCCATATAAGACACAAGATTGACTGTAGTATGGAATATAGTACAGTCCATAGTTTAGTCCACTTACAAGGCTACAGTCTGTTCTATACTCTGAATAAAGGCCTGGACTAAAGTCTGACATATAGTCTGATCTATTAACTGATCTCTTAACTATATTTATAACCCTGACAAAAGTTCTAAAAATTGAAAATTTAAGGACTAAAGTACAATCCAAAGTATAGACTATTGAAAATTCTATAGTCTGTTGTATACTCTGGACTATGGGCTTGACTTCAATCTGACACATAGTCCGATCTATTGTCTGTTCTCTAGACTATTCTATAGTGTCATCTATAACCCTGATAAAAGTTATAAAATCTGAAAAGACATAAGAATGACTAAATAATAGAATATTGTACAGTCCATAGCCCTGTTACGGGATCATAAACTGCTCTATATTCTACACTATGTTTTTGATTATAGTCTACTATATAGTTCGATCTATATTGTGGTCTCTAACCTTTTCTATAGTACGATTTACTATCCTTATAAAGTTATAAATTTTGAAAAGTCACAAGAATGACAGTGTAATGGAGTCTGGTCCTCTTACAAGACTATAATCTGCTCTATACTCTGGACTATGGTTTGAGCTGTAGTCTGATATATAGTGCGCTATACTGTCTCATCTATAACCCTCACAAAAGTGATACAATTGTAAAGACACAAGACTATAACAGAGAATAAAATACAATTTATAGTCTGGTCCACTGATAAGACTATAGTCTACTCTATATTCTGGACTATGCTCTGATGTACAGTTCAATCTACTGTCTATTCCTTATCCTATTCTATAACCACATCTGTAATCCGAATAAATGTTATAAATTTCGGAAAGACACAAGCCCACTGACAAGACTACAGAGACTGCTCTCTACTCTAGACTATGGTCTGGACTATAGGCTGACATATAGTCCAATCTATAGTTCAACTGCTAACTATAAAAACGCTATAATCCTATCTTTAGCTCCGACTTTCTGCTCTATAATTTTCTTCACAGTCCATTTTATAGTCCAATCTATTTTTAAGTCTTTCTCCATGATGACTTTTTAATCTCAACTATTTCATGCCAATTTCTGTCTGCATTCGCAAACTTACTCGTAATCATAAATATTAATAATTTTCACAGCTGATGGTTTATAAAAACCAATTAACAGCACATGTTCGGATTGTTTAACCAAAGTCTGGTGTTTAAAACGAAAGAGAGAGAGAGAGATATGACTAAATTATATTAAAATGTTACAAGTGAATGACTGAGGACTGACTTGTAGCTGTCTACAAATTACAACAATTCTATTTAATAAAAAAATACAATAACAACTACAATTGCTATAATAAATAGCTGATGAAAAACGTCATAAAAGCACGCGTTATGAATTTGATGATATGAAATTTAATTTCAAAGAATTTAAATATGAAGAAACAGTGGGAAACAAAAGTAATGAAAGTGAAAAATTTTATTACTTTAGACCAGACTATAGATTTAGTTTATAGTCCAGACTATAGACTTAGTTTATAGTCCAGACTATAGACTTAGTTTATAGTCCAGACTATAGACTTAGTTTATAGTCCAGACTATAGACTTAGTTTATAGTCCAGACTATAGACTTAGTTTATAGTCCAGACTATAGACTTAGTTTATAGTCCAGACTATAGACTTAGTTTATAGTCCAGACTATAGACTTAGTTTATAGTCCAGACTATAGACTTAGTTTATAGTCCAGACTATAGACTTAGTTTATAGTCCAGACTATAGACTTAGTTTATAGTCCAGACTATAGACTTAGTTTATAGTCCAGACTATAGACTTAGTTTATAGTCCAGACTATAGACTTAGTTTATAGTCCAGACTATAGACTTAGTTTATAGTCCAGACTATAAACTTAGTTCATAGTCCAGACTGTAGAATTAGTTTATAGTCCAGACTATAGACTTAGTTTATAGTCCAGACTATAGACTTAGTTTATAGTCCAGACTATAGACTTAGTTTATAGTCCAGACTGTAGAATTAGTTTATAGTCCAGACTATAGACTTAGTTTATAGTCCAGACTATAGACTTAGTTTATAGTCCAGACTATAGACTTAGTTTATAGTCCAGACTATAGACTTAGTTTATAGTCCAGACTATAGACTTAGTTTATAGTCCAGACTATAGACTTAGTTTATAGTCCAGACTATAGACTTAGTTTATAGTCCAGACTATAGACTTAGTTTATAGTCCAGACTATAGACTTAGTTTATAGTCCAGACTAGACTTAGTTATAGTCCAGACTATAGACTTAGTTTATAGTCCAGACTATAGACTTAGTTTATAGTCCAGACTATAGACTTAGTTTATAGTCCAGACTATAGACTTAGTTTATAGTCCAGACTATAGACTTAGTTTATAGTCCAGACTATAGACTTAGTTTATAGTCCAGACTATAGACTTAGTTTATAGTCCAGACTATAGACTTAGTTTATAGTCCAGACTATAGACTTAGTTTATAGTCCAGACTATAGACTTAGTTTATAGTCCAGACTATAGACTTAGTTTATAGTCCAGACTATAGACTTAGTTTATAGTCCAGACTATAGACTTAGTTTATAGTCCAGACTATAGACTTAGTTTATAGTCCAGACTATAGACTTAGTTTATAGTCCAGACTATAGACTTAGTTTATAGTCCAGACTATAGACTTAGTTTATAGTCCAGACTATAGACTTAGTTTATAGTCCAGACTATAGACTTAGTTTATAGTCCAGACTATAGACTTAGTTTATAGTCCAGACTATAGACTTAGTTTATAGTCCAGACTATAGACTTAGTTTATAGTCCAGACTATAGACTTAGTTTATAGTCCAGACTATAGACTTAGTTTATAGTCCAGACTATAGACTTAGTTTATAGTCCAGACTATAGACTTAGTTTATAGTCCAGACTATAGACTTAGTTTATAGTCCAGACTATAGACTTAGTTTATAGTCCAGACTATAGACTTAGTTTATAGTCCAGACTATAGACTTAGTTTATAGTCCAGACTATAGACTTAGTTTATAGTCCAGACTATAGACTTAGTTTATAGTCCAGACTATAGACTTAGTTTATAGTCCAGACTATAGACTTAGTTTATAGTCCAGACTATAGACTTAGTTTATAGTCCAGACTATAGACTTAGTTTATAGTCCAGACTATAGACTTAGTTTATAGTCCAGACTATAGACTTAGTTTATAGTCCAGACTATAGACTTAGTTTATAGTCCAGACTATAGACTTAGTTTATAGTCCAGACTATAGACTTAGTTTATAGTCCAGACTATAGACTTAGTTTATAGTCCAGACTATAGACTTAGTTTATAGTCCAGACTATAGACTTAGTTTATAGTCCAGACTATAGACTTAGTTTATAGTCCAGACTATAGACTTAGTTTATAGTCCAGACTATAGACTTAGTTTATAGTCCAGACTATAGACTTAGTTTATAGTCCAGACTATAGACTTAGTTTATAGTCCAGACTATAGACTTAGTTTATAGTCCAGACTATAGACTTAGTTTATAGTCCAGACTATAGACTTAGTTTATAGTCCAGACTATAGACTTAGTTTATAGTCCAGACTATAGACTAGACTATAGACTTAGTTTATAGTCCAGACTATAGACTTAGTTTATAGTCCAGACTATAGACTTAGTTTATAGTCCAGACTATAGACTTAGTTTATAGTCCAGACTATAGACTTAGTTTATAGTCCAGACTATAGACTTAGTTTATAGTCCAGACTATAGACTTAGTTTATAGTCCAGACTATAGACTTAGTTTATAGTCCAGACTATAGACTTAGTTTATAGTCCAGACTATAGACTTAGTTTATAGTCCAGACTATAGACTTAGTTTATAGTCTAGACTATAGACTTAGTTTATAGTCTAGACTATAGACTTAGTTTATAGTCTAGACTATAGACTTAGTTTATAGTCTAGACTATAGACTTAGTTTATAGTCTAGACTATAGACTTAGTTTATAGTCCAGACTATAGACTTAGTTTATAGTCCAGACTATAGACTTAGTTTATAGTCCAGACTATAGACTTAGTTTATAGTCCAGACTATAGACTTAGTTATAGTCCAGACTATAGACTTAGTTTATAGTCCAGACTATAGACTTAGTTTATAGTCCAGACTATAGACTTAGTTTATAGTCCAGACTATAGACTTAGTTTATAGTCCAGACTATAGACTTAGTTTATAGTCCAGACTATAGACTTAGTTTATAGTCCAGACTATAGACTTAGTTTATAGTCCAGACTATAGACTTAGTTTATAGTCCAGACTATAGACTTAGTTTATAGTCCAGACTATAGACTTAGTTTATAGTCCAGACTATAGACTTAGTTTATAGTCCAGACTATAGACTTAGTTTATAGTCCAGACTATAGACTTAGTTTATAGTCCAGACTATAGACTTAGTTTATAGTCCAGACTATAGACTTAGTTTATAGTCCAGACTATAGACTTAGTTTATAGTCCAGACTATAGACTTAGTTTATAGTCCAGACTATAGACTTAGTTTATAGTCCAGACTATAGACTTAGTTTATAGTCCAGACTATAGACTTAGTTTATAGTCCAGACTATAGACTAGTTTATAGTCCAGACTAAATTAGCAACTTAGATTAGTTATAGTCCAGACTATAGACTTAGTTTATAGTCCAGACTATAGACTTAGTTTATAGTCCAGACTATAGACTTAGTTTATAGTCCAGACTATAGACTTAGTTTATAGTCCAGACTATAGACTTAGTTTATAGTCCAGACTATAGACTTAGTTTATAGTCCAGACTATAGACTTAGTTTATAGTCCAGACTATAGACTTAGTTTATAGTCCAGACTATAGACTTAGTTTATAGTCCAGACTATAGACTTAGTTTATAGTCCAGACTATAGACTTAGTTTATAGTCCAGACTATAGACTTAGTTTATAGTCCAGACTATAGACTTAGTTTATAGTCCAGACTATAGACTTAGTTTATAGTCCAGACTATAGACTTAGTTTATAGTCCAGACTATAGACTTAGTTTATAGTCCAGACTATAGACTTAGTTTATAGTCCAGACTATAGACTTAGTTTATAGTCCAGACTATAGACTTAGTTTATAGTCCAGACTATAGACTTAGTTTATAGTCCAGACTATAGACTTAGTTTATAGTCCAGACTATAGACTTAGTTTATAGTCCAGACTATAGACTTAGTTTATAGTCCAGACTATAGACTTAGTTTATAGTCCAGACTATAGACTTAGTTTATAGTCCAGACTATAGACTTAGTTTATAGTCCAGACTATAGACTTAGTTTATAGTCCAGACTATAGACTTAGTTTATAGTCCAGACTATAGACTTAGTTTATAGTCCAGACTAGACTATAGACTTAGTTTACTAGTCTCAGATTATAGACTTAGACTTAGTCTCAACTATAGTGAGTTTGAGTTTGAGTTTATTTAGTCTATATTGTGAGTTGTAGTCTAGTTTTTCTTCAAATAGTTTTGTTTTTTACTGTTACTGAATTTAACCTCATTTATTTTTATTGCTGATTCTTAAGAAATCTGCAGCAACATTATGTTGCATGTTTATTTTGTGATTTTTTTATGTAAATTTTTGTTTGTACTTCGCTACGAAATCAATAAATTTAGTCTTGTTGTTGTTATTATAGTTGTTGTTGTTGTTGTTGCTAAAGAAACATGTGTAAAAGTAAATATTTATTACATAATTTTCTTTTGAAAAATTATTAACAGTTTATTGTTGATTTTAAACATTTTCATTTATTCACTTAACGCTAATAATTGTTATTGTTGCCATTATTGTTGCTAATGTTGTTGTTGTTGCTGTTGCAAATGTTCTCCTCTATTAATTTCCATGTAAAATGTATTTAATTTAATATGAAGAAAGTGGTTCCAGTTTGCATGTGAAAATATTTTGTGGTCTTGGGAAAACTATTTGTATACCCTACACCACAAAGAGTGGTGAATATGGTATATTAACTTTGTCATTCCGTATGTAACGCTAAGAAGGAAACGTCTCAGATCCCAAAAAATCAAAATCTGAGTCGATTTAGCTATGTCAGTCTGCCTGTCCGTCTGTCCTTCTGTCTGTCCGTCTCTTCGTCTGTTGTTGGCACGCTCACATTCATAATAATTAACAGACTCAATTAAACTTGGCCTAAGTTGTTATAGTCCTGAGAAGTTTCCTATTTAAAACCAGTAAAATGCGAACAGTATATTAAAAGATATAGACCGATATCTGAGACAACTTTTTTATTTAAGAAAAAATTTTTATATATTGTATACGTATGTGCGTGTATGTATGAGTGTGTATGAACGAAACATAACGTATTTACTTCACAAACATTTGTGTTGGAGGGTATTAATGATTCGGCATAGCCGTATATAAAGCATTCATACTTCTTTTAGCTTCAAGTTTTTTTCTTCTTAATAAACTGAAAAATGATTTAATATTTCCTGCATTCAAGAAGCAAAACACTTCAATTCAGTTCATCATGAAATGAAATATGTACGAAAGTGTGCTGCTCTTAATATTATTAATTTGTAAACAGATCGTTAAAAACGATTTAGGAGGAATTACTTTTGTGGTCAAATAATTGAAAAAAGGAAATTCTTAATAAACAAAAGTATCAATTTTATTAAGAGAGTAGAGAGAGAGAGGAAAATTATTTATTAGCCACTTTAAAATCAAGCTAAATTAGCATGAGAAACATAAACATAAATTTAAATAACAAGTGTAAACAAATTAATGTGATTAAAACGAAACCAAAGAAAATTGTAAATTATAGAGAAAAAAACTGATTTTAAGCAAAAACTAAAACTGTCATATGTTTCTTTTGTAATAAACTTTATAAATCCATTGAAATTTTGTTAAAATTGCTAATAGCTTAAAAGTTAGAATTGAGGTTAGAATGAAAAATTTCTTTAAAAATAGGAATTTTGGAAAGATAAAAACTGTCATATATTTCTTTTTTAATAAAAACTGTAAATTTATTTAAATCTTATAATAATAGTTAATAGTTCAAAAGTTAGAATTGAGGTTAGAATGAAAAAAATCTTTAAACATGAAAATTTTAGAAAAATAAAAACTGTCGTTGATTTTTATTTAAAGAATGCAAACAAAATCGTGAAAGTTTTGCTAAAAATTTCAATATAGAAAAAAATTAAAATTGAGGTTAGAAAAAATTTTTGTCCAAAATTTAAATTTTGTAAAAAATAAATACTATAATATATTTTTATAATTACAAAGGTCAAAAAACTACAAAAATTTTATTAAAATTGTCAATAGTTTGGAAAATCAATTTTGAGGTTAGAATGAAAAAAATTCTTTAAAAATTAATATTTTGGAAAATCTTAAAGTGTATTAAGTTCCTTCTTGAATAAGCTATTGAATATAATTAAAATTTTCTTAAAATTGTGATTAATTTAGAAAATAAATTTTGAGGTTAGAAAGAAAAATTCCTTAATAATTGAAATATTTTAAAAATTTTACTTGTTTTGAATTTTATGTTTAAAAAGGTATTTAAAACTATTAACATTTTCCGGAAATTGTTAATAGTTTGGAAAATAAATTTTGAGGTTAGAAAGAAAAAATTCTTTAAAAAGTAATATTTTGCAAAAATTTAAATTGTGCTGAGTTCCTTTTTGAACAAACTATTCAAAACAATTAAAATTTTGTTAAAATTGTGATTAATTTAGAAAATAAATTTTGAGGTTAGGTTGAAAAACTTTTGAAATTACACATATTTTGAAAAAATAAAAAATGGTATATAATTATAATTTTATAGGCTATAAATTACCTAACGAATTTTCTTAAAATTGTGATTATTTTAAAAGTTAAGATTGAGGTTAGGTTGAAAATTTTTTTTTTAATTAAGATTTTGGAAAAAAATTTGCTATAGATTTTTTAAAAATGATTTTGCTTGCAAACTTTATGGAAAAAGTTGTTCTAATCTATTTGATGTTTACTTTTTCTATAGGAATTTTCTTGGTATTTAGTTTTTCTTTTTATTTCTTCTTACCACAAGTTTACTATTATAATTTTCTATTGTTTTTATTTTTATTTTTTCTGTTTTGAATAGATACTTGTGTGTATTTTGTGGCTGCCACATAAAAATTTTCAATTGCATTTCCGTGTTTGCAGAAACCGCATAATTAAAGACACAAAGTAGAGAATCAAAATCAAAAGTTATGTTTGGAATTTAAAATTATTGTTAAGAAAAAATGTGAACTAAAAAGAAACCGTTAATAAATATCAAGAAGAAGAAAAGAGAAAAGAAGAAAAATAATAAAGGGAAACATTTTCCAGAAACTGAAGGTAAAGAAAAGTCTTTTTTCGGCCCTTTAGTTTGACTTTTTGTAGTCCATAGATTCTGTGTGACATAATGGATTTTTTGTATGCAGCTGATCTTGAAACAATATCAAGAGCCCACACAATTTTCCAAAAAAAAAATTCTTGAGGAGAGTTGGGGCTTTAAGCTTTGCCCTCTTGACAATTTTATTTATGATGGCGAAAAAGTTGGAATTACAAAAAAAAACATATAGAAAAATGCATACTTGACACTATCTCAAGTGACGCTTTTTGAAATCTTTTAAAATCGTAATAAAAACCCTGATGATCATGAGGAGAGACAGAAGACAAACAAAAAAACTAAATACTTTCAAAAGTTTCCCCCCTTCTTTTTTCAAAAACCTCATGGGAATTTTTGTTTAAATATGATCATCATCATGATCATGATGATGATCATTAGTGAGTTTTTTTTGTTGGACTAAGACAAACCCAAAGACAATATGTGTGTTAAAAAACCATTAAAATCCATTTTCCCCCCGCTCTCTTTTTACCTCTCTCTCTCACCAGATCTTAAGTCTTAGTTTTTAAAGCTGTTTCCTTTTGTTTAGAACCCAAAAAAAATGGCATAAAAGAAAATTATAACAAAGTCCAGAAGAAAAAAAATTGCAAGTAATAATCATAAAATAAACCCAACATTCATTGTCTGCCACAAGATCTCAAAACAGAGAGTCACACAAGCCAGCAAACGATCAACAACAACAATAACCATGAACATGGTCATATCAAGGCATTCAAACAAAAAGGTAAAAGAACTTATGCATTACAAACATATGCTTCCTCAATATACAGCCTACGCATTTCTACGCTGGTGATCAGACCTTAAAACAAACCAACAACAAAACTGATCTCTCTTCATTTCAAAAAAATTGTCTTTTATTTAAAATATTTTTCCAACTTAATCCCTTTAGAGATCTTTTGTAAACACAGCAAAAATATATAGTTTTATCCTCACGAGATTTTAATAACAAAACACCTACATTTTATCTTCTGATTTTGGACCAGTCAAAAGGATTGGTTTTTGGCTCTTGTAACGCTTAAAGTGTCAACACCTTTGTGTTAATGTTTGAGGAACAAAATATTGAAACCTAAAAAACTTATAAAGAGATCAATTGAATCAGAAAATAACTAAAGAAAAACCATAAAATTTAGCTTTTAACTAAACTAAAAATAGTTGTTAATTTAAAAATTTAAAAAAAGTCTCATATTTAAGGAATTTTTCATTCTAACCTCAATTTTAATTTTTAAAATATTAAGAATTTTAAGAAAATTTTAATAGCAATTTAAAGCTTATTAAAATAGAAATCCTGGACAGTTTTTATTTTTTCAAAATATTAATTTTTGGAAATTTTTTTCAACATAACCTAAAAAATTATTTTCTAAATTAAACACAGTTTAAAGAAAATTTTAAAGGCTTTCGATAGTTTCGTCAAAAAGAAACTCAAAACATTTTTTATTTTCCAAAAATTTCCATTTTTAAAGAATTTTTTCAACCGAACCTCAAAATTTATTTACAATTTTAACAAAATTCGTGTGATTTTGTAAAGCACATAAAATTTAATATATAACAGTTTTTAATTTTTTCCAAAAATTTCCATTTTTAAAGAATTTTTTCATTCTAACCTCAATTCTTATTTATAAACTTTTCACAATTTAAACAAAATTTTAATGGTTTTCAATTGTTTTTTTTCAATACAATTCCAAGTAAGTTTTTATTTCTTCAATATTATAATTTTTACAGATATTTTTCACTCTAACCTCAATTCTATTTTCTAAACTATTCATGATTTTAACAAAATTTTTAAAGATTTGCAAAGCTTTTTCAACTTAATACATAAGACAGTTTTAATTTTTTCAAAATTTTAATATTTGAAAAAAATTTTCATTCTAACCTCAATTCTAACTTTTAAACTATTAAATATTTTAAGAAAATTTTAATGGCTTTACATGGCTTATTGAAATACAATGACACGTAAGATTTTATTTTTCCAAAAATTTTCATCTTTACTAAATTTATTTCCTAAATAATATTTTTCCTATAAAATAAACCGCCATTTGTTATGTTAATTTCCTCAAAAAGAAACCTTAAAACGTGGGAAACTATATATTTCTACTAAATTTATTTATTTCTTATATTTTTGAATATTTTTCCTAGCTTCAAGGAATATTTTCTATGCTATAGTTTTACTTTTGCTATATTTAAAGCTCAAGCCATAAACTCTATTAATTTAATGCTACAATTCGTTCATTTATTTACTTCTTGTTGTTTTTGGTTCAAAAGGCTTTAAGCTAAATATTTAACAACAACCAAAATTGTTTATTTGTTTTTCTTTAATAATATTAAGTTTAAATATTTTTCTAAGGCGTTGCCGACTTTAATTATGTTTTTTTCTTTGTATAACGTAAGAATGCAGGTGGGAAAACCGTTCAAAGAGTTCATAATCATTAAGTAAATAATTGTTAATAATTAACATTTTTTAATTACATTCAATATTTATTTAACCAAATTTGTTTATTTAAAAAATTATAATATTTTTTAGAGTAAAAACGGTAAAATAATGATAATTAAGGAAGTATTGGGTAATCCGCCCCAATACCGGAAAAAAGAAGATTTACTCAAGATCCTAAAACAAAGATATAGAATCTGGAAAAAATGCTATCAATAAAGCTATTTTAAGAGCTGTCATAGCTGGTTCTGTTTAGGCTACAGCTCTTATGCCAGTTTAATTTCGACTGCTATTTTAGTAATAATCATTTAGAGTTTAATTTCAGCTTTATTTGGTGTTTGATTTAGGCTGCTATTTTAGCATACTTTAGAATTTATTTTGGCCTGCTGTTTTAGCTCTGTTTGGAGTTTAATTTGGGCTGCTATTTCAGCTCTATTTACAGTTCAAAATTAGGCTTCTATTTCAGCTCTAATGAATGTTTAATTTCAACTTTATTTATAGTACACTTTGGGCTGTTATTTGTAGCACTATCTGGAGTCTTATTTAAGCTGTTATTTCATCTTTATTTACAGTTTAATTTGAGCTGCTATTATAGCCAGTTTTTTCAGTTTAATTTAAGCTGCTATTTAAGCTGCTACTTAGAGTTACCTTGGATTTGCTATTTTAGCTTTATTTGGAGTTTAAATCGTGCTGGAATTGCAACTCTATTTTGAATTAAATTAGACTGCTATTTTAGTTCCATCTCGAATTAATTTAAACTGTTGTTGCTGTTTATTTAGTTTTTAATAGATCCCCGGTTAGAGCTCTATTTTGGTTTTAATTATGGATGCTATTTAACCTCTATTTCGAGATTAATTTAGACTTATTCTTTAGCCTCATTTAGAGTTTAATTAAGGTTGTTATTTTAACTTTACATAGAGTTTAATTTGGACTGCTATTTAAGCTGTATTTAGAGTTTAATTTTGACTACTTCTTTAGCACAATTTAGAGTTTAATTTCAGATACTTTTTTAGTAGCATTAAGAGTTCAACAAGGGCTACAATCGTTGCTATACCTACAGTTTAATTAGGCTCCAATTTAAGCAGTATTTTGAGTTCAATCCGAACTACTTCTTTGCTGTATTTAAGCTTAATTTGATCTGTTACATTTGCTTTTTTTGAAGTTTAATTTAGACTGCTACTTAAGCCCTGTTTAAAACTTAAAAAAAAGACTAAAAATTTAATTTAGACTATTATTAAGCTCAAGTCAGCTATGTTCAGAGTTTAGTTTAAGCTGCTATTTTATCTCCATTAGGAATAATATAGACTTTTATTTGAGCTCTATTTGATATTTGATTTAGACTGCTATTTAAGCTTTACATAAACTATTTTTTAGCCTGACATTATAGCTATATTTACAGTATAATTTAGGCTTCTGTTTAAGCTATCTTTAGGGTTTTATTTTAGTTGCTATTTGAACTCTATTTGGGAAATAATTTAGGCTGCAATATCAGTTCTATTTAGAGTTTAATTTGTACTCCATTACAGTCCAGCTATAAGTTGACTTTTAGCTGCTATTATAGTTCTACTTAACTAATAAATTCGATCTTAGTAGAGTCAAGATAGCAGTCTCTACTTAGAGCCTTAATAAGACTGCTCTTATATCTCTATTTAAAGTTTAATTTCTGCTGTTTTTTAACTTTATTTAAAGCTTCATTTAGACTGCTATTTAAGCTGTATTTGGAATTTAATTTAGCCTGCTATTTTAGCTCTATTATGAGTTTATTTTAGACTGCTATTTAGGCTGCTGTTTTAGCTCTATTATGAGTTTATTTTGGGCTGCTATTGCATTTATATTTAGAGTTTAATTTGGGCTACTATTATAGCTCTAGTTAGGTAATAAATTAGATCAAGATAGCAGTCTCTACTTAAAGCTTAAAAAAGAACACTTGTTTATCTTTATTTAAAATGTAATTTGGGCAACTTTTAGCTTCATTTGGAGCTTCATTGAGGCTACTATTTTAGCTCTATTTAGACTTTGATTTAGGCTACTTTTCTTACTTTACTCTCAGTTTATTTTAGGCTGCTATTTAAGCTGTATTTGATTTAATTTAGACTGCCAGTTTAGCTCTATTATGAGTTTAATTTGAGCTGCTATTGCCGTCATATCTAGAGCTTAATTTAGGCTGCCATTTCAGTTCTTTTTGGTACTGAATTTAGTTTTAATTGAGAACTTAATTAAGGCTGCTATTTATAGTTTTTATTTTGAAACTGAAAACAGACTGCTTGAATAACAATTTTTTAGCTTAAATTCATTAAATTTTTTCTTTATTTTTTCTTTTAAAAATCCATCCAAATGAGCAGACAAAAATCCTTGAAATATTTGAAAACTTTTTTTGTGCAAAAAAAATCTTTTCCCCGTCTGCATAAATTTTCGGTTAGACGCCATCTTGGATTGAAATAAAAACTTTTGAAATGTCTCAATTGCTAAAATTCCAAAATCTGTTTCAAATTTAAAATTCAAATTAGAGTCAAATATATATTTTTTGTGTTATTTTGCATAAATTATTTCGAAATGATGACTTAAATATCACAAACAAATAAATGGAGAAACTGCAACATCTGTCTTAAAAACACTTTCTTATAACCGAAATGTTAGGGATTGAAGTTTTTTTTTATTTTTATTTTGTAGTCATAAATATTTCTTTTACTGCTGCAAATCACAACAAATTAATTCATCATAAAACAGCAAACAGAAACATTTATTTTTATACCAAAAGTTGCAAATAAATAAAAATCTAAATGAGTGAATATTTGGATCTCCTCTTTGGGTCTTTTTTTTTGTATTAAACAGGAAATGTTGAAAATTATAAATGAAATCATTTTACATTCTTGACATGCAACGGAAATCTTTAGATTTAATATGTCATTTGCAACACAAAAAAAAAACGTAACCAGAAAAATGTCAGCAACATGTTGTTTTATTTCCATCAGCTAAAAAAGGCTATAAATTGCGTAGAAGTTATTAATAAATATATGAGGTAATTTTTTTATTTTCAACGAATTTCTAGGAAGAATAGCGCTCATAATAAACCCAAAAGACTGTTTATACAGCAGTCAAAATTAATTTCGAAACAAAGTTTGAAAAGCCGGCATTAAATAAAGCTAAAATAGCAGTCATTATTAAACAGTTAATAGAGCTTAAGTCAAACTGTAAATAATATTAAGATAGCAGTCAATATTAAATTATTAAAATAGCTAAACAAGCAGCCAACATCAAAACTCAAATAGCAGCCCAACTTAAACTTTAAACATAGCTAAAATAGGAGCCCCATTAGACTCTAAACAGAACTGAAATTGTAGTCAAAATTAAACTCTAAATAAAGCTAAAATAACAGACCATATTAAACAGCTAATAGATCTTCAGTAAAACTGTAAATAACACTAAGATAGCAGTCCTTATTAAATTCATAAAATAGCTAAATTAGCAGCCCACATCAAACTTAAATAGCAATCCATCTTAAATCTAAAATATAACTTAAATAGCAGTCTAAATGAACTATAAACAAAGCTAAAATTGTAGCCAATATTAAGCTCTAAATAAAGTTAAATAACAAATAAGAATAAACTCCAAATAGCGCTAAAATAGCAGCCGATTTTAAACTTTAAATAAAGCTAAAATAGCAGCCTAAAATAAACTCTTAATGCGAAATTAACAGTCTGAATTAATCTTCAAATAAAAGACAAAATGCACGACCTTAAATAAACCGTTAATATAACTCAAATAATACCACATATTAAAGTCCAAAGAGAACTCAAGAATCAGCTTAAGTGTAACCCTAAATTAGGCTCTAAATATTTTTAAAAAAGTAGCCTAAAATGAACTATAAATGCAATATAGTTTAAACTCTTAATAGAGCAAAAATATAGTTAAATAGCAGCCCAAATTAAACTGTTCAAAGAGCTATAATAGCAGCCCACATTTAACTTAAAATGGAGCTTAATTAACAGACCAAATTAAACAACAAATAAAGCTAAATAGCAACCCATATTAAACTCTAAATGGGACTTAAATAGCAGTCCAAATTAAACTCTAAATAGAGCTTAAATAGCAGCCCAAATTAACCTCTAATTGGGACTTAAATAGCAGCCCAAATTAGACTATAAATAGAGCGTAAATAGCAACCCAAATTAAACTCTAAATAGAGCTAAACTAGCAACTCATATAAAACTCTAAATGGGGACTTAAATAGCAACCCAAATAAGACTCTATACAGAACTTTCATAGCAGAGTTAAAAAATGCATCCCAAATTAAACTCTAAACAGAACTTAAATAGCAGCTAAAATTAAACTCTAAATAAAGTTAAAATAGCACCCCATATTTAACTCTAAGTAGAGCTAAAATAGGAACCCATAATAAACTCTAAATGGGACTTAAATAGCAGCTCAAATTAGACTCTATATAGAGCTTTAACTAGAAGCCCATATTTAACTTTAAATGAAGCTAAACTAACAGCCCAAATTAAACTCTAAATTGGACTTAAAAAACAGCCCATATGAGTGTCTAAACAGAGCTTAAATTGCAGCTCAAATTAAACCATAAGATTTAAATAGCAGCCCAAATTAGACTCTATATAGAGCTTTAACTAAAAGCCCATATTTAACTTTAAATGAAGCTAAACTAACAGCCCAAATTAAACTCTAAATTGGACTTAAAAAGCAACCCATATGAGTGTCTAAACAGAGCTTAAATAGCAGCTCAAATTAAACTATAAATAAAGCTAAAATAGCAGTCCATATAAAACTCTAAATAGAACTAATATAGCAGCCCAAATTAAACCCTAAATAGAGTTAAAATAACAGCCGATATTAAACTCTAAATGGGACTTAAATAGCAGCCCAAATTAGACATTAAATGTAGTTAAAATATCAGTCGAAATTTTACTATAAATAGTTTTCAAAATAGCAGCTCTAATTAAACTCCAAATAGAGCGAAAATAGCTGCCCATATTAAACTCTAAAGGGGACTAAACTAGCAGACCAAATTAGACTCTTAATAGAGAAGGGCTGCATTTAGAGTCCTAAAATTAGAGCTAAAATTAAGAGCCCAAATTAAAGTCTTAATGTACCTTAATTAAGAGCCCAAATTAAAGTCTAAATGGAGCTGAAATTGTAGCCAAAATTTACCTCTAAATTAGCTTCATTTATTTATTCAATGATTTTGCTATTTTTATTCTTCTTCTTTTTAAATTATTTTATATTTCACACATAAATATTTATCAAAAGAAAATTAATTATTTTTATTTATTTTTAAATAAATAAATTATTTTTTAATTTCTTGTTGTCTTAATTATTATTTTGATATTTTTATCATAACAATTATTTGTCAATATTTATGTATTTATTGTACCCTACACCAGCACAAGTATATTAACTTTGTCATTCCGTATGTAACGCTAAGATGAAATCATCTCAGATCCCATAATGTATATATATACCTTCTTGTGTCAAACCAAAATCTGACAGGACTTAGTTATGTCCATCTGTCTGTCTGTTATTGGCACGCAATAATTGCCAGAGCTCAATAAAATTTGACCTGCATATTTGTTATGAGTCCCATTTAAAACCAGTAAAATCGGTTCAATAAATTAAAAGTTATACACCGATATCTGAGGCGACCTCTTTCGTAAAATTGTCGATTATAAATCAATGAAATAGAATGAAATTTTGTCCCTCTGGTTCACCGGAAAAAAAGTTCTCTTTGGCTCATTAAGCGTTTCTGTGTTGTAATACAGAAAAACTTTTACACGTCTGTGAGTGCATGTGTGAGTGTGTCTGTGCGATACAAAACGGGCATTTGTGGTGGAAAGGGTATTGAAAATTCGTTATAGCCGCTTCTTTTTATTTATGTTTATTAAATTTTTTTTCAAAAATACTTTTTTTTAAACGTTTCCTTTCCTCTAGAACTTTAAGTTTAAAAAACAATTATTTCTAACAAACACAACAACAACAACAACAAAAACTGGTCAAGACAACACAAATTATGTGTCATTTTTTTTTTTTTTTTTTTTTCAAATTGAGTGTTTTATGTCAATAAAATAAATTTTTAGTTTATTAATGAAAAACAACAACAACAAAAACAAGAAAACAACAAAAGTTTAGAAAAAAAGCGTTTGGCGTTTGATTTTGGTTTGCTGTGGTTGTTAATTGGCGTCTGACACTATGACGCCATTATTTTTCATAGTGACAAGCACACCGATAGATGGACGGACAGACAGATGGACGGACGGTTCTACTACTGGACAAACGTATTTAAAAAGAAAGAAAAATATTCATTTGAAAACATGAAAAGTCCATGGAATCAAATGTAAAGAATTTCAAAATTTAATAAAAACAAATAAGAATGCTACAGTCGGCAATGCGGAATCTTCAATCAGCTGCACTACAAGTGCGTGTCAAAGTTTTGGCTATAACTCTTTTTTCTCTACTAAAACGATTTAGAGAATTTTGGGAATTGTATTAAGTTTTACTTGAACTTAGAGGTTGCCTCAGATATCGGTCTATATATTTTAATATACTTAACTGTTTTTGCTGGTTTTATTAGGAATTTTCTCAGGTTTAAAATAATTTCTGAAGAGAATTTTCATTGAGCTCTGCAAAATTATTTTGAGGGAAGCGTGCCAACAACAGTTAGAAGAGAGACATACGGACATACTGACAGCCTAACAAATAGACAGATAAACATAACTAAATCGTCTCAGATTTAGCTTTAATGCAAGAACATTTATAAATTATGAAATCTTTGATGGATTCCTTCTTAGCATTACAAACGGAATGATAAAGTTATTATAACCTCCTTCACCACTTGTGTTGGTGTAGGGTATATAAAGCACTTTTTAAATATTTTAAACACATATTTAGATATTCATCTAACAACCGCAACTAAAACAAAACACTTTACAATTAAGGTGCAGAGGGAGAGAGAGAGAGACTAAACTAAATGACGTTACGAATATTTAAATTATTTAAAATTAAAATAACGATTTTATTTTCTCACATTTTGACAAAAAAAATTACATAAAAATATTTTAAACATTTTAAGCTTCTGTTTCTATTTTAATAAAATATCCCGAATTTATTTCCATTTTACAAATTTTCAGTATCTTCAAAATTCTAACAAAAGATCTACAAATAACCTCAATTAAATTTCATAACCATAAACTACCTGTTTTATGCTAAAACTGTCCCTGCATTTTTTGTGTTTCAATATCACTCTTTCTCCTCACTTTTTGCTCTAATTCTAACCTTAATTCTTGTGCCACTCAAAACGTTTTTAAAATTCTTTTTTTCAAATCTTTCATCGTCCTCGAAAACTATTAATGCATCTCTGGTTTCTTTTTAAATAATTGTAAAATAATATTAATTTTTACCTGCTTGAAATGACAAGATGTTATCTAGTTTTTGAGGTTATGAAACTAGATCATGTATAACAGGTAAATTTATATAAAAATTGCCAAATCACGTACCTTAAAAATGAAAGATTTCACAGGATCCTGAAAAGAAAAATAAAGTGAAATTGTGAGGAAGTTAATTAGAAACTAG
This sequence comes from Cochliomyia hominivorax, assembly GCA_004302925.2. Lineage (NCBI taxonomy): Eukaryota > Metazoa > Arthropoda > Insecta > Diptera > Calliphoridae > Cochliomyia > Cochliomyia hominivorax. The sequence goes on from PYHX02000495.1 coordinate 89,076,813, forward strand.
AATTGAACTAAAGCTGTACCTGAACTAGAAATGAACTAAAAGTGAACTGAATAAGAAATTGAACTTAGAACTGAACTTGAACTGAACCTAGTGAACTGAAGAAAAAGAAAAAGAAGTGAACTGAACTTAGAAAACTGAATAAGAACTGAACTAGAAGTGAACTGAACTAGAACTGAACTAGAAGTGAACTTGAACTAACTAGAAGTGAACTGAATTAGAACTAGAAGTGAACTGAACTAGAAGTGAAACTAGAAAACTGAACTAGAAGTGAACTGAACTAAACTGAACTAAGAACTGAACTAGAAGTGAACTGAACTAGAAGTGAACTGAAGAACTGAAGAACTAGAACTGAACTGAACTAGAGTGAACTGAATAGAACTGAACTAGAACTGAACTGAACTAGAACTGAACTGAACTGAACTAGAACTGAACTAGAAGTGAACTGAACTAGAAGTGAACTGAACTGAACTAGAAGTGAACTGAACTAGAAGTGAACTGAACTAGAACTGAACTGAACTAGAAGTGAACTGAACTAGAACTAGAAGTGAACTGAACTAGAACTAGAAGTGAACTGAACTAGAACTGAACTAAAGTGAACTGAACTAGAAGTGAACTGAACTAGAAATGTGAAGTGAACTGAACTAGAAGTGAACTGAACTGAGAACTAGAACTGAACTAGAAGTGAACTGAACTTAGAACTGAACTGAACTGAGAAGTGAACTGAACTAGAACTGAACTAGAAGTGAACTGAACTAGAAGTGAACTGAACTAGAAAGAACTGAACTAGAAGTGAACTGAACTGAAGAAGTGAACTGAACTGAACTTAACTAGAAGTGAACTGAATAGAAAACTGAACTAGAAGTGAACTGAACTAGAAGTGAACTGAACTGAACTAGAAGTGAACTGAACTAGAAGTGAACTGAACTAAACTGAACTGAACTGAACTAAAAACTGAACTAACTGAACTAGAAGTGAACTGAACTAGAAGTGAACTGAACTGAGAACTGAACTCTGAACTGAACTAATGAACTGAAGTGAACTGAACTGAACTAAAAGTGAACTGAACTAGAAATGAACTAGAAGTGAACGAACTAGAAGTGAACTGAACTAGAATGAACTAGAACTGAACTAGAAGTGAACTGAATTAGAACTGAACTAGAAGTGAACTGAACTGAACTAGAAGTGAACTGAACTGAACTAGAAGTGAACTGAATTAGAAATGAACTAGAAGTGAACTGAACTAGAAGTGAACTGAACTGAACTAGAAGTGAACTGAATTAGAACTGAACTAGAAGTGAACTGAATTAGAACTGAACTGAACTAGAAGTGAACTGAACTAGAAATGAACTAGAAGAGAACTGAATTAGAACTGAACTAGAAGTGAACTGAACTGAATTAGAAGTGAACTTAACTAGAAGTGAACTGAATAAGAACTGAACTAGAAGTGAACTGAACTGAACTAGAAGTGAACTTAACTAGAAGTGAACTGAACTAAAAGTGAACTGAACTAAAAGTGAACTGAACTAGATGTGAACTGAACTAGAAGTGAACTGAACGAGAAGTCAACTGAACTAGAAGTCAACTGAACTAGAAGTGAACTGAACTAGAAGTGAACTGAACTAGAACTGAACTAAAAGTGAACTGAACTAGAAATGAACTAGAAGTGAACAGAACTAGAAGAAGTGAACTGAACTAGAACTGATCTAGAAAGGAACTTGAACTAGAACTGAACTAGAAGTGAACTGAACTAAAAGTGAACTGAACTAGAAATGAACAAGAAGTGAACTGAACTAGAAATGAACTGAACTAGAAATGAACTGAACTAGAAATGAACTAGAAGTGAACTGAACTAAAAGTGAACTGAAATAGAACAGAACTAGAAAGGAACTTGAACTGAACTAGAAACAGAACCAAAAACAGAACCAGAATCGGAATTAAAATCTGAACTAGAATTGATTTCGAAATGAATGGGAACTGATTTGGAAATATACCAAAATTAGTCGAAATCTTGATTGAAATCTATTTTGAAATAAAATACGATCTGTTGAGCACTGTACTAAAACTGAACTATAACAGAACTAAAACTAAAATACATGCGAACTGGGATCGCAACTAGAACTTAACTAGAATTAGAACAGAAGCAAAACTATAATAAGAACTAGATCTGATCTAGAATCAGAACTTGAATCAGAATTAGAATCAGAATTAGAATTTAACATGAAGAAAACTAAAACTAATTTGAAAATGACTTAGAACTGACTTAATCGAAATCTTACCACAAAATCGATTTCCAAAGAAGCTTGAACTTTTTTCGATATCACAAAATACACTGGAAATAAAAAAAACATTTTATCTTAAATTTTTCCATTAAATTCGTATTCTTTATAAAATTTTACTCCCAGATTTTATAAATGAATCTCTCTTACACAACTTAAAAATCACAATTTCCATTATGAAACTCAATAAACCCAACGTGTGACCCACTGCCAATAACATGGCCGGCATTTGAAAATATTCCATACTTATAGCTTCCACATAATGAGGTTCGTTGGGAAAATATTGTAAATAGCCGGATAGAATACCCTCTTCCATGGCATTATCGCAATACGCAATACAACCACTTTCCACCATGAGATGCATAAAGCGATTAAGCAAATGTTGAAAAGGCCAATTAGGACTCATGGGTATACCAGTTAAAACAGTATAAATGGGAGGTATTCCCGTTAATATTTTCATGCGAGGACGTAATAGAAATTTCTGTTGATGTAAATAGAATTCAATTTTGTCATATTGACCAAAGTAGGCATATTGAGGATCCAATTGACGTCGATGAGAATTTAAAATTTCATTGGTTACAACACGTAATTGTTGCATTATAATGGGATCATTAACGGTACTATTCAATAGATATTTCAGCTCAGATTCATTGACTAAAATTGAAAGATTATGGTGAGTGAAGGTCTTGTAGAGAATGAATGTCATGAGAGTAGAGACGGGTAAAAAGAAGACTAGATAGAATGGATAAATACCAATTGGCCACTACAAAGCCCACTAGAATCATGATGAATTCTAGGAACTTACGATAATGACCCTTGACACGGTTAGTGAAAGGTAGAAATATTACGGAAACCACAGCATAAAACATTTGAAGACTTACATTCCAGGAGCCATGTTGCAAGCGGTGAATGAAGGAAAGGGTAAAAACCTTATAGAAAAAACTGCAAGTGACTATGGTCCAAACATGCAACTTAAAGGGTTTCAAAAAGTAATAGAAACGAGCTAAAGGTTTATCATAGGGAACCATTAAATAACTGGCCGATAACTCCTCTGGCATGGTGATAACATTCGGGATTATAGGTTAAAAATCACCACATATCCACCTTTGCTCATGAACATATTTCACACAATCCAATTCGGTATAATAATCCAAATCGCTTAGAATATAAGGTTTTAAGGAGGCATTATAGTGTGTGGCAAAGAGATAAATAATCGTGCCATAAGAACCTTTAAACATTATTTGATTTTCCTTATCTCTATACACAAAAGCACGGGGAGGATTAAAGCCCATGAAACAGCGGATAGGATAACCTTTTAAGTCCGACCCTATCAGGGGGCTTGTTAAAAATTCAAGAAGAGTTATGGATCTTAAGAATTTTCCCGATAAATTATCATACCTCAAACTGTTACCCTCAAAATCGATTAGCAAGCTGTTCCAAAAACCAATCAAGTGCAACCATTCGAAAAGCTGTAAATGCTTAGGATTCGGAATATCAAACATTTGGTCTTCAGTTATAAAAACTATCTTCTTCAAATGTCTTCTAGTTAGAGAGTATTTGATCAGTTTCAACCGCTGTTGGAAATCATGTTTAAGGAACACCAAACTCATAAAATTGCCATGTAAATTAGATCTTAATATCCAGGGTTTTGAGGAGGGTGTGATAAGCAATATGGTTGGATAATTGCGCAAAAAGAGAGGACTAGATTTTAAACCATATAAAACAAGAGTTTCTATTTTTAAACGATTTTCGCCTTTTTTAAGTCGATTCAAATCAAAAGCTTTATGAAGAATTTCGAGGATTTTTGGAGGTTTCTCTTGGGTTTCCAGGATTTTGAAAACATTGAAATATAAATAAACTTGTGAAGTTTGAGGGAAATATTGGCCTTTTGGAATATATTTCTTGGATTCTGTTGAAAACTCAGAATCCTGTAGATTCCTTGCAATTATTTTTGCATTTCCATAGGCTCTAGAAACGTTGGAATATGGAGAATCATATGAAATGGAGTAGGAATCAAAGCCAAATGTTTGTACTTTCCAATCATCTTTCGAAAATCTATATTTTCTTTGGAACGTTTTAAGTTGCCTCTGGAATACTGAGAATTCTTAGCAACATTTCTTCGATTTCTTGAAAGTTTAAAAATGTTGGAATACAGAGCTTTATTTGAAATGAAAGAAGGCTCGAAATCAAGCGAATATTTGCTCAATTGTTTATTCATTCCTGAATCCCTTACAAAACCTATATACACCTTCACATATTGAGATTCTTCTTTGGAATATGGCGGATTTCTTGGATTTTTACGGCAATTTGCCAAATTTGTTGGAAGTTGAAATAAGTTGGAATATGGAGGATTCTTTGATTTGTAATTTTGTTTCAAATAATGGGAATATTTGCTTAATGATCTCAGTGTTCCACTGCCATTTTGCAAATCTATGTTCTGCTTGAAATTTAAAGGATTTCGTTCAACGTAGAGGCCTGAATTGTTAGGAGGTGTAATTTTCGAATTAAAATAGTTCGCACTTTCATTAACACTTCCAGTTTTAGCTTCATTATTTGGATTAGAAGAATGTTGGAAACTAGTCTGATAGCGCTTAGATGTACTCTTCAAGCTCTTCATTTCCCTGGCAGCATTATTTTGTTTCCCTTCTGGGATTTTCAACTTTTTTGAAATGTTCTTTAGCTTTTTGTTAATTAATACTTTTGGTTTCCCAGTTATCGCTTTAATTTCTCTGATAACCTGGAGTATTTTGATTGGATTATAGAAACTATTTGAGAATTCTTTTGAATTCCAGAAATTCTTGGTTAATTTTCTCTTTAAAGTTTTGGATTTAGAGCTTTTTGGTCTCGTATTACGTTCTTTAGGTTTCGCCTGCAATAAGTCTCTCTTCGTAGTCTTTGGAATATCAATATCATTTAAAATAGTTTGTGAATCTAAAAGTAAAGGCATTGACTTGTCATCATTTGAGACATGAGAAATTTCAGTTAAATCTTCCAAATTCTGTGTAGTTTTCAAAAGTTACCTTAAAGTTTGAAGTCGCTGTTGGGGATTTCTGGTTTTTCGTTGTTTATTCCAGGAATTTAGAGATTCTTGGGACTTTAGATCTGTTAAACTTTGAACAAAATCTTTCAAATTTGCGTTAGCTGAATACGGACTCTTAATGTTTGTTCGTTTAATTCAGAAATCTTGAAATCTTTGCAATGTCAGTAGATTTGATTCAATATCCTTTGATGTTTTCCAATTAGATCGAAGAACTCCTTCAAATCTTGGTTTCTCAAAATGTCTTTTGTTGTGATAACTCTGCGAATGAGTTGCAATTAAAATTTGCTTTTGTTTATATCTTTTTGTTATACCTGAATTTGACCCGAATTCCGAGATTTAAACTTCACAAATTCTTTTTCGAAATCTCCAAGACACTGTTATGGATCTTTACAAAATCTCGTTAATCTTCTAAAATCTTCAAAGGACTGTTTTGGTTTTTTTGTTGGGTTTTTAGGGAATAATTATCATTATTTTCAACTTGTTGTGTCATTATGATTAAAATAACTGTAAAATCCCAAAGGATTAAATAAAAAATGTTGCTCATTTTTTTTGTCTCTTGTTAGTTAAATAAACTATTCTGGCGCACGTTTAAACTGTAACTAAATTTATCAAATATGCAGAATGTAACCAGTGAACAAATAATTTATTAAAGTGATTATTTTAATTAATTATAACAATACAACCCCCCTCCCCCTTAAAAGACACCATTTAATTGTGGAGCCTTTCAAAAAGGACCCTCTAAACAAATAAATATATTTTTACTTCACAATTTCCTAATCAACAAGTTGCCTTAGCACCGCCCAATAGATTTTTCCTCAAATCACCTTATCTCTCACCCTTTTCCCATATAATCTCTAGACGCCAAGATCCAACAAAAAAAAATCCCTAAATATATTTTTAAATCCCAAACGTTTGCGAACACAAAAAAACATCTTGAAAAATCATTTTTGTCATCACCATTTGGCTCCCGTTTCTCTAGTCTTCTCTTGTCGTTTCATTACAATTTATTTTTATCTTCATTGGCCGTGTGTCTTTTTTGAATTTTAGTCTTTTTCTCATTTTGAGATTGCAAAATTTATGTCTACTTTTTTTTTTCTTTTCAACATAATTTTTATGTGTCTGTGTCTTCGATCTTTCGTGAAAAATATCAGAAAAATAAAATTGTTGTTGTTGTTGCCCCTTTGAATTTGAAGAAAACCAAATATTTATGTGACAATATCGTTTAGGGATCTAATAAAATATTTATATTTCTTTTAGTCCAAATACAAAGAAATTTATAGATTTCGTTTGCCTTAAATAATTAATTCCCTTTTAAAGCAAAAAAAGAAGGGAATTACGAAATGATTGGAAATATTAGGGGGATGATATGCTCTTAAAGTCCATATAAGTTCAACTCAATTTTTCGAGTTATTTTTCAATTCATTTCTGGTTCAATTATAGTTCAGTTCTAATTTAGAATTAAATTCCGTTTATAGTTAAAATTTTAGTTCCGATTCTAGTTTAGTTCTAATTCAGTTCTTGTTAAGTTCTAGTTCAGTTATTGTAGTTCTAGTTCAGTTCTAGTTCCGTTCTAGTTCAGTTCTAGTTTACTTCTAGTTCAGTTTAGGTTCAGTTGTAGTTCAGTTCTTGTTCAGTTCTTGTTCAGTTCTATTTCAGTTCTTGTTCAGTTCTAATTCAGTTCTAGTTAAATTCTAATTCAGTTCTAGTTCAGTTGTAGTTCTGTTGTAGTTCAGTTCTTGTTCAGTTCTTGTTCAATTCTAATTCAGTTCTATATCAGTTCTTGTTCAGTTCTAGTTCAGTTCTGGTTCAGTTGTAGTTCTGTTGTAGTTCAGTTAAAGTTCAGTTCTAATTCAGTTCTAGTTCAGTTGTAGTTCTGTTGTAGTTCAGTTATAGTTCAGTTCTAGTTCAGTTCTGGTTCAGTTGTAGTTCTGTTGTAGTTCAGTTCTAATTCAGTTCTAGTTAAATTCTAATTCAGTTCTAGTTCAGTTCTTGTTCAGTTCTTGTTCAGTTCTTGTTCAGTTCTAGTTCAGTTCTAGTTCAGTTGTAGTTCTGTTGTAGTTCAGTTATAGTTCAGTTCTAATTCAGTTCTAATTCAATTCCATTTCAGTTTTAGTTCAATTCTAGTTCAGTTCTAGTTCAGTTGTAGTTCTGTTGTAGTTCAGTTCTTGTTCAGTTCTAGTTCAGTTCTTGTTCAGTTCTTGTTCAGTTCTTGTTCAGTTCTAGTTAAATTCTAATTCAGTTTTAGTTCAATTCTAGTTCAGTTCTAGTTCAGTTGTAGTTCTGTTGTAGTTCAGTTCTTGTTCAGTTCTAGTTCAGTTCTTGTTCAGTTCTTGTTCAGTTCTAGTTCTATTGTAGTTCAGTTATAGTTCAGTTCTAATTCAGTTATAGTTCAATTCTATTTCAGTTTTAGTTCAATTCTAGTTCAGTTCTAGTTCAGTTGTAGTTCTGTTGTAGTTCAGTTCTTGTTCAGTTCTAGTTCAGTTCTTGTTCAGTTCTTGTTCAGTTCTAGTTCAGTTCTTGTTCAGGTCTTGTTCAGTTCTTGTTAACTAATAGTTCAGTTTTAGTTCAGTTTTAGTTCAGTTCTAGTTCAGTTCAAGTTCAGTTCTGGTTCAGTTCTGGTTCAGTTCTGGTTCAGTTCTTGTTCAGTTCTTGTTCAGTTCTAGTTCAGTTCTTGTTCAGTTCTTGTTCAGTTCTTATTCAGTTCTAGTTCAGTTCTGGTTCAGTTCTGGTTCAGTTCTGGTTCAGTTCTTGTTCAGTTCTTGTTCAGTTCTAATTCAGTTCTAGTTCAGTTCTTGTTCAGTTCTTGTTCAGTTATAGTTCAGTTTTAGTTCAGTTGTAGTTCAGTTATTGTAGTTCTAGTTCAGTTCTTGTTCAGTTCTGCTTCAGTTCTAGTTCCGTTCTAGTTCACTTCTAGTCCAGTTTTAGTTCAGTTCTTATTCATCTCTAGTTCAGTTCCAGTTCAATTCTTTTTCCATTCAAACTATTTTAAGGACTTTTTTAACCGGACCTCGTACATTTCTGTTAATAACATGTTAATGTATTACAATTAACTCTCTAACAAACAATTTACTCCTTAAACAATAAGTCCATTAGTTACAAAAAATTCATATCACTGACCGGACATAAGAGCGGGGAAAAATGAAATTATTTTTAATTAAGATTTTTCTTGTGGGTTTAACTACAACAATAATTTGTCAAGGACATAAAATTTTAAATAAAACAAATCTCAAACATACAACTTTACTAACAAAAACGGTACAATTGAAGGAGCCGAAAAGTCTCTCGGGTGATATCTTGAAATACACACATTTTGAAGAAGATATTTTGAACTTAAAACAACTTTATTTAATAAAAGAATTCTTATTGGAGGCTCATGATATAGAGACATTAGTGTTATTCTCCAAACCTCAACCAATTAAGGATATCGCTCAAGAGTTCCTAGATCTACAGCTAAATAAAGTCATTATAACTCAACTGATGAAATGGCAAATAAGAGATGTATTTAATGGAAATATTTTAAGTTTAGTTTATATGGAAACCAGCGAACTGAAAGCGGATCTCAAAGAGTTACTAAATAAGTCCCTAAACAGGTGGCATTTAAAGAAAATTGTGTTCATAAGCCAAAACAACATTTTGGAATCCCATCAAGCATCAAGTGATTTATTGAAATGGCTTAATAGGGAAGGATATTGGAACAGCTTCCTCATGGATTTGCAAGGAAATACTTTAGCAATGGATCACTTTTCCCAAACTCTCTTCGAAAATACTTTAAGTTTACAAGACTTTATGCATCTGAAGATTTCATGGTCAGATCTGAGAGGTTTTCCGGTGCACATTTCAATTGCCAACAATCCTCCCAGATCTTTGGTATATCGCAATGAATATAATCAGGTCATGTTAAAAGGTTATTATGGTTCCGTATTAAGTATATTTGCTCATATTTATAATGCCTCCTTGGTGATTCATGAGATCTCCGATTTTGATTATTATAATGAGTTGGATTGTTTGAAATCACTCCACGAAATGGACATAGATGTTTGCGCTGATGGCATGGATTGGAATCTGCACGATGCTGTAACAAATCCAGAAGAATTATCTGGAAGTTATTTAGTTGTGCCCTACGATAAACCCTTGCCACGTTTTCAATATTTCATTAAACCCTTCCAATCTTCTCTATGGATTTTGCTTTTAATCGCTTTGCTCTATAACATCTTGGCTCTTTCGATAATACACCGCATCCAACATAAGTCCTGGTTAATTACATTTCACCTGCAATATGCTATTTCATCTCTCATTAATTTAGCTGTTGTCTTAAAGAGAGTTAAAGGTTTCAGGCGTAAATATTTGGAACTGCTGTTGCTACTCAAGGGATTTATAGTGAGCAATTGGTATTTGTCTCTCTTGACCAGTCTCTTGTACACCAGATTATACTCCAATGATATTAATTCCTTAGAGGATTTAGAACGTCTTAACATCTCTATAATGGTCAATGAATTTGAATTTGCACTGCTTAATATTACCGATGTAGATCCCATTATTCGGAAACAATTGCTTATTGTATCCAATGAAGTTTTACATGAAAATCGCCGTAATTTAAATCCCAAATATGCTTATTACTTTTTAACTGTTATTTTCTGCTAATTAATCTCTTGTCCACCCACTTTGGGGAATTATACAACGTAATTTTTATTCTTCACAAAAGTTTATTTAAATTTCTTTTTAAAATACAAACATTCCATTCCAAAACTTATGAAACCCATTAAATAACCTCCTGCCAAAATCAGGGCTGGTAATTGTATATATTCCAAGCTTAAGGGTTCCACAAAATTATATTCGGTGGGAAAATATTTCAAATAACCCAAGCGAATGCCATCTTCATGCACCACACTCAACAGATGTTGACACAGACCCGTTTCCATTAGCAAACCATAAAGATTATTGAGCAAATGTTCAAAGGGCCAATTGGCTCTCATAGCGGTACCAGCTAGAAGTGTAAGTACAGGCACTTCTCGCAATTCTCTCATACGAGGACGTAAAAGAAATTTCTGTTGATATAAATAAAAATTATTGGTATCATATTGACTAAAGTAGGCATATTTGGGATACAAATTTCGGCGATTCTGGTGAAGTATATGATTGGGTACAATCATTAATTGTTTGAGTATAATAGGATCTATGTTGGAGGTATTGAGTAAGGTGTACTCACACTTGCTAACCATTATGGTGACATTAAGACGTTGTAAATCCTCTACAGAATTAATATCACGGGAGTATAGTCTTGCGAACAGAAGACTGGTTAAGATCGATAGATACCAATTGCTGACTATGAAACCTTTGAACATTAACAGTAATTCCAAATATTTACGGCGAAATCCTTTAACCTTACGCAATTCAAAAGGTAAATTTATTAAAGCCAAAACGGCATATTCCAAGTGGAAAGTTATCTGCCAGGAATTGTGTTGAATACGATGAATTACTGAGAGAGTTATGATAATATAGATCAGACTTATGAATACCAAAAGCCATAGGGAAGTTTGGAAAGGCTTAAAGAAATATTGAAAGCGTGGCAAAGGCTTATCATAGGGCACAACTAAATAGCTGGCTGCTAATTCCTCTGGTGTTGTAACCACATCATGAAGATTCCAAGCAATACTATCAGCACATATATCCATGTTATCTTCCTGTATCGCTTCCAAACAATCCAATTCACTATAATAGAGAAAATCCGAGATCTCATGAGTCACTAGTGAGGCATTGTAAACATTAGAGAATATGCTTATAATGGAACCATAATAACCTTTGAGAATGACTTGTGTTTTTTCCCGGCGATATAACAAAGCTCTGGGTGGATTATTGGCAATGGCAACATGTATGGGATAACCTTTCAAGTCCTTCCAGAAAATATTTGACAACAAAAATTCTTGCAAGCTTAAGGTATTTCCATAGAAAGTGTGGGAAAAATGTTCCATAGCTAAAGTATTTCCCTGTGAATCCATTAGAAAGCTGCTCCAAAATCCTTCTTTATGAAGCCACTCTAATAAATCTTTTGACTCTGGGCAGAATTCCAAAATGTTGTTTTGGCTTATGAACACAATTTTCTTCAAATGCCATCTGCTTAAGGCGTTGCTTATTAGCTCGAACAGTTCCTGATCAAATCTCATAGTTTCCAAATAGACTAAACTTAAGATGTTTCCTTTAAACGAATCACGTATTCGCCAAGTCATAGGTTGAGTTATGATAATTTTGTTTAGCTCTAAACTAAAGAACTCTGGATCGATTTCTTTCATTTGTTGGTGGTTTGAGAACAACACCAAAGTTTCTATCTCCAAATAATGATGTACCGGTAGCAATAGATCTTTTAATATGTTAAAAGACTCTTTCATTTTGTGAGAATTTGAATTGGAAATTTTATATCGCATAAACTTATCAAATCTTTTGTTAGTGAAAATGTTTCCTTGTGAGATATTTTCTCCTTGACAAAGTGCTGCTAAAATTGCAGCACCCAATAGAATAATTTGCAAAAATGCTTTCATGTTTACTTCAGCACTGATGTCCAGTTAATGAAATGAATTTTCAATAACTAAAATGCAAATGCACATTCCCAAGGGCCAATTGCAATGCTATTAAATAGTCGATAGTTGCATATACAAGATTAATGACTGACAATTGTTGCTAAAACAATAAATGCAGAAGAACGAGAGCTGAACTAGAAATAATATAGAAATGAACTGGAACTGAAATACAACTGAAATTTAACTGAAATAGAACTCAAATAATCTAGTAATGAACAGCAGCTGAACTAGAACTGAACCAGAGCTGAACTAGAACTTAACTAATCTAGAAATGAACAGCAGCTGTACTAGAACTTTATTAATGAAACAAATCACTTATTTTTTTAAGAAAGTCTCTCTTTATTTATTCTCAATTCTTTTAAAGTATAAACACTCCATTATAAAACTTAAAAAACCCATCAAATAACCGCCCGCCAAAATCAAGGCTGGTAATTGAAAATATTCCAAATTCAAAGGTTCCACATTATGATATTCATTGGGAAAATATTTCAAATATCCGAAACGTATGCCATATTCATTGGTTGCACTTAAAATACGAATATATAAACCGGTTTGTATTAGTAAATCATAAAAATTATTAAGCAGATGTTCAAATGGCCAATTGGCTCTCATAGCTGTGCCAGCTAGAACTGGATTTATAGGAACCTCCCGCAATTTTTTCATGCGGGGACGTAAAAGAAATTTCTGTTGATATAAATAAAAATTATTGGTATCATATTGACTGTAATAAGCATATTTGGGATTTAAATTACGGCGATTTTCATGTAAAACTTCATTGGATACAATTAGCAATTGTTTCCGAATAATAGGATCCACATCGGTAATATTAAGCAGTGCAAATTCAAATTCATTAACCATTATAGTGATGTTAAGACGTTCTAAATCCTCTAAGGAATTAATATCATTGGAGTATAATCTGGTGTACAAGAGACTGGTCAAGAGTGACAAATACCAATTGCTGACTATAAATCCCTTGAGTAGCAACAGCAGTTCCAAATATTTACGCCTGAAACCTTTAACTCTTTTTAAGACAAAAGATAAATTGATCAAAGATAAAATGGCATATTGTAAGTGAAATGTAATTAACCAGGACTTGTGTTGGATGCGGTGTATTGCTGAGAGGACCAGAATGTTATAGATCAAAGTTAGTAAAACCAAAAGCCAAAGGGAAGTTTGAAAGGGCTTAAGAAAGTATTTAAAACGTGGTAAAGGTTCATCATAGGGTACGATTAAATAACTAGGAACCAGTTCTTCTGGTTTAGTAACAGTATCGTGAAGATTCCAATCCATGCCATCAGCACATAAGTCCATATTTAATTGCTCTAGAGATTTCAAACAATCAAAGGCGCTATAATATTCAAAATCCGAAATCTCATGTATGACTAAAGTTGCATTATATAATTGGGCAAATATACTTATGATGGTTCCATAATAACCCATTAAAGTAATTTGATTCTCTTCATTGCGATATACTAAAGCTCTGGGTGGATTATTCGCTACGGAAATATGTATCGGATAAGCTCTTAAATCCGTCCATGAAGTGTTTCCATACATAAAGTCTTGCAAACTTAAAGTATTTTCAAATAAAGTTTGGGAAAAATGATCCATTGCCACAGTGTTTCCCTGTAAATCCATTAGGAAGCTGTTCCAATATCCTTGCTTATGAAGCCATTGTAATAAATCCTTTGTCGCTTTTAAGGTCTCCAATATATTAGTTCGGCTCAGAAAAAGAATTTTCTTTAAATGCCATCTATTCAAAGTGTTGTTTAGTAACTCCAATACGTCCTGGTCCAGCACGTATGAATCCACATAAACCAAACTTAAAACATTTCCATTAATTAAATACCTCATTTGCCACCCCAGCTGTAGGGTTATGATAACTTTATTAATCTCTATATTTAAGAATTTTGCATCCATATCCATTATCTGTTCGGGTAGTGAAAATATCACCAAAGCCTCGATTTGAAATTGGATAAGATTTTGCAATATAAATTTCTTCATTAACTGAAGTCGCTTCAATGTCAAAATACTTTGATCCAGGTTGTTATAATTTAAGATTTTTTCAATGCTGCTTCTCATCTCTTGGGACCTTATAGATGCTGATGTTAAGGTTGTATAGTTGAATAATCGCTGTCCTTGACAAAATATCGTTAAAGTTATACCCACAAGAAAAATTTCGAAAATTAATTTCATTTCTCCCGTTCATATGTCTTGTCAGTGATATGAATTTTTCGTGACTAATGAAATAATTGCTCAATCATTGTCAACGGTAACATGTTAATTGAAAAGTTAATGGGAACATAATTAACTGGTTAATTAAAATATACGAGGATCAAAGGAAAAAGTTAAGGAAGAAACTAGTTCAGAACAGAAATGCGCTCAATAAAATTAAACATAGACAGAATTGGAACTGAACTAGAACTGATTTAAAACTGAACTAGAATTGAACTAAACTTGAACTGAACTTGAACTGAACTAGAAATGTACTTGAACTGAACTAAACTTAAACTGAACTTGAACTGAAGTAAAAATGAAATCAAACTGAACTAGAAATGAACTAAAATTAAACTAGAACTGAGCTAAAACTAAACTTGAACTGAACTAAAACTGAACTTGAACTGAATTTGAATTGAACTTGAACTGAAATAAAACTGAACTTGAACTGAAATAAAACTGAACTAAAACTGAACTTGAACTGAACTTGAACTGAACTTAAACTGAACTAAAACTGAACTTGAACTGAACTTGAACTGAGCTTGAACTGAACTTGAATTGAACTTGAACTGAACTTGAACTGAAATAAAACTGAACAAGGACTGAACTTGAACTGAAATAAAAATGAACTAGAACAGAATTTAAATTGAACTAAAACTGAACTTGAACTGAACTTGAACTGAAATTGAACTGAACTTGATCTGAACTTGAACTGAACTTGAACTGAAATAAAACTGAACTAGAACTGAACGTGAACTGAACTTGAACTGAACTAGAAATAAACTAAAACTGAATAAGAACTGAACAAGAACTTAACTAAAACTGAACTAGAACTGCACTAGAACTGATGTAAAGCTGAATTAGCACTGAATTAGAAATGAATTAGAACTCAACTTGAACTGAACTTGAACTGGACTTGAACAAAACTTGAACTGAACTTGAACTGAACTTGAACAAAACTTGAACTGAACTAGAACCGCACTTGAACTGAACTAGAACTCAGCTAGAACAGGAAAAAACTGAACTAGAACTGAATTTAAAAGAACTAGAACTGAAGTAGAATAAAATCAGAATTGAATCTTAAATCAGAGCAAGAATCAACTGGAATCAGAACTACATTAAAAACTAGAATCGAAGCTGAGTAAAAAACTAAAGACAATACTACAATCCGAACTAGATTCTGAACTGGAATCAGAACAAGAGCTGAACAACAATTAGAATCTGAAACAAAACCAGAATTAAAATGCTAAAAGTAAATTAAGAATCAAAGCTATAATCTGAAGGCGAGTCGCAACTAGAATCGAAACTAGAAAAAGAACTAGAATCGGAACATAACAAGAATTACAGGTCTATAAGTGGAATCGGAATTGAAGGTAAATTAGAAGTAGAAACAGAACTGAAACTGGACTAAAAATGAGCTGAGTTAAACTAAAAAAAGACTAGAAATAAAATGGAATGGAACTAGTTGTGTGGAACTGGAAAAGAATGAAACTAGAACTGCTTTAGAAATGAAATGGAACTAGAATTGATTAGACAGTGTGAAACTGGAAAATAATAAAATGAGAACTGTTTTAGAAATGAAATGTAATGGAACAGTGTGGAACTAGAAAATAATAAAACTAGAACTGTTTTAGAAATGGAATGGAATGAAACTAGAATTGAAGAAGAAGAATGAAACTAGAACTGTTTTAGAAATGAAATGGAATGGAACTAGAATTGATAAGACAGTGTGGAACTGGAACAGAATAATACTAGAACTGTTTTAGAAATGAAATGGAATGGAACAGTGTGGAACTAGAAAATTATAAAACTAGAACTGTTTTAGAAATGGAATAGAACTAGAATTGATTAAACAGTGTGGAACTAGAAAATAATACAACTAGAACTGTTTTAGAAATGGAATGGAATGGAACTAGAACTGATTAGACAGTGTGGAACTAGAAAATAATAAAACTAGAACTGTTTTAGAAATGAAATGGAATGGAACTAGAATTGATTAGAGAGTATGGAACTTGAAAAGAATAAAATGTGAACTCCTTTTGAAAAGGAATGGAATGGAAATAGAATCGATTTTAAAAAGAATTTAAAGATGATTTAGAATTTAACTAAAACTGGAAGAGAAAGTAAAATGAAACAAGAATTGATGAAAAATATAAACTGAATTGATTTGAAAAGAATTAAGAACAGAATTTGAAACAAGTAGGAAATGAAACATAGAGTTGATAAAAGAGTTGATTAGAAGAGAATTAATTAATTAATTAATTGTTTAGAAAAAAAAAAAACACTTTTTACAATTACAGTAACAGATGATCACTTATTTTATTATATTTTCCACGAATTCTACTTAATAAACTTTAAATAACTAAAGACAATAAATTAAATAATTGAGGTTATGTTTTTTTAGTTTTTATTTATTTTTTAAATTTCGATTCAAAAGTGATTTTCTGCTTCATTGACTTAAATGTTGTGGATAAAGTTTTGTTTTTTGTCTTCTAAAGCCCCCCTCCCCCCAATCGTTCCTAACACTTGATTTAATAACAATTAAAACTGAAAATAAAATTAGAACAAATTAAAGAGAATTTTTATTATTATTTTTGGTTAAGTAACGGAAAATAATTATAATGACAACCATATGTTGTTATTTTTGGAATATGGAATAAATCATGTGAAGATTTTCTAAGGGGGGGAAGAATTTGAGGTCGAATATTTTTATTTAATTTATATCTTTTCGAAAAAAATGTCATTTATTTGTTGCTACAAATAAATTTAAAATAAAATACTAATAAATTATTATTATTTTTTTTTAATTTTAAGGTGGGTGTTGATACCCTACACCAATGTAGGTGGTTGGGCTTTTAGGCGTGTGTGCTGATGTTTGTAACATACAGAAAAAAAATAACATTACACCCACTCTGAAGTAAACCGTTTGACTTCGGATCACTTTCTGAGTCAATTTAACGATGTACATCCGTTAGACAGTACAACCGTCAGTCCATTTGTCCGTCCGTCCATCCGTCCGTCCGGCTGTTTGCCTATGTAAACGTTGTGAACAGATCACAATTTTAAAAAAATAATTATCTCAATGAAATTTGGTATATATTCTTATTTTGGCCCAAGGATGAAGCTTTTTGGAATTGGCCTTGTGCAGTCCAATATTTCAGGTACCTTCCATAAGCTCTTTGAAGTCCTAAAGTTTTAAGCGATTTTCATAAAATTGTACAGAATTAAATTATATGGTATTCTAAAATGATGTGCCAAATTATGCGAGGTTCGGTCCATTTGCTTCTCATAGGTCCCATACAAGTCCTCTACGAAATATCACTTTGAAAGCCATAAATCTCATTTATACGTTCGTTTTATAATAAAAATTAAGTCAAATTGCGATAAATGTCAATAAAACTCAATGTACAGAATTATACGAGGGTCGATCATTTTGAAACCCATAAATTTCATGATAAATATTAATTACACAATAATTTATTACAAACTTAAGAAAAAATCAGAATAAAAAATTATACGATGGTCGTTCATTAAGTTTACGTAACTACCATTTATGAACAACATGTTGGTGTAGGGTGTTACATAGTCGTATTTGTTTTGTTTTCAAAAAAGTCTCAAATAATTTTCAATAAATTTTGTGGTTATTTTTGTTGTATTTCATTCGATTCATTTCAGTTGTTTATTTGATGAATGAAATTGCTGTTTTTCTTTAGTGAATGAATGAATTTTATTTTTATAAAAAAGAATCAAAATTTCATCATTTATTGAAAATTTTGTTTGATGTTTTGTTATTTTCTTTTTAAGACAAAAAGTTAATAAAATTTCTAAAACCAAAAAAAAAACTAATTGCTGGCATCCCTTCACCTTTTTTAAAGATCTTTTATTAGCGTTCTTTTGTTTTCATCTTAAATGATTGGTCACCTTTTATCGTGTTTTTTTTTTTGATAGTTTTTGTGTTTTATTACGCTTCTTTTGGGAAGCTTTATCTCCGCCTTAAAATCATTTTCTACGAATTTTTTTTTAGGTTTTTAGGCCGCGAAATTATAAACTTCCTGTGTTTCTTCGTTCTTCGATGAATGAACCTCTTTTTGGGTGTTAAAATTTTAGCTGCTTTTTATCTTCGTTCAAAAGCTTGTTTTCGAACCTGAAGCGTTTTAATAAATTTGTGAATATAATAATTTGTGCTTTAAAGCAGGTAGTTCTTTTTTTTTTGGTTTAAGGGGAATTTAATTTTATTTCTTATCGTTTAAATAATTAGTTAAGCTTATTAATAAATCTCTTACAAAAAGATTAAAAAACAACAACAAGAACTACAAACACGCTTTTAAATCAGCTCTAGTTTTAGGCTAAATCACATAATGTTCAACACATGTACTGTTATATTTCAAATAAGCGGTTATTTATTACCAAAAATAGTTTAATTCCAATTCCAAATCAATCCAAGTTTAGTTCAAGTTCATTTTCAAATCACTTATAGTTCATTTCCACTTCATTTCCATTTCATCGCCAGTTCTGTTCTAAATCATTTTCAAATCATTTCTAATTCAGTTTCAACTCATTTTCAAAACATTTCTTATTCAGTTGTAGTTGATTTCTCGATCAAAACTGGTATTAAATCCTAAAATTCAATTCTAGAGTTCAGTTCTTGAGCACAATTTTAGTTCATTTCTGATTTACTAGCAATTCGATTCATTTCCAAATCTGTTCTAGTTTATTATCAAATCAGTGTTAGTTTCAAGTTCTCAATCAGATCCAGTTCAATTCAAGTTAATTTCTAAATCAGTTGCGATATGTTAATCCAATTTAGTTTGCTTTTCTTTCATTTCCGTTTCGGTTCCAAATGATACTAATTAACTTCCAGTTCAATTATAATTAAGTTCTAGTTTAGTCCTAATTAAGTTATATTTTTGTTTCTAGTTGTGATTGTATTTCTGATTTCAATTCCATTTTAGTTCAAATTCTACTTTTGTTTGTAGTTGATTTTAGTTTTATTTCTTAGTTCTAGTTCAGTTCTAGTTCATTTCAAGTTCATTTCAAGTTCAGTTTTAGTTCAGTTCTAGTTCATTTCAAGTTCAGTTCTAGTTCAGTTCTAGTTCATTTCAAGTTCAGTTGTAGTTCATTTCAAGTTCAGTTCTAGTTCAGTTCTAGTTCTAGTTCAGTTCTAGTTCAGTTATAGTTCAGTTATAGTTCAGTTCTACTTCAGTTCTAGTTCAGTTCTAGTTCATTTCTAGTTCTGTTCAGTTCTAGTTCAGTTCTACTTCAGTTCTAGTTAATCCCTAGTTCAGTTCAAGATCAGTTCTAGTTCAGTTCTAGTTCATTTCTAGTTCAGTTCAGTTCTAGTTCAGTTCTAGTTCAGTTCAAGATCAGTTCTCGTTCAGTTCTAGTTCAGTTCTAGTTCAGTTTTATTTCAGTTCTGGTTCAGTTCTATTTCATTTCTAGTTCAGTTCAGTTCTAGTTCAGTTTTAGTTCAGTTTTACTTCAGTTCTAGTTCAGTTCTAGTTCAGTTTTAGTTCAGTTTTAGTTCAGTTTTAGTTCAGTTCTAGATCAGTTCAAGATCAGTTCTAGTTCTGTTTTAGTTCAGTTCTAGTTCAGTTCTAGTTCAGTTCAAGATCAGTTCTAATTAAGTTCTAGTACATTTCTAGTTCAGTTCTAGTTCAGTTCTAGTTCAGTTCTAGTTCATTTCAAGTTCAGTTCTAGTTCAGTTCTAGTTCATTTCAAGTTCAGTTCTAGTTCATTTCAAGTTCAGTTCTAGTTCAGTTCTAGTTCAGTTCTAGTTCAGTTCTAGTTCATTTCAAGTTCAGTTCTAGTTCATTTCAAGTTCAGTTCTAGTTCAGTTCTAGTTCATTTCAAGTTCAGTTCTAGTTCATTTCAAGTTCAGTTCTAGTTCAGTTCTAGTTCATTTCAAGTTCAGTTCTAGTTCAGTTCTAGTTCATTTCAAGTTCAGTTCTAGTTCAGTTCTAGTTCAGTTCTAGTTCAGTTCTAGTTCAGTTCTAGTTCAGTTCTAGTTCATTTCAAGTTCAGTTCTAGTTCATTTCAAGTTCAGTTCTAGTTCAGTTCTAGTTCATTTCAAGTTCAGTTCTAGTTCATTTCAAGTTCAGTTCTAGTTCAGTTCTAGTTCATTTCAAGTTCAGTTCTAGTTCAGTTCTAGTTCAGTTCTAGTTCAGTTCTAGTTCAGTTCTAGTTCAGTTCTAGTTCAGTTCTAGTTCATTTCAAGTTCAGTTCTAGTTCATTTCAAGTTCAGTTCTAGTTCAGTTCTAGTTCATTTCAAGTTCAGTTCTAATTAAGTTCTAGTACATTTCTAGTTCAGTTCTAGTTCAGTTCTAGTTCAGTTCTAGTTCAGTTCTAGTTCATTTCAAGTTCAGTTCTAGTTCAGTTCTAGTTCAGTTCTAGTTCAGTTCTAGTTCAGTTCTAGTTCATTTCAAGTTCAGTTCTAGTTCATTTCAAGTTCAGTTCTAGTTCAGTTCTAGTTCATTTCAAGTTCAGTTCTAGTTCAGTTCTAGTTCATTTCAAGTTCAGTTCTAGTTCATTTCAAGTTCAGTTCTAGTTCAGTTCTAGTTCATTTCAAGTTCAGTTCTAATTAAGTTCTAGTACATTTCTAGTTCAGTTCTAGTTCAGTTCTAGTTCAGTTCTAGTTCAGTTCTAGTTCAGTTCTAGTTCATTTCAAGTTCAGTTCTAGTTCATTTCAAGTTCAGTTCTAGTTCAGTTCTAGTTCATTTCAAGTTCAGTTCTAGTTCAGTTCTAGTTCATTTCTAGTTCAGTTCTAGTTCAATTTGAGTTCAGTTCTAGTTCAGTAAGAGGGTATTCTATGTAACAGGCGTATGATCTTGACTATAAACACTGATCAAGATTATATTATCAAAAGCATAAGCTGAACTACAGCTTGAACATTAATAATGGACTTATAGTTTTGACCTTTTTATGTCTCTAAAATGATCTATAGAGACTGTTATTTACCTTTTCGTTATAACTCTATAACACTTCTTTCTCTTAACAACTTTTTTTTACTTTATTTTCCGATTTAATCAAGTTAATAAATCATAATTTTTTTCCTCGTAATCAATCAAATGATTAGAAAAATATTCAATAAATTTCTCCTGCTGCGTTTTCATTTATTGATGTTTTAATTTGAACTTTTTTAAATTTTTTTTTTATATTTTATTTTGATCGCTTTATCGATTCCACTTACCCATTGTGTTTTTCGACATTAAAGACTTTTTTAAGCATTTTTTTTTTTCATTTATTTCTACAGACCAAACACGTTTAATTGTAAATTGTATAAATAATTAGGAGAACTCAATTAAATATTTCTAGTTGTTGTTGTTGTTGTTGGTTCTTTTAACTATTTTAGTTTTTCTTAACAAATTTTTTAGTTGTTTATTTCTTTTTTTTTAAGTGAAAAAGCCGGCTTTTTTTATGACTCATTTGAGAAGTTTAATTTAAAGTTGCGTTTAAGTAGATTTTTTTTTCAGTTAAACAAACCGAAACATGTGGAGTTTTAAGTAGTTTGTTTTTATACCCTACACCACCACAAATGGTGAAGAGGGTATATTAACTATGTCATTTCGTGTGTAACGTTAAGAAGGTAACATCTCAGAGCCCATAATGTCTTTAAATTTAATCAAAATCTGAGTAGATTTAGCTATGTCCGTCTGTCTGTCTCTTGTTAGCACTCTCACATCACAATAATTGACAGAGCTCTATGACACTTGACCTGGGTATTTGCTATAGTCCTGAGAAGTTGCCTATTTAATGCCAGTAAAATCGAATTTATGATTGAAAATTTTATGAAAGTTTGTTTTGCTTGAACTAAGTGATTGTTTCAGATGTCGGTCCATATCTTTTAAAATACTGAGCCGATTTTGCTAGTTTTTAGTAGGAAACTGCTTAGGACTATAATTAATACTTGAGCCCTGTCTGTTATAGTGGATCTGAATTTGGTGTATAAACATTATGGGAGTCTTAGCGTTACACAAGTAATGACCAAGTTAATATACCCTCCACACCACTTGTAGTGGTGAAGGGTATAGAAAAAAATATTTCTAAAATTTTAATGATGTTTTTTTTTCAGCAGTTATTTCTATTTTTAAGTTTCTTAATGGATTTTTTTCCTAAATTTGTATAAATTTATTGATACATTTGTAAGTCTATTATTTAAAGAGACTTGAAATGATTTCTTATTGACAGTAGTTTTTTTCTAATTTTAGTGTTTTGGAAACTAATTAACATTTTTGGCCCCCAAAAAAAAAGAAAACAATTTCTAGACATTTTTTCTGGCAAAATTTAATGAATGAAATGAAATCAAAAGAGGAGGGAAAATGATAAATGAATTTGTGAAGAAGTCCATAAATAAAGAAGGTCCATATAAGTCTTTACTATAAACTATAGTCCAGACTGTAGTCAAAACCTTAACAATTATAAAGACTTAGAACGGATTGTTGTCAACTCTAAAAAATAGTCAAAACTTTTTTGAAGATTGTAGTCAAGGCTACCGACCACATAATAGACATCAAGGTATTCCAGATTTTAGTCAGGACTACAGTCAAGATTATGTTATAGTCTATAATCCAATTTATAGTTAACATTTTTCTCAAAATAATTAGCAAAACTGTAATAAAAATTTTAGTAGAAAAACAAAATTTTGGTCCTGATTATTTTCCATAATATAATCCAGGTTATAGTTAATACAAAAGTCCATATTATAGCCAACACTAATAAATACTATAACCTTGATATTCGTTCCATATTATAGTACATAGTCCATATTATAAACAAGATAATATTAAATATTAAAACTTACCTTTTTAATAGAATTCTAGAATTTCATTAAACAAAAACCTGAAAAATATTGAAATTATTAAAAATACATTATTTTAATCCTTAATAAATAATATTTAACACAAAAAATTAAAAATAAAAAATTCCTAATATGAAAATAAAAAATCCCCCCAAAAGGGATTTTCTTCATAAGAAATGGGAATTTGAATTTTTAACAAAAATTTGATTTTGAACTGAAAATAAATGAAATATGACAAACAAAAAATTTTAAATTTAAATTTTTATACTTCCCCACTAAGGGAATTTTTATGAGACTTAATGGGAATTTAAAAAATTTATAAAAAAATGTAATTTCCTTAAAAATTAAACAAAATTTTAGAAAAATTTTATTATAAATGTAATATACAAACATCCCCGTATGGGGATTTCACCAATATAAAATGGGTATTTAAAATTTATGTAAATGAAATGGGAATTTATTTTTTTATAAATTTTATTATTTTTAAGCTCAAATTAATTGAATACATTTAAAAAGAATTCAAAAATTTTCATTTCCATAAATACCTCTTAAGGAGATTTTTTGAATGTGAAATGGGAATTAAGAAATTTTTATAAATTTCGATTTTTTCTTGGTTTAAATTGTGTGAATAATGAAGGAAATTTATAAAAAATAAAATTTTTATATATATATTTTTTTTTTATCATAGAAAATGGGAAAATTGTTTAAGGGGATTTTTAGGATATAAAATGGGAATTTAAAATTCTTCATAAATTTAATATTTCTTAGCTCAAATTATTTGAATATTTAAAAAAATCAAAATTTGCATTTTTATAAATACCCCGTAAGGAGATTTTTATAGTATGAAATGGGAATGAAGAAATTTTTTTATAAATTTACAATTTTCGAAAATTAAGTTAATCAAATGTTTTGAAGATTAAAAAAAATTAAAATTTTTTTGTATTTCTCTTTTAGGGGATTTTAAGGATTTGTTATGGGAATTAGGGAATTCCTAAAATCAAAAAAATTTTAAGAAAATTTTAAAATGAAATTTATTCTTTAAGAAATTCCTAATATACAAATAAAATTTTGGATTTTTTTTCTTGAAATGTTTATTTTTTGTTTTTGTCGGCAAAATTTTTTATCTTCAAAAAACAAATCATAGAATTTTTTTTTTTGGTAAAAATGGCAAAAAAATGTTGTGAAAACCAATTAAATTAAAATTTAACGTTAACAAAAATTGTTAATAAACAAGAAGGGGGTTGAAAATTAACAACAAAAAGTGTTCAAAAAAATTTTGCCGATTTTTTTTTTATACCCTACACCACCATAGGTGTTTGGGGTATTATGCGTTTATGCTGTTGTTTGTAACATAGAGAAAAAGTGCTGTTATAACCACTTTTAAGTTTCGTAACTGACATTTACAACCAAAAAAAAAGTGGTGTAGGGTATTAAATGGTCGGGCTTGACCGACTATAATTTTTTTTACTTGTTTTTTTTATTTTTTGTAATGAAAATCTAGATATTTTTTTAAGAACGTGACTTTAATCTTTTTTATTTCAAAAATTTTGCCAAAATCTATTTAAAACTTTAGACATTAAGCAAAATTTATTTGTAATTAAATTTTATTAAAAGAATTTTAAAATTTATTTAATGAAATAATTAAGCAATTTGAAATGCAAAACATGTTTTATAGACTATAACGATCAAAGAATAAATTATTTGAAATAAAAAAAAAAATAATTAAATTACAAACTTTTGAATTGAAAAAAAATAAAAAATTTCACTTTTGTTTGTTTTAATTTTCAAAACAAATTCTTGCTGCTGATCCAAATTCTTTAACTATTTCATTTCAAAATTCCCAAAATTCCAATCCATTGTAAACTTGTTTGAAAAAAAATCACTTTTTTTTTAGTAAATTGCTCATCCTGCCGTTATAAGAGGTTTGGTGTATTAAAGATTTCTTAGATTTAGCTGTTTAATCGAGGTATTCTGTTTTGACGATTCTAGCTTTGACAAAATTTCCTTCTCAAAAATTTAAAAAATTGAAAATTAATTAAATTCCCAAATGGCTTGCGGGGAAATTGTTCCCTTAAGGGTATTGGATTTGCGTTATATGAATTCATGTCAGAATTGAGAAAAAATCGTATGGTACAGAAGGAAATATATGATTTTAAGGTAAAAAATGTTGCCAACTTTTTCAAAAAAATCTGCAAAAAATCCATTTTTTTCAAAATTTCTATTTCAAAATAATATTCATTGAGTCCATATACTGGAAACTGGAAACAGAACTAGATTCAGAGCAGAAAGTAGAATTAGAAGCAGAATAAGTATCAAAACCAGAACTGAGCCAAAACTGAACCAGAACGGATTTTTGAAAAAAAAAAAAAAAAAAAAAAATCTGCAAAAAATCCAATTTTTTTTTTCAAAATTTCTATTTCAAAATAATATAACTTTTCATTGAGTTCACATGATATACACTTCTTGCACAGAAATAATTTAAAATTTTGTACAGAATCCAGATAATGTTTTAGATTTTTTTGAACCCGAGTCCATCAAGTTAAAAAAAAAAAAAAAAAAAAAATTCTGTCAAAAAATAGAACCAAACTTTATTTCAGTCTAAATATCTCTTAACCTATGAGAAATATCCCACACATATTTTTTGTAGAGGACTATAAGGACTATTTGTATATAAAATGTTTCTTTAATGAAATCATAATTATAAAATTTTGATGATTTTTTTCAAAAATAATCATACTTGTAGTAACCAACTTCGGAGATGCACTCTCCCACCCAAGGAACATGACCTCCTAATCAATTTAAAAACACCTAATAAATGTCAATAATCATCATACTCGAGGTGACCAAATTTGGAGATCCAATTCCCAACTCTCGAACCCACTAGAAACATCTCCTTCTTCAAATCAATTGAAAAACAACTCAAGAGTGTCCATGTGAAATTTCTTTAAAAAATATTCAATAGTTTTAAAGTTACAGAATTATTGTCAAAAAAGCGTCTTGGCATTATTTTCAATAATAGTTCTACCCGGATTGATCATCTCTGGAGATCTACTTACCCACCCCAGAACCCATGAGAAACATGAATTTCTCTAAATCAATTTAAAAACACCTAATAAATGTCAATAATCATCATACTCGAGGTGACCAACTTTGGAGATCTACTTACCCAACCCAGAACCCACTAGAAACATGAATTTCTCCAAATCAATTCGAAAACAACTCAAGAGTGTCCATGTGAAATTTCGTTAAAAAATATTCAATTGTCTTAAAGTTACAATATTATTTCCAAAAAACGCGTTTTGACACCACTGTGCACTAGTGTTAATTCCAAGAAAAAAGGCTTTAAATAACAGTGTTAAAACGTGTTAATATTGTTTTGTAAAAAACAACAATAACAAATCCCTTTTAGTCTTTCCAAAAAGTCACCATATTTCTTTTTATTTATTTCCAAAAAAAAAAAACTGTTGTTGCATTTCTTTGTATTGTTTTTGTTTTAAACTGAAAATAACTTAACACTCTCTACAAATGAGTTTAATGCTCTTTTTCTCTATTATTTGTACTCATTACATTTAACCCCAAACTCCTGGAATGTTAAAATTATTGTTCTAGTTTTTTTTTCTACAGTCTCACTCTTTACAGCATCCACCATTAAAGGTAACATTGTAACAATCAAACAAACACATGTTTTTCTGCTTCTTCATACCAAACATAACACTACTTTATACTCATACTCTTTTTCTATTAACATCAATGCCAGAGAAGAGAGCTCATTATTAATAGTAAAAAAGTCAGTCTGTCCATATGTAGCTCATATGTGTGTGTGTGTGTTTGTTTTATTTATTTCACTGTAAAAGGAAATGAAACTGTTTTCAAAAAAAAAAAAAATATTTATAGAAAGATTTATTAAGTTTTAAGAACAAGGAATATAGAACTGAGTAGTAGTTTGTCTGGTTTCTTTTTTGTTGTTGTTATAATTTTTGTTGTTTTTTTTTTTAATATAAAAAGAAATGAATGTGTAGTTTATTTTTTTTTTCAGAGGAGAGAGAGATAAAAACAACAATAATAATAATAATAATAAGAAATAGTAAAGATAGAACATCTTGTTTGAAGACAACAACAACAACAACAACAACAACAAGAAAAAGGAAAACAAAATAAAGAGTTCAAATCATAAAAAATAACAAAATATCAAAAATGTAATAAAAATAATAAAAGAAAAGAGAACAGAAAAGAGCAAATATATAGAGCAGACAAATAAGATTTAGAACTGAAATAGAACTGACCAGCAACTGATCTAAAACTGAAGTAGAACTGAAGTGAAAGAGAAGTAAAACTAAGTAAGAATTTAAATAGATTTGAACTGGAACTGAAACATAACTGAAATCAGAACTAAAATCAAAACTAGAATCAAAAGCAGGATCAGAACTGGAAGCAGAACTAGAATTAGACCATGAATAATAACGAGAATCGGAACTACAAAACTACTAGAATCAGAATTATATATAGAACTGGAATCACAAATAGAGTCAAAATTAAAACCAGAATCAGAATGTTAACCAGAACTACAATAAGAACTTAAATCAAAACCAGATGCAGAAATGGAATCAAAATCAGAACCGGAATTAGAACTGAAAACAGAACTAGAATCAAAACAGAAAGTAGAATTAGAAGCAGAATTAGAACTGAACCAGAACTGAACTGGAACTGAATTAGAACTGAACTGGAACTGAACTGGAACTGAACTAGAACTGTACTAAAACCGAACTTAAACAGAACTAGAACTGAACCAGAATTGAACTATAACTGAACTAGAACTGAACTAGAACTGAACTAGAACTGAACCAGAACTGAACTAGAATTGAACTAGAACTGAACCAGAACTGAACTAGAACTGAACCAGAACTGAACTAGAATTGAACTAGAACTGAACCAGAACTGAACTAGAACTGAACCAGAACTGAACTAGAATTGAACTAGAACTGAACTAGAACTGAACTAGAACTGAACCAG
The DNA here is from genome assembly GCA_004302925.2 of Cochliomyia hominivorax. Taxonomy (NCBI): domain Eukaryota; kingdom Metazoa; phylum Arthropoda; class Insecta; order Diptera; family Calliphoridae; genus Cochliomyia; species Cochliomyia hominivorax. Next base: position 89,104,719 of record PYHX02000495.1, read on the forward strand.
AACTGAACTAGAATTGAACTAGAACTGAACCAGAACTGAACTAGAATTGAACTAGAACTGAACTAGAACTGAACTAGAACTGAACCAGAACTGAACTAGAATTGAACTAGAACTGAACCAGAACTGAACTAGAACTGAACCAGAACTGAACTAGAACTAAACCAGAACTGAACCAGAACTGAACCAGAACTGAACCAGAACTGAACCAGAACTGAACCAGAACTTTACTAAAACTGAACTTAAACTGAACTAGAACTGAACCAGAACTGAACTAGAACTGAACCAGAACTGAACTAGAACTGAACTAGAACTGAACTAGAACTGAACTAGAACTGAACTAGAACTGAACTAGAACTGAACCAGAACTGAACTAGAACTGAACCAGAACTGAACTAGAACTGAACTAGAACTGAACTAGAACTGAACCAGAACTGAACCAGAACTGAACTAGAACGTAACTAAAACTGAACTAGAACTGAACTAGAACTGAACTAGAACTGAACTAGAACTGAACCAGAACTGAACCAGAACTGAACCAGAACAGAACTAGAACTGAACTAGAACTGAACCAGAACTGAACCAGAACTTTACTAAAACTAAACTTAAACTGAACTAGAACTGCAGCAGAACTTAATTAGAATTTAACCAGAACTGAACTAGAACTGAACTAGAACTGAACTAGAACTGAACTAGAACTGAACCAGAACTGAACCAGAACTGAACTAGAACTGAACTAGAACTGAACTAGAACTGAACCAGAACTGAACCAGAACTGAACTAGAATTGAACTAGAACTAAACCAGAACTGAACCAGAACTGTACTAAAACTGAACTAGAACTGAACTAGAACTGAACCAGAACGGAATAAGAACTGAACTAGAGCTGAACTACAACTTACAAAAAAATTCTTATTACTATTTTTCTCTCCTTGACTGTTGTTTTAAAAGGAATTTGTCTTGATGTAAGTATAGTTGAATGTTTTGAACTAAGTATATGAGTATGTGTTTATGTGTATGTGTGTGTGTGTATAACACATTGATAATGACATTGTTTAAACTAAAACTACCTGTACTAAATAAAAGAAAGAAAATCCCGCTGCTCTGAAAAAAAAGAACAAGTTAAAATCTTTGTAAAACTTTTCAAAAGATTTCAAAAATTTTTTTTAAAGAAGAAAAGAATTTTGAAAAATAAATTATTTTTTTGTGTAAAAAAACACAAAAGAAAAATGATAAAAGGAAAAAAAAGAAATTTTAGATAAAGAAGAAAATGAAAATTAAGAAATTAAAGAAAATTAAACCAAAAAAATTAAATACTTATCGAGTTAAAAAAATATCCTTTGGTGGAGGGAAATTTTGATTAACAATTTGGGAATTCATTTTATAAAATTTGAGAATATTTTAAAATTCCTTTTAAAATATAAAAAAATTCCCAAGTGGGGAAGTAGAATTTTGTTATATTTAAACATTTTTTGATATGAAATTATTTTGAAAGTGGTTAAAATGAAAAATTGTATTAATCCCTTCAAATTATCAAAAAATTCCCAAAATTTCCAGGTGGGGAAGTCATATTTCTCAATATTTTAGAAGTATTTCTATAAGATTAGTTGTTGTTGGCATTTAAAAGATTAACTGAGATGTAAAATTTAAATTCCCATTTAAATTTCTTAAAATTCCTTTAGAGGGAATTTTTCATTACAAATTTTGGAGAGTAAAATAAATTAATTTAGAATCTTAAAATTGTTTTAAAGCTAATATATATGTAATTTATGACGTTTTTTTACAAATTCCGAAAACGAAAAAGAAATTACAAGTATCCTAAAGTCTTAAGTGGGGAAGTATTATTTATTGATTTATTTTTCAATTTTATTAAGAGATTATTTAATTTAGACTAAATACTAATATATCTGTCAATATTTTTGAATTCCCATTTCGTTTTCAAAAATTCCTTTCAAGGAAATTGTTCATTATATATTTAGGAATTTAAAATAATTTATATTAAAATTTATTAAATTTAATTTTATTTATAAAAACATAATTTTTATTTTTAATTCAAAATCTTTTTTTAAAAATTTAAAACGAATTCCCAAATTGCTAAGTGGGGAAGTGTTATTTAAGGATATTTTTAAAATTTTTTATAGGGTTACTTTTATTTATTTATGGTAACAGTTATTTTTATAAAAATTTTTAATTTTCCATTAATTTAAAAAAAATCCCTCTTGAGGAAATTCTTTATTAAGTTTTTGGGAATTTAAAAATAAATAAATTTAAGGTCATTTAATTGTTATTAAGCTAAAGGAATACATTTTTGATTACTTTTTATTAATTCCTAATAAAATTTTCAAAATCTCTTCATTAATACAGAGGGGAAGTATTATTTTAAGATAATTAAAAATTGTTTTGTCATGTGATTAATTTATTTTTTGCTTGAAATCAAATTTTGACACAATTTTTTCAATTCCCATTATATTATCTTAAAATCTCTTTTAAGGGAATTTTTTGTTTTTGATTTCGGAATTAATGATACACAAATTTGGAGCCCCTTAATTAAGTTGTAAGCAAAAAAATAAATAATATTTAACATTTTATGGAATTTATAAAAATATTTCTAAAAATGTTCTTTGAAAATCTCTTTTAATCCCAAGTGGGGAAGTTTTAATTTGATATATTTTGTTCAAATTAGTATGAGAATGTTGAAAGCTAATGCAAAATATTGTAATTTGGGGGATTTTTTTAATTCCCAATTTATTTTAAAAAATCTCTTGTTGGGGAATTTTTTAATATCAATTTGGGAATTTTTAAAATTTAAAAATTTTAAAGAAAATTTATTATTTTTTAGATATTTTTCAAAAATTAGACGTCAATTTAAAATTTTTCTAAGAAAGTTTTTAAAATAAACAAAAATTGTAAGAAATTCAAAATCTTTCTTCAAAAATCTTCAGTTTTTTTTTAAATAATACAATTTTAAATATATAGTATTATCACTTGTGTTGTAAATATTATTATCAGTTAATTTAATAAAAAATAAATAAAAATTTTAGTAAATAAAAGATAAATATCGAGTGAAACCTTTAAAATTATAAACTTTAACAAATTGAAAATTAAAAAAAAAAACAATTTCCCAAATAAATAAAATTATCTTAAATAACAATTATTTATTTATAACAAAAACAAAGAATATAATAAACAAAATATTTGAATTTAAAGGTTCCAAAAATAATTGTATTGAAATAATGATAAGAATGTTTTGAAAGAAACGAAAACTGAAAATATTTCAACAAATTTCTTTTAAATTCTTTTCAGATTTATTTAAGAAATTCTTACAATTTAAGTAATAAATTCAGTTTTGGTTAATGTGAGGTTAAAGTAGACTTTAAAAACAACTCATAAATTCTTTTAAGTGAGAGAAATAGTTCAGACTTAAAGCAACATTCATTCTCTTTCTAGAAAAAAATCCAAGATTTTTTTATCTAAACATGAAACGTGTGTCTTTAATTATAACTATAATAACCAACAAATAATTGTTATAATAAAGATGGTAATAGCAACAACAAAATGATCATTAAATTCCTAAAATATTTAACAAAAAAGTGACTCAACAGAAGTCACAGCAGCCGCTGCTTAATGAAAAGCTTAAGAGAAACTACACTACGACGAATTCAATTAAAACCAGAAAAAGAAAATAGTTATTTTCAAAATATTATAACTTTCAGAATTTTCAACAGATTTATAAGAAATTTTCAGAATTGAAAGACAAAATCGTAATTTTTAAAAAATTAAAGCTATAAAGATCCAATCTTTAATGGAGCACTAGGTTCGGAGTCACAAATTTGATTCAAATTAATATAAAAATAAATTTATTTGTCTAAAATCCGGGTTATTTTCAAAGTCATATAACTTGGATATTTTTGAACCGATTTTCCTGAAATTTAAAAAAATAAAGAGTTAAACACTTAAAATTTTGTTATGTAATCAAAAATTAACCAAAACTTAACTAATTTTAATCTTTCGATAATCAAACTATTAAAGAAATAATTTTTACCTTCAAAAATGTGTTCAGTTTTAAGTGTATATAATTCTGAAAATATTTAACCGATCTTCACCAAATTCGAGATATATATAAAGGAACATTTAGTCTGTTATTTTATACCTCATAGATAAACCAAAGTTAACTTAAGTTTAAACTACAGTCTTAAAAAAAACTCCAACACCATTTTAAAACTATTTTTCCTTAAAGAAAAAGAAAGAGATGGTTATATACTTTTGAAGTATATAACCGATTTTTACCAATCATAAGGCCATTAAAAGAAAAAACTCTAGGCTTTCATTACATATCTCTTATTTAACCCAAAGTTAATTTCAGTTTAAACTACAGTTTTGTAAAAACTCCCACCATTTTAACACAAATTTTAGCTTAATTTTCAAAAGACAATTTGGAACTTTATATAACTTCTAAAATATCTAGCCGATTTTTATTAAAAATGTGGGCATAAAAAGAGAACAACCTAACCATCATATATCTCTTATTGAAACCAAAGTTAACTTAAGTTTAAAGTTTAGAAGTACAAAATTTACAATTTTATGAAAAAAAATTTCCAACAGAAAAATATTATTTCATAAATATGTCTATAACTTCTGAAATATAAAACCGATTTGAAAGAAATTTTGTATTTTTATTAAGGACTTCGTAAGCTTTCACTCTATAGCTAAATTTAAACCAAAAGTTAACCTAAGTTTATATAACAGGCCAATAAAGTTTCATACCATTTAAAAACGAAATTTTCTTTAAAGAAAATATGAAAATTTTGAACTCCATATAACTTTGGAGGAATATTAGCGATTTTTGTGAAATATATGGTTATTAAAAGAGAACATTTTAAGCTTTCATTAGCCATATCTTATTGAAGTCTAAGTAAACCTAAGTTTAAACTTAGGACTTACAAAGACACATTCTACTTAAAAACAAAAATTTGCTTAAACTTCAAAGGGAAATTTTGAACTTCATATAACTTCGGAAGCATACAACCGATTTTTACCAAAAATGAGCCATTTAAAGAGAATATATTAAGCGTTGAATATATATCTCTAATTAAACCCAAAATTAATTTAAGCTTAAAGTACAGACTTACAAAATTTTAATAACGTTAAAAACTAATATTTCTTTAAAGTTCAAAAGGAAATTTTGAACTTCATATAACTTCGGAAGTATACAATCGATTTTTACCAAAAATGAGCCATTTAAAGAGAATATATTAAGCGTTGAATATATATCTCTAATTAAACCCAAAATTAATTTAAGCTTAAAGTACAGACTTACAAAATTTTAATAACGTTAAAAACTAATATTTCTTTAAAGTTCAAAAGGAAATTTTGAACTTCATATAACTTCGGAAGTATATAACCGAATTATATCAAATGTGTTGCCATTAAAAAATAACATCCTCAGCTTTCATTAGATACCTCATATTAAATCAACAGTCAACTTTAGTTTAATATACATTGTTACAAACTCACTTAATTTTGATTCAAATCTTTGATCTCTTTTTTTCATTTTAACCTTATTCTTTTCCCGCTAAGTGTTAATTATTTTTAGTTAATGTTAAAAAAATATATTTCATTATTTGTTAAAAAAATCCAGCTTATTTGTTATAATTTATTTTGAAGTTAATTCTTCCCCATTTTGATTTAAAGTTCTTTTTGTTCGATTTCATATTTTAAACACGATTTCTTCTTATTATTATTTATTTAAAGAATTTTTGAAATTTTTTGTTAATTTTCACATGAATATATGAAACCCGATTTATCACAAATAAATTACGGAAGTTTTAGACAATAATTGGGCGGTTAAGTGTTAAACAGAAATCAGACCACCTGGTAAGAGATTAATAAAGATTTTGAATGAAATTAAATGAAAAGAAAATTAATCAATTCAATTAAAAATATGAAAGAAAAAACGATAAAAATTAATAGAAAATATTTGTAATTTAATAAAAAAAATTATAAAAAAATTTCATTTCGCTTTTCTTTCATTTGACCTTTAATTTTATGCAAAAGTTGGTTTCTATGTCAATTTTTTTTCTTAAGATGAAAATCATTTTTCAATTTAAATATCTGTAACAGATTTTTTTTTGTATTTTCCTCTTTTTCTTAAAAGTAGTTTAAATACTTTTCCATGCATTCATTTTTTTTTCTGAGATTTTTATCAATTTCAATTTAATGTTTTTTGCATCACAAATTACCAGCTTGGAATTGTTGGAAAATATTATTAGTTTTTTCTTTTCACTACTAAACTTCACCTAGATTTTCAATTTTAATGCTGGAAAAAAATATGTTAATTTAAGAAAAAAAATCAGCTTTAAAATGAAAATAATGTTGCGGTAAATAAAATTTGTGAAATAAATTTTAACACATAAATTTGCAATACAAAAAATTTAAACAGAGAAAGATTTCAATTTTCATGAAATTTCATTAAATGTATTTTAAAAAAATGTTTCTAAACATATGTTGCTTAAAGCAAATGTTTATAAACATTTTTCTCATAAGCATTTTTTTAAGCCAAAAGTTAAAAGAACAGGAAAAGCTTTATTTTTATTGTTTAAGAAATCTGCTTTAATTTTCTTTAAAATTGTCTTAAAAATGTTTATAAACATATGTTGCATAAACATTTTGTTTATCTACATTTTCTTCATAAAAATTATTTTTATGAACATTAAACCTGAGAAACACTTTTTAGGCAAAATTTTATAAAAAAAAACAGAAATTTATATTTGCGTGATCAAAAATTTTGAATTTTTCAATAAAAATCTGATTTTTTTTTTTCATTTTTTACAAAACTTATTAAAATTTTTCTTAAATGAATTTTATTAAAAATATTGAATTTTATTTAATTAAAAAAAAATTCCTTAATTTTATTAAAATTATCATCAAAAATGTATCTAAACATATGTTGCATAAACATTTTTTATAAATATTTTTGACATATAGATTTTGATTAGAATTATTAAATCAAAGATTTCTTTTATCAAAAACTTAAGAGAAAATGTTTTATTTAAATTTTCATCAAAAATGTATCTAAACATATGTTGCCTAAACATTTTATTAACAAACATGTTTTTAAACGTGGCAAAGAGATTTCTTTTTAAATTTTATTTTTTCCGAGATTTATATGAAATTTACTTTAACTGTGCTAAAAATGTATATAAACATTTGTTGTATAAACAGTTTGTTTAGAAACCTTAGCAACATTTTTTAACAAGACTTTGCAACACTTTTCAAAAAATACTTTGATTTAACACGAAAAGTTATTTACTTAAATTTTTAGAAATAATGGAATTTTGTTTAGAAACATTAAACCTTAGCAACACTTTTTACTAAAACTTTAAGTTTAAACAAGTTTCAGCAACATTTTATTAACATCTTGTATAATTTCCTTTAATTTGCAACAATTCCTCCAATAATTCTATTAAATAAAATATTTTCCTGCTTAAAATATTTTCCTTATAAACATCATAATTCAGCAATAAAAGAGTCGTTCGTTTTCAACATATTTTCTTATCAACATTATGTTTCAGCGACATTTTTTTGAAGAAAATATTAAATTTCTTTTAATTTGCAACATTTTTTCTAATAAGTAAGAATGTAATAGTCAGTCAAGCCCACATGTTGGTTATAAATGATAGTTAATAAAAAGTTTTAAACGACCCTCGTATAATTTAATTTCAGATTTTTGTTTAAATGTTTAGAATATTATTGTGAAATATTTATATGAAACTTTGGAGTTTTAAAATTAATTTTTGTGGAAGTTACAAGAAATTATGATCCGACCCTCGTACAATTTTGCTCATAGATTTTTGCTTATATTTATCTTAATTTGACCAAATATTATTACAATATTGAGATATGAGATTTATGCCCTTTAAAGTGATATTTGGAAGCGAGCTTGTACGGACCGACCCTCGCAAAATTTAGTTCATCGAATATTTGAATGTAATAAGATTTATTTCTGTCAAATTTCTTTTATGAACTTTAAATCTCATTCTGGGAGGACATTTGTACGGGAGGTACCTAAAATATTAGGCTGAACAGGGCGAATTTCAATTGGCTTCGACCTTGGGCCAAACTAATAAATTCATCAAGATATCTTAAAAATTCGAACTGTAGTGGGTGTCATGGATAGCCAGCCGGATGGTCAGACAATCGGGCGGACATCGTTAAATTGATTTAGAATCACGTTCTGAGTCAATTTGACAATGTCCGTCCGCCTAACGGGTTACAATTTTAAAAATATCTTGATATATTATTATTTTGCCCCAAGGACGAAGGAAGCCTTCTGAAATCGCTCATATTCGGTTCAATATTTTAGATACATCACCTCCCGGATTAAGCATTAGATATAAAGCGATTTTAATGAAATTTGGCAAAACTAAGTCCATAGCGTTTTAATAGGTCCCATAAAAGCACCTTTCTAAATATTACTTTGAAGGCAATAAATCTCGAACTGGTCAAATTAAGATAAGCAAAAATTTATGTGCAAAATTATACGAGTGTCGGTCGATAATTTCTTGTAGTTCCCCATTTAATCCTTCACAAAAATTCGTTTTAAAACGCAGAAATTTCACAATAATGTACACATTTACGAATAAATCAGAAAATAAAATAATGCGAGGGTCGTTCATTACATTAACTTAACTGCCAGTTATAGCGAAAATTGTGGCGTAGGGTATTACATAATCGGTCTTGACCAATCTTACTTGTTTATTATTGTGTGGGGAGTTTATGGCAAAAAGGTGAGTTTATGTTGGAAATGGAGATTTGTTTACAATGTTACCGTTATGTTAAGCACATAACTAAGGCGAGAGAGAGAGCATTAAAGAGTATGGTGAATGCTCTCTAGATTAATAAAAGAGTGTTCACACTAGCAAAGAAATTTATTTTATGAAAAAATGAAAAAATTTAATTAAATTAAATAAAAATTAAAGATTTGAAAAACTAAAAAAAAAAAAAAAAATAAAAAAATAGAAAATTAAAATAAAAATTTTAATTAAAAAAAAATTATTAATTTTTAATTAAAAATTATTTGAATCATTAAATTTTATTTTAATTCCCTTTTTCAATAAAATATTAAAAAAAAAAACTTTTTTTTATTAAACTCCATTTGAGCTCGTGTTACCACACTTGAGCTTTAAAATTGCAACTTCAAGCATGTGGCAAGTTTTTGTCTGCTGCTTGTTTTTTTTTCATGCCACAAATTGCAATTAGGGTATTTTTTCTGTTGTTGCTTTACAATTGATTAATTTGATTTTTTTTATGATTGAAAAAAGGTGACTTTTTTTGGTTGAAATTATTTGAAAGTTGTTTCAGTTGCCAACACTTAAAAGGATTCTTTTTGAAAAAAAAATCACAAAAATCACAAAAAAAATATATAATTAATAAGTAATAAAATAAATTAAAAAATTAATAAAACAAATTAATTATTTACTAAAATTAATAAAATTGAAACTTAAAAAAATTTATTAAAAATTAAATTTATAAAAAATATAAAAAAATATTATAAATAAAAAAATCAGTTAAATTGATCCATATTTGAGACATTTTCAGGCCCAAAATGCTATTCCGGAAAGGGACCTTATCTAGGATCTATATCAAATAATTGCCTCCAACACAATATAATTTCTTTGCGTTAATTAAATATAAATATTAGTGGCAAATTTCAGAAAATTATCTTCAATTTGTCAGCTAAATGATACACCTATTTGGGGGGTGTATCAAAATTTTGCTTAATTCAACCTATAACTTTCTTTTGATTCGTTTTATTGAAAAAAATTTAAAACATTATATTTTATTATTTTGAGGTTATCCCAGTTATTAGTCCATAACATTTGTGTTAATGGACCGATATAGCTGGTTTTATGTAGGTAACTGCTTAGGTCAACAACAAAAAATCTGGCCAAATTTTTATGGAATTCGGACAATTATTTTAGGCGTGAAAAATTAAGAAAAATTTTTCTTTGAAATTTCGAGGTTGCTTCTAATATTGGTCTATAACTTTTTAGCTAATGGACCGATATAGCCGGTTTTATGCAAGTCACTGCTAAGGTCAACAACAAAAAATCTGGCCAAATTTTATGGAATTCGAACAATTATTTTAGGCGTGAAAAATTAAGAAAAATTCTTCTTTGCAATTTTGAAGCTTTCTCAGATATCGGTCTATAACTATTTAACTAAAGCATCCAAATAACCGCTTTTAAATAGGAAGCAGCTTAGGTGAACAACAAACAATCTGGCCAAATTTTATGGAATTCGGAACATTATTCCTGGCGTGAGAATGTTTCAAACTGGTAGAAAGACGGACACAGCTAAATCGATTCAGATATTGAATTAATGAAGGAAAAGATAGAATTGAGGTTCTAGATGCTATTTTTACTCACCTTTTACAATTAAAATATCATCGGATTTCTTGAATTTTTAAAATTATTGCAAATATTTTGAATCGGCAATTTCCGTTTAAATGTTTTTTAAACAAAAAGTTTCATTTCAAAAAAATTTTTTTTTTTAAATTTTTTCCAAAATTTTTTTAAACAAAATTTCAAAATTTTTTATACAAAATATCTTTTACATATTTTTTAAGTTTTATAAAAAAATCACTTAATTCTTTTAAATCGAAAAATCTGTTGAAAACATTTTTCTTTATTTTTCTTTATTTTTTATTTTTTTTTTTATTTTTATTTATTTTTTTTTTTTTTTTGAAAAAATCAAATTTATTTGAAAAAATCTGTAAAGAAAGAAGAAGAAACAACATTTGAAATATTTTAAATTTTTTTTTAAAGAAAAAAATTATTTAAAAAGAGATTAGAAATAAGAATTAAAAAGATGTGAAAAATATAAAAAATGGATCGATCCAATCAAATAGCAGGGTCTTATAAGCGATTTGGGGAATTAAATTCTAACGGAAATTAAAATCAATATAACACACTAAAATCGTATATATATCATTTCTCCAGATTTTATTACAACGATTTTGCGAAAGTGGTAAAAAATTTGTTAAAAAAGTTACCCGAAAAAAAAACATAAAAGCCAGAATTCTTCGATTTTTAAATAAACCAAATCATTAGGAAATCAAAGCTAATGGACTACACTATGATTTTGTATTAACCGATTTTTCGAATGAGGTTTCTGAAATGTGTTACAAAATTTTGAAAATATTATTTCATTAAAAATTCCGATAGAATTAAATCAAATCTCACTCTGGCTATATAATACGATCTTCTGGTTTGGAACTTTAGGAAATAACAGTTAATAGATCAAGCCTAAATCCGACATTAATAATTATTCTTAATTAAAGTTCGGAATATAAACAAATTCAAAACACAGATCAGACTAAAATCCGAAGCCAACAGTTTTTTGAAATCAAAATTGTAAATATTTAAAAAAAAAATTCAAAATTCGATTTCTACTTAGTAAAGAATAGTATTTTCCGTTATCGGGGTTAAAAGCTTAGAGATCTGACTTAAATCCGAAATCAATAATTTTTCGAAATTGAAATTGTAAATATTTTTTAAAAATTAGAAAAATTCGACTTTTACTCAGTAAAAAAATCGATTAAAATATAATTTACAAAATAACTTCTCTATAGTTTTATTTTCCGTTATCTCGGGAATTTAAAGCTAAAATATCAGACTAAAATCTGACAACAATAATTTTTCGAAATTAAAATTGTAAATATTTTTCGTGTTCTTTACTTTAAAGTTTTTTCCTAAAATTTGTTAAAGAAAAGTGAAGGAATTTGAATAAAATTGGAAAGACATTTATTATTTAGCCAAAAATGGACTTAATCCGTTTAATAGAGAAAAAGTTATAGACCGAAATTTCTTGATATTTTTTTATTTAAAGTTTTTTCTTAAATTTGTTCAAGCAAAATGAAGGAATTTAAATAAAATTTTGTAAACATATTCCGGCAAGACTTCTTTTTTATTTGGCCAAAAAATGGACTTAATCCGTTTAATAAAAAAATAGACCGAATTTTTTTTATATTTTTTATTTAAAGTTTTTTCTTAAATTTCTTCAAGAAAAGTGTAAGGATTTAAAAAAAATTGGATAAGCACATACAGACAAGGATCCTTTATTAATTGGCCAAAACTGGTTGTAAAGCGATAAATAGGAAAAAAGTTATATCCAAAAATATGGAACGAATTGTGGTTCCGTTTAGAATTTTAGATTTTTTTTTTTTAAATTTAATTCTTAAATTTGTTTAAAAAAAGTGAAGGGATTAAAAAAAATATTGAGCCTATTCCGGTGAGACTTCTTCTCTATTTGTCACTAAATGGTGTCAATCCGTTAAATAGAACATAAGTTATAGGTAAAAATATAAAGCGATATCGAAAGTTTTTAAGAAATTTTTATCTTTTTTTATTTCTTTTCTCATTTTTTTTAAAGAAAAATGAAGAAATATAAATAAAATTTTGTGGGAATATTCCGTCAAGAGTTTTCTTTTATTTCGCCAAAAATGGTATAAATCCAATTAAAAGAAAAAACGTTATGTCCAAAAATATAAAGCGATAAAGAGATTTTTGAAGAATTTTTTTATTTTTGTTCTAAAATTTTTTTTAAAGAAAAGTGAAGATATTTTATTAAAAATTTGTAGGAATATTCCGGTAAGACTTCTTTTTTAGTTGGCCAAAAATGAAGTAAATCCGTTTAATAGAAAGAAAGTTATAGGCAAAAATATGAAGCGATTTATAGTTCTTTTTTAGAAATTTTATAGTTTTCAAATTTTTATTCCAAAATTTATTTCAGAAAAGTGAAGGGATTTGAATAAAATTTTGTAGGAATCAAGAGTCCAGACTTTTCTATTATTTCCCTAAAAATAATATAAATCCGATAAATAGAAACAAAGTTGTGGATAAAAATTAGAAGCAAAATCGTAAATTCCTTAAATTTTTTTTCTTTTTCCTTTATTTTACCTTTTTCTTTATTCCTTTTTTTGTTATTTTCTTATTTTGTTTTTATGTTTTTTTTCACTCATACTAATTTTCAACCGGCTTTTTTTGGATTTTGTTTTGAAATTCTTTTTCAAAATTTTCACTATTTTCGATTTTCAGAATTGAATTCTTTTTTTTTAATTTTTTTATTTCTCTTTTATTAAATTTCTTCTAAATCTTTATTAATTTTCTTAATTCCTTTTGATTTTCTTTCAATTTCTTTTAATTTTAGTTTTTTTTTAATAATAAATCTCTTTTTTCTTAAAAAAAACACTCTTTTTCACATTCTTGTTGTTGTTATTTTTAAAAAATTCTCTCTTTTTTTTCATTAATTTTTGTTACGCACTTCCGTTATTTGTTTCTTTATTATATTTTTTGCGCTCTTTTATTACTTTTTAAGGAATTGAAACAACAACAAAACGTTTAAGAATTTAGTTTACTTTTATTTTGGTTCTTTAGTTGTTGTTGTGATATTGTAAATAAAAATAAATACGAGGGCCCAAATAGCAAAACAAAAATAAACGAACGAACACAAAACCGCATAAACAAAATTCAGAAATAACAATCCACCGACATCAACGAAACAAACATGTTTAATGTTTCAGGGCACGTTAACAACTGATCGTTATTTCTCTTCAAAGAAAAAGCCAAAAAGAAACAGAAAGAAAACAACAAAACAAAAAAAACAAAACAAAAACACTTAGAACAACAACAATAACATTCAGAACAAAAACAAAAAGCAGGTCCTCTTGTTAATTAAACAAGATGTTGCTAATAATGATGTTTCAGAGATGTGTGTATTGCTTTAAACATAACAGAGCTGGTAAATTGGTCACTTAAAAAAAAACCTCTCTTCATATTAATCTTTCATGTGTTTTACAAATTTCCAGCTCTGTTTGTTAATCACTTGTTTATGTGTGTTTTTGTATATGAGTTTTGCTCTCTCTCTCTCCTTCACATTCCATTTATTTCATTCATAATTTGTTGTTATGCTCTCTTCATTATTTTAATGTTAATTAACTCAACGATTTTACTCTTATATTAAAACTCTTTAGTTTTATCTTAATTATCTCTTTTTTATACCGATAATGATGCTTAGCAGAGCTGGACAGTTCAATGGTAATTGAAATCATTTTATTATTAAATAAAAATCTATAAAAATAAAATTATTTTATAAAAAGAAAGTTTCTAGATGAATAAAATTAACGATTGAATAGACCAGACTTTCAGCCAATATATTGAAGTAGTGACCCTTAAGTAGACCACAACTCAAATTATAAGTCAAACTATTAATCAGACTACAAACCAGATTATAATTCAGACCATAAACGAACAATTAAACCATATAAAGACCAGATTTTTAGCAAGACATTATCTTAACTGTAACTGCTGTTCAAATAGCAGCCCGTAGTGAAATCTTCGGACCAGACTTATAAATCAGTGTTAAAAAAAAATATATAAAATATATGAACCAGACAATAGGCTCTATAACACCTATGAGTATATAAATCAGAACATACTTAAGACTAGACTATAAGCCTTATACAAGAGTTACTGTTACATTATATACTATTCATACTAATATTAGATAAAAAATAAGGTTTCGTTAAATTCTTGAATCTTCATGCAATTTATAAGCTTCAAGCTAACACTTAAGAAACTATAAAATGTTTTATTATATCATTGCTGGTTTAAAAAAAAAAAGTTTCGTTAAGTTTTTAGTTTCGTTAAAAACTGAAATCTTTATTTGAATTCACAAGTTTGTGCCTAACTGTATAAAAATTCATAAAATTTAGTATTTTATCTTTATCAATTAAAAAAATAAAGTTTCGTTAAGTTTTTTGTTTCGTTAGAAATTAAAATTATTTTTTGAAATCATAAACTTAAATCTCATGTAACAAAAATATGTAAAAAATTAATATTATTTTATTCATTTTTGGGAAAATAAGTTTCGTTAAGTTTTTTATTTTAACAAAAATTTAATTTTTTTTCAAATTAAAAAGTTTTACAGCTTTTGTTCAAAGATCACATAAAAAATATTGTTATTTTATGTTTAGTTTTAAATATAAGGCTTCGTTAAGATTTTTTCCTTTTTCAAAAAATTTAATTTTAAATTAAGTTATTAAATTATTATCTTTTATTTCTAAACTATAAACATATTTCTATTAAAGCATTTTTGGGTTTTAAAATAAAGTTTCGTTAAGTGTTTTGCTTTGACAAAAACAAAAGCATTTTATGCATTTGATAAGTTAAAAGCTCGTTATTACAAAATCCATATTATTATTGAATATTGCAATTGCAGTTTCACAAACAAGGTTTCGTTAAATTTTTTTCTTTTCCTGAAAATTAAAAAAATTTCATCGAATTTATATGATAATATTAAAGGTAAATGAATATAATATATATTTATATTATATAGCTTTAAGGTTGAAATATAAATTTTCGTTAAGTTTTTAAATTCATTGAAAATTAAAAATTGCTATTGCGCTAATAGGACAATATTTCAGATTTGTGGAGTGTATATAAATTTTTATTATATCGCTTTTAGATTTAGAAAACCGGTTTCGTTAAGTTTTTATATTTGTTGCAAAATAAAAATTGCTATAGAATTTTTATATTTACAGAATATGTTTAAAACATATAGAAGAATTTTTGCTATATCGTTACTACTTTCAAAATTAAAGTTTCGTTAAATACTGTTTTTCAATAAAAAAATATTTTATTTTCACTACAGTTTTTTTTTTAACCAGAGTCTCGTGAATTTTTTTTATGAGTTAAAAATGTAAGTTGTTTTTATGTTTTATCTTTCACTAATTTCTTTAAAACAACTTTTATTATTCCATCTTGAGTTGCATTTCTCCAGCTCTGCTTAATAATGTTCATTATTATGTTTTATAAATGAAATATGAGTTCTTTTCTTTTATTGTTTTTGTTTTTAGTTACTTACCCACTCACTTACACACAACCATACTTACATATGTGCATCTACCTCTTCTTTTTTTATTATTGTTGTGTCTGCCTTTTTTATTGGTGTCGTCTTTATCGGTTGTTGTTGATCTTAATTCTTAAAATATTTAAGATATTTTAACACTCTTTTTTTCTTCGTTAAACACTCTTTCTATCATTGAAAATTGTTGTTAATTCTCTTACCATGATGCCAAGAGACCTCTGTTCGCTCTTGGAGTGTTGGAGCAAAACTACCACAACAGTTTATAATGATGTTTTTCTCATCTCAAGTCAGAATTCTGCCTTTAGTTGTTGGTGTCTTTTAATTTTCGAAATTTTCTTTTTAATGCCAACATTTGTTTAATTAATAAGGTGGTGAATAAAACAGGAAAGGTGTGGTGAATTTTAGTAATATATACAATAAAACTGGTCAGGTTTTGAATTTTGCTAAATATTTAATTATTTGCTCCCTAACATATGCTGCACTTTTTATATGAAAAGTTATACTCTCGACATTTATTATTTATTTAAAGATATATTAGAGAAATTCTTTAATATGTTTTGCTTTATTATAATGAACTATGTTTTAAAAACTATTGCCTACTTTAAGGTGTTTATATGTAAAAAGTGTTACCATTTAAAGAAACATTGAAAAAACACTGTAATATTTGTTTGAAGCCAGTAAAACTAATGAAAATCTTTAATTTAATTAGAATTTTTCAAACAAAATTTATGTCCCACCTAAAATTCGAATAAAACAAGAAATAAACTTTCGAACTTAAATTCAAATGAAAAAATCATCAAACTAATATTTAAATTCGACTTAATAAGATTATTTTGTTAAAAGATCCATTTTCGAACTTCAGTTCGAATTTTCGAAATTGTTTAGAATAAAGCCAAAATGATAAATTTGCGCTAAAATTTAGTTACTTAAGCACAAACAACTAATTTTACAAAATTTTCAAAAAACTATGCTAAAAACCCATTTTCGGACTTAATTTCGAATTTTCGAAATTATTTTAAAATATTGAAAATAGAATTAATTAATGAAATATCAATTATTTAAACATACATAAATATTTTCTTATGAAACTAAGGCAATCTAAGCTAAAAATACATTTTCGAATTTAAGTTCAAATATGCGAAATAAGCTAAATTGATAATAAATAACATATTTAAAAAAAAATTGTATTAGACAAAAAATAAATTTCCAAAATTACTAAAAAAGTTCAAAATTAGGTTAAATCTTAAGAAACTCATTTATTTAGGAAATTTAGGTGATATTCTTTTGATATTTTCATTGATATTTTTGTGCAAAAATCTACTTTCGAACCTTAATTCGACTTTCCGAAATTCCATAATAAATTAAAAAGTAAAGAAATGAAAAAAAAAATAATAATAATAATAAAATTTTATTTAAACTTCTATTGAAATATTAAATAAACCACTTTTAATCATATATCATAATTTTTGATGAAAAATCATTTTCGAACTTATGTTCGAATTTTTCGAAATGTCTTTGAAAACCTCAAAATTAAGATATTTGTTTAAAATTTTAATATATTAAGGATAAATATAAAATATTTTAACAAAATATAATAGATTTTTTTAAAAATAAATTTCGAATTTAAGTTCGAATTTTCAAAATTTCTAACATTAAATCCGAAAGAACGTAAATTGTAAGAATATTATTTTTTATTATAAATACATGATTTTTTTAATTTTGTTAGTTTTGGCAGTAAAATCAATTTTCGAACTTATGTTCGAATTTTCGAAATTGCTCCGAAATACCTATAATGTATAAAATTTGTTAGAAATCTTATTGATTTGTGATAAAACTGATTTGTGTCAATATCTAATAAATTTTAGACCAAGATTAATTTTCGAACTTAAGTTCGAATTTTCGAAACTACTTAAAAGTGCATAAAATTAAGAAAATATATAATAAACATTATTTTTTTTTGGGATTAAATAAATAAACTTAAAATATGTTAGTTTTTAACCTAATTACATTTTCCAACTTAAGTTCGAATTTTCGAAATTGCCTCAAATAAAAGTAATTTGTTGAAAATTTTCTTTATTAGATATAAATAGATGAGTTTTATTAAAATTTATAGGTATATATTAATGTATAGTAATTTTTGTATCGAATTCCATTTTCGAATTTAATTTTAAATTTTCGAAAAAATGAAATTTGTTTTTAACCAATGTTGTAAATTTATGATAATAAATTATTTTAGTTAAAATTTTGTAATTTTTAGGAACTTGAGTTCGAATTTTCGAATTAAACTAAAAACGTTCAAAATGTATGAATTTTTAGAAATGTTGCTAAATACATAAAATTTCAAAGAAATTACCAAAATTTCGAACATTTAGAAAATTCGAACTTAATTTCGAAAATGGATTTTTTGTATAGCAAAGGATTTTAATTATCTAAAAAACTTTCTGATTATTTTAAAAACTAAATTTCTAATATTTTTTTTTAAATTCTGGCCATTTCAAAGTTATTACGAAATTCGAACTCAAATTCGAAAATAAATTTTTATCCAAAATTTACTATTTCTTAGCAGAAATAACTTATTTATGCTAAAAAAATGATGTTTCTATCAAACTATATTAATTCTGAGCTTTTTCATGTAATTTCGAAAATTCGAATTAAAAATCGAAAATGCATTTTTTAGCAAAATTTACTGTTTCTGAACAAACATCACTTATTTATGCTAAAGAAATAAAAAAAATACATTAATTTTATCTTTTTTTAATTAACCTCGAAAATTCGAAATTGAGTTCGAAATAATGGTCCAAAACTAAGAAAATTTCTCAAAATTTCTGATTAAACTTTATGAAGAATAAAATAAATGACATTTTTGATGATTTTGTAATCATTTGGAAAATTCGAACTTAAGTTCGAAAATTTATTTGTTTCAAAACTAGCAATATTTTACATAGAAATCATAAACTATGTTATTTAAACAAAATTTCTGTAAGAATATTTAATTTCTGAGTCATTTTAAGCAATTTCGAACATTCGAACTTAAGTTCGAAAATAATTTTTTCCTTAAATCAAGAAAACTTCCTTTAAAATCATTTATAAAGAAACAAAAATTCGAAATTTATGTTCAAATACAAAATTGTTGACAATTTCGAAAATTCGAATTTAAGTTCGAAAATTGAATTTATTTTAAGATGAGCAGCATTTTACAAAGAAATCATGAATAAAGTTATTTTTAAAACTTTCATGCTTAAAATCAAAAAAAAAAATGTTGAAACAATATAATGAGTTATAAAAAATGACATTTAATGTGGAAAAATATAATTTTGGTTCTTTTAAGTTATTTTCGAACTTAAGTACGAAAACACACATTTTTTAAATTTAAAAATGGGACATCAATACCTAAAGCGCTTAAATAAAGAAATCAACATGGCATCCTGATTGAAATTTTATTACAGAAACTAAAGCATACTTTAGGGACTTAAAGTTAAAAGTAACAAAACTTTTTATTTTTTATTATAGTTTTTTTAAGAATTCACCACTTTCTCTCCACTTTTATTAAAAGCACTATCCTCCCTTCAGCTTGTTGTCTATATTCATAGACCATTTTGTAAAAACCTGGACGCATTTTTGAGGGCATGTTCTCATTTGATATCAAACAATTATTAACTTCAATTGTACGTTTTGTTAGAGGCGCCTGAAATAGATCTTTGGAACTGGGTGCTTGATCTGAACATTGTGCCACACTATCAATGACAATTTCCTTATAATACTTATTATAAAGTGTCGTTACATTACATTCTGGTATATTAAATGGAGTTTTTATAAACTCCGAATTACCAGTCGGACTATAATAAATAGAAACGCCTAATAAAAATTGATCCGTTAAATCTTCTCTGATATCGACAATACCGCTGACAGCATATACACCACGAGAGGGACGTGTCACATGTAAATCAACAAATAAAATATTGGGTGTAATATTTTCAACATCTACTGAGACGAAATCAAATGTCCAATCGTTCTGAAAATTGGGGGAATTTAAAAAGGGATTCACTTGTTAAATGAAACCGAAATGATTACCTCCGTTCGTACAAGATTTTTGCCACAAATCAGGGATATTATGAATATTAAACGTTGTGGTGTCAGATAAAACATTTTTTTCTTGTTTTTGGAATTTAAATAAGACTTGTATGTCGCATCATGAAGCTGTCGCTATTTATAGTCGCAAGTGAAAATGAAACAATATCTTGATTGAAAAACGTGTAAATGATTTTAATTATGGGTCCGGTTGCGATAATGAAACATGTTTGTAAATTAAAGGTTTTAATGAAATTTAACAAAAATAAAAATTAATCCAAATAACAGTAAAATTATTTTTAAAACGAGTGAATAAATCGCAAAATTTTAAATTTAATTTTGAAACTTAAGATCCAGATAAAAGTTTATGCCAAAATATTTGTAATCATCAAAATCAGATCAATAGAAAAAAGTTATATGCCAAAATTGTGAAAAATATAATTTTGAAGACAGTTCTCTTCTGCTTTACCTATTCCCTAACTGGGCTCATTGGTTGACCTAGTTCCCATATAATATCCTCATTTAACAAGAGCCCAATATCTCTACACTGGTCTTAGCGCCCTGCAGTTTGGAGGATTTGCCTTTCTGTTTAAAAATTTAAATTTAAGCAATTTTTGTTAATTTCGAAAATTCGAACTTAAATTCGAAATTGGATTTCAGTGTGAAATGTATAAAATTTTAATCTAAAAAGCTTATTTAGTCCATTTAAAAAATTTTTCTGTTAAAAGATTAAAATTTAAACAAATTGTGGTAATTTCGAAAATTCGAACTTATGTTCGAAAATTGATTTGAACTCGAAATTTACGAAAACAGCTTATAATATTTTTTAAAACATATATCTGTTTAAAAATTTTACATTTTATCAATTTTGGTTAATGTCGAAAGTTCGACTTCAAGTTCGAAAATTGAGTTTGCCTCAATACCTATGAAATTTATATTGGAATTCATGATTTATGTTATTTTTAAAATATTTTAATTAAAAAAGTTAGATTTTTTTAATTTTTAAGAAAATTCGAAAATTCGAACTTAAATTCGAAAATGGATTTAAGCTACAATTTAAAGATATTTACAGTCTCAAATGTATAATTAAGCTATTTATGTAGTAATACTGATTAGAACAATGGAATTTTAACTTTTTTTCTAAAATTTCGAAAATTCGAACTTAGTTCGAAATTGATTTCAGTATGAAATTTATAAAATTTTAATTTAAAAAGCTTATATAGTTCTTTTATATATTTTTTCTGTTTAAAAATTTAAATTTAAGCAATTTTTGTTAATTTCGAAAATTCGAACTTTAGTTCGAAAATTGATGTGAACTCAAAATTTATGAAAAAAACCTTATACAATATTTTTACAACATATATCTGATTAAAAATTTTATATTTTATCCATTTTTGTTTAATTTCGAAAATTCGGAAGTAAGTTCGAAAATTGTTTTTGTCTAAAAATCTATGAAATTTATATTGGAATTTATGATTTATATTATTTTTAAAATATTTTAATTGAAAAAAGTTCAATTTTATAAATTTTTTAGAAATTTCGAAAATTCGAACTTAAGTTCGAAAATAGAGTTAGGCTTGAAATTATATGTTATAAGGCTTTATGATTTCATTAAATTTGTCTTAATTTATAGTCTATTCTAAGCCTGTTCTAAATTATGTTTTGTTGCGATTAGTGAGGCCAACTTGTGGTTTCTTAAGGGAGTTAAAAAAACGCTTAAATTAAATCTTACCTTTTGAAGGCTTTTAACCCCTTTTTTCCAAGAATTTAAAATACAAGATTTAATATTTAGAAAACAGTTTTTCATATATATATTTTTTTCTGGTTGTTGTTGGTTTCCTTGGTTTTTTGTTGTTGTTTTTTGATAAATTATTTATAGTGTATTTTTTGTTAATAATTTACAATATTTTTTTGGGTTTTATTTGACTATTTTTTAGCATATTTTTGGGGGTTAATGAATTTATTGCATTTTTTATGCTTTAAAAATTGTAAAGAGCTTTTTTTCTGAATAATTATGCTTTTTTTAATTTTTGGTGATTTAGGCGTTTTTTTAAGGTTAAGGTAAAAGGTGATAATTACAGTGATGGGAATATAAGTGAAATTTTTATAGTTTTGATTTTTCACGATTTTTTGGAGGAGGAGCTTTTTTATCAAAAAAGGAAAAAATGAGCTTTTTTGAGGGGATTTAAGAGATTTTTGCTGTTTTTGGCGGTTGGTTTTTTGTTTAATAAAAAAATTGTTGTTGTTTAAAAATTTTATTCATTTCTTTTATGGTTTTTTTGGTTCTTTTCTTTATTTTCCAGTTAGGAGGGGCTGTTTGTTGTTTAAGTTTTAAGTGATTTTTTTTTTGGAGTTTGTTTTTTGTTTAATAAATTTGTAGTTTATTTTTTTTTAGCTTTTTGTTGTAAGTTTTTGTTTTAAGGTGTATAATTATTGTTTGTTTGTTTTTTTGTTGTTGTTATTCAGTTAAAAGTTTTGTTTTTGTTGTTTAGCATATAAAAGCTGTTTTTTTTTGTTTTGTTAAATTTTATTTTTGTTTAAAAGACAGTTAACTTTTATTTTAATTTTTTTTCTGGTTTTCTTTTCTTAAATGAGCTTTTTAAGCAGTTTTTAGGCGTGTTTTTGTTTTTGTTATTTAATATTTACATTAAATTTTATTTTTATTAAAGTTTTTCTTAGTGTTAGTATTTTTTTTAATTTCCTCTAAATTATTAACAATTCCTAAACATTTTTTGTGTATTTTTTTTAAGTTTTATTATTAATTTTGTTTTAATTTTTTGCTTAATTTATTTTCATATTTTTCATATTCAAAACAATTCGTTTTAATAATTGCACTAAATTTTTTTATAATATTTTTTTAATTAAATCATTAATTAATAATTAGAATTATCAGTAAGTTTATTTTGTAAGGCTTTCTTGTGAGAATTTTTTTATTTATTTTAATTTTTAATATTTTTTAATTTTTGCCATTTTTTGATAAATTAAATGCAAATTAATTGTTTTTTTATTTTATTATTAATAATAATTTTGAATAATATTTTTAAATACTAATTTAAGCCCTTAAAAAGCTAACAAACTGCTTTAAAAAGCTTCTTTTCTAAAACGAATGTTAACAAAATTAAATTAAATTTCTTCAAAAATTCTTCATTAGTTTAAAAAAATTTAAGCGCTTTTAAGAATTTTGCTTCATAGACTACACTGTCCGTTTAAAATTTTCACACCTTAAGTTACGCCGTAGTTTTTATATTAAAACAAGTAAGAATGCTTTCTTCAGCTATGCTGAATCTTCAATACTCCCCACCTCAAATGACTGAGAAGTAAATACATTATGTTTTGTACACATACACTCACAAACGTATCCAATATATTTTAAAGGAAACAATAAGCCATAAAAATAGTTATATTTTTAGCTGTAACTCTGTTTCTACTGAACCGATTTTGAACATTTTTGGAATGGTAATGAAGTACATACAACTTAATTATATGACAGATTTTCATTCTAATTTGTCGTTTTATAATTGAATATTTGGCGAGAGTTCTTCGCTTGAATTAAGAGATTGCCTCAGATGCCGGTCTATATCTTTTTATATACTAAACCGATTTTGCTGGTTTTAAATAGGAAACTTCTCAGGACTATAGCAAATTCTTAGGCCAAATTTCATTGAGCTCTGTCAATTATTATGGATTTGAGTTTGTCAAAAACATACAGACGGTCGGACATAGAAAAATCGACTCAGTTTTTGATTTGATACATATATACATTATGGGTATGAAATGATTCCTTCTGAGCGCTTAAAGTTTTCACAATTTCGAAAATTCGAACATATGTTCGAATATTATTTATCTCCGAAAATCTTTAAAATTATGTACAAAATCATAAAAATTTTCAAAAAAGCAAACAAAAATCATAAATTTGATAATTTTTAAACAATTTCGAAAATTCGAACTTATGTTCGAAAATTTATTTAATGCAAAATATGTATATATTTTTGCTCTAAATCACTTACAAACAAAAAATTAATAAAATTTCAACATTTCCATTCATTTTTAAAATTTTAAAGAATTTCGAAAATTCGAACATAATTCGAAAACTGATTTTAAACAAAAAATCCGGAAATTTGTTTAAAAATTTGAAATTTCCCAAATTACCAGCAAATTTCTGATAATTTATTAGAATTTATTTAAATTTGAGAAATTTCGAAAATTCGAACTTAACTTCGAAAATTTATTTTACTGTAAAATATATATATTTTTGTTCAGAATCTTTACTAAATATTAAAATAATACAAATTTTAACATTTTCAAACATTTTTTGGCAATTTCGAAAATTCGAACTTAAATTCGATGTTTTATTTAAGCTCGAATTTTTATATTTTTTACAAAACTAAATTATTCTAATTTTATTAATACAGTTTTCTAAATGTTTTGAGATTTTTTTTTTTTTTGAAATTTCGAAAATTCGATGTTAAGTTCGAAAATAAATTATAAATTAAATTATAAAAATTTGTTTAAAAGTTAAATATTTATTAAGTTTTCAGCAATTTTTTCGAAAAATACAAATATTTTCTAATTTTTTTTTGACGTTTCAAACATTCGAAATTAAGTTCGAAAATGGATTTTAATTGAAAATCAATAAAATTTTATAAAAAATTGCTTATTTAAACGAAATGTATATTAAGTCTTTAATACTGAGCAAATTTTAAACATTTTCGAAGAATTTCGAAAATTCGAATAAAGATCAAATTGTTTTTACTTTTAAATCCTTCAATTTTTTTAAATCTTACTCAAAATAAATTAATTTGAATTTTTTATTGTTATTCTTATTTTAAAATTTTTATTAAATTTCGAAAATTCGAACTTATGTTCGAAAATGGTTTTTAATGAAAAATTTAAGAAGTTTTTTTTTCCAAATTTTTAAAAATTTCCTACATGTTTTACCTAAATAAAATCTTTTATATAATTTTTATCGTTTTGAACGAATTTCGAAAATTTCGATTAAAGTTCGAAAATTAATTTTTCACAACAATTTATGGAATTATAGGGAAAATGTTTATTTCAATAAATCTTTAACACGTTTTTATCATTGCAACTAAATTTCGATAGTTTTTAGGAATTTTGAAAATTCGAACTTATGTTCGAAAATTTAAAATTAAACAAAAGTGATAAAATTTTGTAAAGAAAAACTTATTTAAAAAAATTAAAAGAAAGTTTAGGTTAATATTGCGCTAATTTAAGCATTTTTTAGAATTCCGAAAATTCGAAATTAAGTTCGAAAATGTAAATATGCACGAAAATTATAAAATTTTTGTTTAAAACTAATATTTATACAATTTAATAAAATTTTAGGTTTATATTACTTAGATTTAATCAATTTCGGGCTTCTTCGAAAATTCGAACATGAGTTCAAAAATGTAAATTTGCACGAAAATTATAAAATTTTGTTTTAAAAATCTTTTTTAATGGAATTTAATATTAAAATGTTGTCAATTTGATTATTTTTGACTTTCGAAAAATTCGAACTTAAGTTCAAAAATTCGTTTTTACTGAAAATTTATAAAAAAATTGTTGCAGATAATTAATTTGAACAAAATTTTTTTAGTTTAGACTTTGGAACAAGTTCAAATAAAATTTAAAACATAATTTCGAAACTTCGAAGTTAATTTTTACGAAAGCAGTTTGTTAGCTTGTTTTCTCTAGTTGTTTTTGTTGTAGTTTGTTTGTTGCTTTTGCTTATTTTTTTAATAAATTTTAAATTTACAATATATTTACAATAATTTATTTTATTAAATATTTTTACAAAATTGTTTACTTAAATTAATAATATTTTTTTGCTTTATTTTTTTTTAGATTTTTAGCTTGAATATTTTTTTGTTCTTGTTTTTATAATTTTTTTTTAATATATATTTTTATGTTATTTAATACCATATTTTCATTGCTTGTTTGTGTTAGAAAGAAATAAAAACTAAAAAATAAAAATAATAATAAAATTAAAGAAAAAAGACTTAAAAGAATTTAATAAATAAGTAAAATTATAAATAACAGCAAATTTATATGAAATGGCACAGTGTAACGATCTATATTTAAGCTGAAAATCTCAAATTGCATTTATTTCCGATTATTTTGAGCCAAAAGTTTATAATTATATTGCTAAATATATATTTAATGAAAAAAGGACTTTAATTTGTGATTTCTTAAATTTTCTCTTAATATATTGAAAATCTAAATTCAATCAGATTCAGAATAAGAACAAGAACTGAACTAGAATTGAAATAGAATTAAATTAGAAGTGAACTAGAACTGAACTTGAACTGAACTTGAACTTAACTTGAACTGAACTTGAACTGAACTAGAACTAAAATAAATCTGAACTAGAATTGAACTAGAACTGAATTCGGACTGAACTAAAGTAGAACTTAACTAAAACAGAACTAGAACTACACAAGAAGTGAACTAGAACTGAACTGTGACTGAGCTAGAACTGAACTAGAACAGAACTATAATTGAGCTCGAACTAAACTATAATCAGAACTAAAATCAGAGCTAAACCAGAACCAGAATTTTTACAAGAATTTGTATCAAAAAGTGAACAAGAACCTAAACTCTAAACTGTGCCAGAATCCGGTCTAGAATCAGAACTAAAATTAGAACTAGAATTTGAATAAGAATCAGAACTATAATGAGAATTAAAATCAGAACTAGAATCAGAATCTGAACCAGAATGAGTATAGAGCTAGAATTAAACTGGAATTAGACTGGAATTAGACTGGAATTGAACTGGAATTAAACTGGAATTAGACTGGAATTGAACTGGAATTGAATTGAAGAATTTATCAAGGATTAAAATTACGGTCGGAACGGAAGAAACTGAAATCGAGAATCTGAACTAGAGCTGACCTTGAATCTTAAATTCATTCGCAAATGAATATCAAAATTCTAATATTTTCTTAAAATTTATTTCTATAACGTTACACTGTGCTTTTGATTTATTAAATTTTTTATTTATTATTTTTTTTTAATTTAAAATATTTTTTTTCCAAAATCATAAATAATTTTTTTTGTTGTTGCTTAATCATAATGAAACCATTATTCATATCATTTTCAACTTATTGTGTTTTTTTCTAACGTTTTCTTTTCTCCACTTTCTTTAAAAATTAGAAAACTTTAAGCTAAATTGAATTTATTTTTAATTATTTTTTTGTATTTTTTATTTTATCACAATTAAAAAAGTTTAAGTTTTTTTGTTTGTATTTATTTTTAACAATAATTTTAATTTAGTTATTTAACTTAGAATATGAAAATATTAACAAAGAAGCTTAAAAGCTTTTAGGATTTATAGAATACAAAAAAAGGAAACATAAAAATTATTTATTTAAATCTGAAATTTGTTCTGAAATTTCTTTTCAAAATTTATTTTAGGTTTCAATATTATTGTTTGTTGGGTTATTTTTTTTAATATTTATAGATTTAACGATTGTCTTTATTTAGTTAGAGAGTTTTTTTTTTAAATACAAGAAACTTAATTTAAAATAAGAAAGAATGTTCTATTCGACTATGCCGAATCCTAAATACCCTCCACCATAAATATGAATGAAGTAAAAACGTTATGTTTTATACACTCAGAGAAACGTTTATTCTACTGAATCGATTTTGCTCTTGAGAGACATTTAGAATTTTTGGCATTGGAAAGATGAAAACTCTGGCCGATCTTTAATGACACTAAAGCTTATTTTACCGAGGACCTATAAGCATATCAATACCGAAAAGAGTTGCCAACAAGCAGAACTCTTGTATATATTTTCCTGTCTTAAGAATAATTTTATTTAATAAAAGCCAGAAGAAAAAGGAGGAACAAATGTAATTGAAGCAGAATCCATTCCATTTAGGATCAAATCACTAAGGAAAGATTTTGATCCCTACAAATTAGTAATCACAGATGTTGAACGATATGTTATGACTGCTCCAGGGATAGTTCGAATCTTCCGATGGACACCTTTCATGTATTGACTCATTGTGAAAAGCGATTTGTGTCCATGTGTCCCTTGATGATAAGAAGGATTCTAATGGAAAAACATGTTCCAAATTGTCAATTTGTAACTGAGAATTTTAGGATTGAACTTAGAGGTTACCTCAGATATCATTCTATATCATTTAAGATACTAAACCAATTTTGCTGGTTTTAAATCGGAAACTTCGGAGGACTTTAACAAATATTCAGGCCAAATTTCATAGAGCTCTGTCAGTTATTGTGGACATAACTTAATCGACTCAGATTCTCATTTGATGCAAGAATATATATACATTATGGGATCTGACATGATTCCTTCTTAGCGTTACATACAGAATGACATTGTTAATAAACCCTCTTCACCATTAGTGATGGTGGAGGGTATAAAAATTAATAAAAATTATTTTGAAATTAATTTTAAATAATTTTTTTAATAAATAAAATTTTGTTTTGATTTTTTTATTATTTTTTTTAATAAATAAATTTTTAATTATTTAGCACAATTTTGTGAAAAATTAATAATTTTTTTCTTAAAAAAATATTTTAATTTTATTTTAATTAATTCAAATTATTTTTTTAATTTTTTATTGATATTTTTTTAATTTTATAGTTATTTTATTGCTTTAGTTTATTTTTTTAATATTTAAATATTTTTTTTTAATTTATTTTTTTGTAATTTTTATTTTGCTGAAAAAACAGGACGGGTGGCAACACAAGTTTTATTTCATTATTTTTCTTAATAAATTTTTTTGTTCTTAAATTTTATTTAAACAATTTAATTTTTTGTTTAATTCATTTCTTTGGTTTCTTTTGTTATGGCAGTAATTTGTGTATATTTTACGGTTAGAGAGTTCAAAATAGAGTTATTGAGATAAAATTATATTTTTTTAAGAAAAAATTCTAAAACTAAAAATTAAGTTTTAAAAAAATCGGCTAAAATGAATTTTAAATACCCTCCATCATAAAAATTTGCGACATATTCACAAGATCAAGTAAGACGTTTTATTGGAGTTCTTTCCCTGCAATTTGCTTCAAAAAAAGTTTTTTTTTTATTTTGAACATTTTCTAGCGCAGGAAGTTATCCAAATATCGGTCTATAATATTTTTTCTGTTCAATCAATAAAGCTGATTTTTCATGCCAACTTGTAAGACAAAACTTTAAACAATCTGGCCAAATTTAAGCGAATTTGTATTCGGTGTACGATAATGGACATATTAATTTTCTTCTGAGTGTAATCATCAGCAGACAGACGGACAGACGCTTGAATATAGCTATATTACCACCGATTTTGTTATAGTCTAGGAATATATATTCCTTATAGGATTTTCTCTCAATCGCTTTTAAAATTTCTGAAAATTTTCTATTATTAGGTTGAGAGTAGGAGTGAAGAAAGGACCGACAGAAGTACATATTTATTGTTTTCGTAATAGTGTTAAAAGCAGACGGATGGACGGACGGACAGACAGTTGTGTATACCTATATCTGCTCATATTTTGATATAGTTTAAAACTTTATATACATCATAGGGTCTTCTTTAATTCCATATCATTCACTTTATATAAATTAACATATATTCATGATGGAGGGTATAGAAAACATTAGCTTTTGTACCAGGAGATAAACATTTTTCATCTAATAAAAATAAAAATCTTCTGAAATTATTTCAAAGTCTGATTGTGGATCCAAACGGATTTGTTTTGGGTAAAAACTATTTATTGACCTGAACCTAAGATTGAATTTGAAATCTCAAAGAAACATAATCACCTATGACAACAATAAGACTGAAAGTTTGACGTGAGAAGTCAATCACATTTCATTCCGGGTACAAAAAAATATGTGAATTATAAGGGTTCTCAGAACAAAATATCGGAAGAGTCACTAAGGGTCATCGCTTAGTTGTAACAGTTCGTTTGTATCCAGTTGCTCATTCTTGTGAAAAAATCCCATTGATACAGCTGTTGCTGGGTTGAAAATATTTCATCGAGTTTGACTTGGGTCATTCCGGAATGGACATCTAAGCCTCTTTTGAGGCCTCCATTATTTTGGAAAAGAATAGAGTGAAGTAGAAAACACATATGCCCTATGGACAGTTCAAATGAAGCATCGGCGAACTGTGAGATGTGTATGTGTCTCCAGTTGATTGGACTCGAAAAACGATTTTCAGGAATCTCAGAAATCTTTAAGAATTATCTCATCCAGTACAATTGATTTTGGAGCCTGAGAGCAAGGCAGCAGAATAATGCAAAATTTGACATAATTTGAGACAGATCAAGATAATTATGCTTGCTAACAAGAGATCAGATAAGAGTGCTGTTAATGGATTGTAAATTGACGTTTTAAATCTATATTGAACCCATGAATGGAATGGATATACATTGAGCGATAATGAACCATAACATGTAAGTAAGAAAATTGGTAGTCAGTCAAATTGTTATGCAATTGGAAAAAGTCAGATAATTGGATTTGGATGGATGCAGATTTGGCATTCTGAATTCATATCGAAATCATGCTGGAATGGGTGGTTATTGAGCGATATTGGCCCTAGGAATTTTGAACCAATGCCCTAGTGTCTATTTGAACTACTGTTGAAGGAATAACCGATATAACGAAGATTTCAGTACTTCAAGTAAGACAGATAACTGAGTCATAAGCGGATGCCGACTAGACGTTCTCAATCCCTGTCTAATCCATGATAGAATGGACGGACATTTTGATTCAAAGATCTATTAGAATCTAATAGAAAACTATTTAAATAGCTTTCGGATGAATTCGTGCAATTACTGATATACGATTCCGCAACTCTACGATTGTGGCGATTTCAGTATGACTGCTATATTTTTCTCGATTATATTCATAGCTAAAGGCTTGGTCTTGCTCTGTAATACATACAGCTGAGGGGTTTTGATGAGCAAGGGAACAACTGCTAAATGTACAGCTTGGCAAATGTGGAAATTTAAGAATTCCGGCATTCCACTCCATAACCCAAAGAATGTTACAGACAGAATTGGATTTGAGCTCTTTTTCACGCCCAGTAATGTGGTTCTATATTGGATAATGTAACTGACGAAATGATTCTTGATCTGTATATGACATCCCAGAGTAAATGAGCTCTTAAATCGGCTGCTGATAATTTTAAAGACAATTTTAGTGTTTTATGTAAATCTGACTTTGCCCGAAATTTCTTTAGTTCTTAAAAATGTTTATCTTCTAGTTTGGGTTCCTAATTGCAAAAAGGAGGTTATTTGAAAAAATTAAGAAAAACCGTCCTAAAAAAACCTAAAGAATATTTTAATTAGTTTCTTATACATTTTTTTTAAATTTTTTTGGGGGATTAAATTATCACACTTAATTGGTATTACTTGGAGGGGGGGGGTTAAAGGGGCCTCTATTAATAATTTCTTTTTTCATAAATAACAATAATTAAAAAAGTGTTTTTATACATAATTTCTTTGATTTGTTTTTGAAATATTTTAACTAGTTAAATCCTTAATTTATTAAGGAGCAATAACAAGGGATACTAACTGGGGGGAGGGGCATATTAAGGGGGATAAGGGGCTTTTTATATATCTAAATTAATTAGCAAAAATTCATAAGCAATATGCTTTTTTCTCTATAACTAATTATGCTTTTTTAATTAAATTAACATTAAAGATCTAAATAAAGACTTTAATATGGAAATGAGAGAAAATTTAAATAAGAGAGGAAAAGAGAGAGAGAAAGAGGAAGATGGTGATAAAGAGAGAAAGATATTCTAGGAGAGGAAAAGAGACAGAAGGTTTTATAATAAAGTTATTTATAATGAGCATGTTTTGTTTTATCTATAAAGAGAGAGTCCCAGAGACTCTTAGAGTAAGGGAGTGAGAGAGAGAGAGAGAGAGTAGAAGAAAGTGTTTGAGGTTAAGTTTTTATATATCAGTTTGTAAGTACGCCATTGTTTTTTGTTTGCTTAAGCATTTAATATTAATATATTCATATCAAAAAGGAGAGAAAATAAGTTAAAAAAAATAAAAATTTTAATTTTCCTAAATAATTTTTCATTTCTTCTACTATTTTGTTGTTGTTGTTGTTTGGATTTAATATTATTGCTCAAAACTGCTATTGTCCGACTGATGGCGTACTAAAATTTTGGGCTAGAGAAACTCACGCTTTGTACGTCCTCCACCACCAGTTGTACTACTGCCACTGGCACCACTTGCCGTAGCTGAGCTTACTGTTGTCGCAGTGGCTCCCGCAACACTGCCGGATGTTGTTGCCGAAGCTGTTGTGGTTATGAGAGCAGCTGCTGTTGATGGTTGTGTGGGTGAGGGTAACTCTTCTTCGAGTAATCTTTGTTGTTCGGGACTTTGTAGGGCAGCAGCGGCGGCGGCACTAGTAGCAGCGGCTTGAGCATGGGTCTGCTTGGGAGGCGCCGGTGCTTTTCTGCTCTTCGAACGCCGCTTTTTAAGCATGAGAGGGCCTAGACCATTGCCACCCGTTGATGTGACCATTTGAACGGGATTCAGCAGCAGGTTGGATGAGCTAGTTGCTGCTGCAGTAGAGGCGGCTGACGAGCCGACCGCTACTGATGCAGCTGCACCTTGTGTAGACGTTGGAGCAGCGGATGCACCGGTTGCACCCACACCAGCACCACCAACTCCACCGATGGGTGGTGTGGGTGGAGCTGTGGATATTGTTATAACAGTATCGGCGGCTGGTGTGGTAGCGGTGGAATGTGTTGTGGTTGTTGCCATTGTTGCCCCTCCACCTTCTGGGCGTCTACCAACTAAGCCCCCCGAGCTGCTGCCACTGGCCGCCGACGTGGTCACTGTGCTTGTGCCACAAACACACATAGTCTCATCGCCAGGCGTTGTCTGGCCAGAGGAATCTTGTTGCAGTCTCTTAACCACCTCGCTGAGCAAATCTTCTATGCGTCCAATACGTTGTTGCATGCGCTGCAGTTCGAGGCGTACATCTACTTTGAGATCTAACACGGTGGCTATGAGATCACGTTGAGCTAAAGTGGGTGGTTGTTCTCTAAGTCCCGTATCATAAGTATCGGAGGTGGTGGCACGCGATGAGGCCATTTCAATTTGTCTTTCACGCTCTAAAGCCAAATTACGCTCTTTGGTGGAGAGAGCAGTGAGCACAGTGGCTGGGGCACTACTGCCTTCGATAACCACACGACTATCACGACTGGGTGGTGATGAATCGACTTCGCCACCTTCATCGATGGTATCTTGGCGTGCCAAGGTGGCTTGACTGGCCTGCAGTTTGGGAGCTTTTGGAAAAACCTATGAAAATTCATTAGAGGAAGAGAAGGAGAACAAGAAAGCAAAAGAGTACACGCAAAAGGAATAACAAACGAAAAATTAAAAATAAAATGAAAAATAAACGGAACAAAATGGAGTAAAACAAAAAATGTCAATTCAAGTGAGTGAGTTACATTAAAAATGAACGTAAAATTAAGAGAGAGAAACAAAAATTAAAAAAGAAGAATCAAAATTATTATTTTCACAGAATCACGGAATTATAGTTTCAATATCACATGTTTTTTACCCCATAAAATATTTAAACAGTCACACATTTAGTTCATTTTTTAAAAAAGTGACAATATTTCAATCACACACATTTATATTACCATCCCAAGTGCAAGTCCATTTATTAATTAAAGTTGTTGTTTTTAGTTTATTTTAAGTGTTTTTTTATGTTTTGATTTAATATTTTATAGTTTTTTTTTTATTTTTTGTTTAATTAATCCAATTAATTATTTGTTTGTTATGCAGGAAGGCAGGCAAAAAAGGGGGGAAAAAGTTAAATGTTAATTAAAAATAGTGCATAATTCAAATTGTTTAATTATAATTAAATTTTAATCAAATTTTTAATAAAATCAATTAAATAAATAAAGACAAAAATTAATTTATTTTAAAAAGAGACTAAAGACGTCAAAACTGCGATAAACTAAATAAGAGGAAATTTAAAAGTTTGTAATTCAAAATCAGATTCTGCTCCGATTTGTGTTATAACTTAATTCTTGTTCGATTCTAGTTTAGTCCTAATACAGTTCTAGTTCAGTTCTAGTTGTCAACTAGTTCAGATTATTAATAAGATTCCAGTTCTAGTGCACCTTTTGCTGAGTTTAAGATCAGTCCTGTAGTGTGACTATTGTCTAGACTACAGAGCGTCTAAAAGCCACACAATGGAGTTAACTTTAGTGATGAATGTAGAGCGACAGTAATCTAGACTATAGATTGATTATAGTCTAGAGTATCGAGCAATTATGCTCTGATCTATACAATGGACTAGAGTCTCGATAATGGATAATCTTACCTACAGTCTGCTTTATAGAGCTGCTATGGTCTGTACTACGGTGTGACTATACTTTGGACTACAGAGTAACTATAGTCTGGACTATACAGTGACTATATTTAATCTAGTCTGAAAAATAAGACTACTAAAGTCTGAAATATAGGACTACTAAAGTCCGGATTGTAGAGCAACTGAATTCTGGAATATAGAACGACTGTTTTTTGAAATATAAAGCGACTATAGTCTGAACTGTAAAGTAACTATAATCTGGATTATATAGCAACTATATTCAAGATTGCAGATTGACTATAGTCTGAAGCAAAGAGCT
The DNA here is from genome assembly GCA_004302925.2 of Cochliomyia hominivorax. Taxonomy (NCBI): domain Eukaryota; kingdom Metazoa; phylum Arthropoda; class Insecta; order Diptera; family Calliphoridae; genus Cochliomyia; species Cochliomyia hominivorax. Next base: position 89,139,329 of record PYHX02000495.1, read on the forward strand.
ACTATAGTGTGGATCAAAGAGCAACAAAATTTCTGGACTATATAATGACAGTAATCTTGAATATAGAGCGACTATAGTCTGGACTTTAGAGTAACTATTGTCCGGACTGTAAAGTAATTATGGAGTGACTATATTAGGGACTAGAGAGTGACTATAGTCTGGAATATTGAGCTAGATAGTAAAACAACTATAGTCTGTATTAGAAAGCAGACAGATATATAGAACGACTATAGACTTTATAATAGAGGCATTATAGTCAGGATTGGAGAGCTACAACATTCTATAGTGCAACCGTAGTCTAATTTATAGAGCAACTATACTTTGAATTGTAGAGCGAATTATAGTGACTGTAGACTAATTATAGTCAGGCTTGTGGGGCGATTATATTCTTGACTGCAGAGTGACTATATTGTGAAATATAGATCGACTATAGTCTGAGTTATAAAGGGTTTATAGTCTAGACTGTTAAAGCGACTATAATATGAACTATAAAACGGACTATATTCTAGAATCTTAAGCGATTAAACACTGTACTGTTAGAGCGACTGCTGCCTGTGCTAAAGGGCAATTGTTGTCTGTTCTGTAGAGCGATTATGAACTAAAGCGACTATAACCTGGACTATAGAACTTCAATAGTCTGTATTAGAGTCAGGGCTTTAAGGTAGACTATAGTCTTCCAATTGGCTACCTTTTAAATTCCTACTAAACATAAATTAACATTTAATTTATTTAAAAATAAAAACATCAAATAATTGTTTTAAACTTAAAATTAATTAAATAATTTTATAAAAAAATAAAAAAATAAGATTTTTTTAATAATTTCAAAATTTGCATTTTAAAAAGAAAATTGATTTCTAAATAATTTGTTTTTGTTGTTGTTGTTTTTTTTAGAGTAAAATGTAAGTCAAAAATTACTTTATTGCCTTGTCCACCATTACTACTCGAAGTACTACTCTGCCATCGCTTGGGCGGCAGGGCTTTCACGCAAACTTTCCGGGCACTCAAACTTCTCGAAACGGCTTACCTTGGCGCAGTACGCTAGCTGAATCGACACTGAACTACTCCAAAGGCGTCCCCATTTAGCTGCACGTTACTACGTGCAGATTGGTGACCAAGATGATTGGATTGGAGGGTGATGGGTAGTGGGTCGCAAGCTGGTAATATACGGTAAATCCCATAATGTAATTTGCAGAACTTCTTTAATAGGTTGTCCCACATGACACAAAACAAGATTTCCCAAGAACAAAAATGTATCCCAAAACCACCGAAAACGTGCAGGGAGTTTTATAGTGATTAGATGAAAACTGTAGTAGTGTTGTTATTGTTGTAGTGGTTCTAGGAGGTTGCAAGAAGTTAAGTTTTGTGCGTTGTTGTGGTTGTTGTTGAAGGTGATAAGGGCGTCGCGCGAGAAAAAGGGAAAAGAAAATTTCTAGAAAAATAAATTTTTTAAAAAAATGTGTAAATTGATTTGTCGTTATCGTTTGTTTATATGACACATATCATATTTATAATATATGTAGTTTAGCCACACATTTAATTTAACATTATTTTGAGTGTTTATTATTGGTTAAATAATTAATTATTTTAATATTAAATTTATTTAGCCATTTTTATTTTCAAAGAAAAAAAAAGAAGGATCGAAAAAAAGAGACAAGGACAACAAGCATAAGTATACGATTTGTACTGTTAAGCAGTGTTTAGGTTTATTTTTAATTAACATGAAATGTATTTGTTTAGTATTAATTTTATATAATTATTTAGAACACATTCTGAAATAAAACAATAATGAGATTTTAACAAATTTTAACCAAAATTGTTGTTGAACGCCACCTAAAAATATGCGGCACAATAACTTGATTTTAAGAAGACAATGGTTAAGAGGTGAGTTGGGTGAGCAAATAGTCAAGACTTAAACCCAACAAGATCAGTCTCAGTTCGTTTTACATTTATTTTTAATAAATTTTCAGTTTAGTTTTAGTTCGGATATGTTTTTGCAGTTTAGACTCCAGTTCTACTTCTGATTGCAACTCTGATTCCAGTTTAGTTTCCAATTTAGATTCTTGTTCTGATTTCTATAAAGATTCTAGTTTAGATTGGAATTAAGTTTCTATATTATGAATCTGATTTGGGTTCAGATTCACTTCTGCTTAATACTCTAGTTTTGATTCTAGTTCTGTTAATAATTTAGTTTAAGTTCTGAATCAAAATCTAATTCTAGCTCAGACTGCAGTTCAGATTCTAGTAGAGATTCCACTAAAGAATCTGCTTTGGATTTTAGTTTCTTTGTAGGTCTAAATATATTCTAACTATAACTATAACTCAGATTCCATTTCACACACTAGTTTTGATTCAATTTTAGATTCTAATTATGTTTCTAGTTCTAATTCTAGTTCTGGTAGAAGTTTAGATTCTAGCTACGATTCTGGTTCTGATTTTAGCTCTTATCAAACTTCAGATTCTTCATATTCAGTTCCTGGTAAGTTTTAGTTCACTTCTAGTTCAGTTCTAATTCTATTTCAGTTCCAGTTTAGTTCTAGTTCAGTTCTAGTTCAATTCCAGTTCAGTTTTAGTTCAATTCATGTTCAGTTTTAGTTCACTTCTAGTTCAGTTCTAATTCTATTTCAGTTCCAGTTCAGTTCTAGTTCAGTTCTAGTTCAATTCCAGTTCAGTTTTAGTTCAATTCATTTTCAGTTTTAGTTGAGTCCCAGTTCTGCTCTAATTTAGTGTTGCCCAACTCACTAATTTAATTAATTTATAAATAAAAAATAATAAAATAAACTCATGATGATAATTTATTTATAAAACATTTAATTACCAAAACCTGTAAAGCAAATAACATTTATAAAATTGTAAAATTAATTAATATTTAATTTTACAAAATGGCGAAAACCACTAGAGAACATAATAATTAGGATACACACACACACATTTACATATACAATAATGGACCAAAAATCAAATTAAATAAACTCAAAAATTAACCACAAAAACTAAAATGTGGAAACATTTAACAAATTTACAATAAAGTTTTTTTTTCCGTTAAATAGACAACACACACACACACATAAATAAAGTCACATTTACTAGATACAATAAAGAAAGAAAGAAAGAGTATAACTCACCTTATTACGATCCGTATCTAAATTATCAGAACCACCTCCACCGCCACCACCAGCACTGCCACCGCCTCCTTTCTCAACATCACTTTGCCCAGAAACTGCCTCTTTCGAACCAGTTGTCACTTGGGGAGTACGACGAAATTTGGAAAAGATTTTACGCACTAAATGATCTTGATTTTGAGGCAATTGTGGCTCATTTTTACGCCTTTCGGCCAATTCTTTTTCGCGTTTCACATCAGCCACCTTGCGAAAAATCAAACGATGCCTGAGATTATAAGTGAGCACTAGATTGCGGGCAAAACTGTTGGCAAAAGCCGAATAAAAGTCGAGGACTTCGAGTAATTTATCACGTTTGATGGCATGCAAATCACAATAGGTAAGGGCACGCACATTGGCCGCACTCTGGCCAACGGCTGAATCCTTCCAGAATTGGTCACCAAAGACGTCTCCTTTGCCTGCAGTAAAACGAAAATTTATTTGAAATTCAAAGAAGAAAACAAAAAAAGCGAAACTCACCCAATATCGCCACAACTTCATCGTCTTGTATAACTTCCAGGGAACCGGTTACTATGAAACACAGACTATCTATACTTTCTCCCGTATGATAAAGCAAATCACCCGGTGCCGAATGTGACATCATAAAGTGCATGGCCAATGCTCTGAGACAACCATCCGAGGCAAGACGAAATGCTGGATGCTCGTTAAATACTTTGCGATTTAGATGAACACATATATCAGCCTTCATATCTTTCGGACAATAGTTTAGTACCTGTGAAATGAATTTGTGTTTTTTTTGGTTTTGGGTTCTATTTTTGGATTCAAAATTGTTTTTGTTTTTCTTCTCTGTTTACTGGTATGAAAAGTTTCCAACAAAAATTATGGCTGATGATTGATTCCAAAAAAACAAATGTCACTAAACTCATATACTTAATTTAATATTATTTTTATGAGGGATTAGATGGGGGTCTATAGATCTATATTCCGGGATGGTTGACAGATAAAAAGAATACTAAATTTGTGTATATTAGTTTGTTGACTATTAAACACGACACGCAGTTTTTGTTTTATGCAAGAGTCTGGGTCTTCAATTTTGGAAAAAAGAGAGAGAGAAAATATGAACATATGTATGATGCGCAGAGAAAGAGAGGGAGAGAGAGTGGGAGAGCGATAAAAGTATGGAAGGTGAGAGCAAATGTTGATCACAAAATGTTACAATTCAGCGTTTACTTAATGAATTAAAATGGATCCAAAAATATAGTCTTTTTTAAGGAAAATTATAGTTGATTGGAAATCAATGCCCCTTTTCCCCTTTCTTTGTAACAAAGAATGTAAAAAGTACCATGAATTATATTTATTTCTTATTCATTTCAAATATTTAAATAAATAAGTAGAAAAAATTTCAAAATGTACCAAAGGAACTAAAATCCCCCTTTTTCGCATTAAATGTAACCAGGACTTTAAAAAGTACCATAACAAAAGCATTCACATTAAAAAAAGTACCATAAAAGTACCTTCAATTGATTCCTTCTTTGTGTCATAAATTTCATTATTATTTACGTTAATTATTGTAGAAAAAGAAACAAAAGTATTTTTAGAATCTATAAAAAGTACCATAAAATTCCCTCAATTCCCATCCAAAAGGGGCCTTTTCTAAATTTCATTATTAACATTAATTTTATAGAATAAAATAGTACTTAAGAAGATCTTTAATAACCTTAAATTATTTTTATTCATTAAAAAAGTACGATGGAAATATTCGAAAAGTACCAAAAAATTCCCTCATATGGATTTTCATCTTTATTTAGGATCACAAATCATTTATTTTATGTATTTCAACAAAACGTTTACAAATAAATAGTAAATAGTACCACAAAGTCCCATAAGGACGATTCATAGTCCCAAAGACTGTTTATCCGTATTTCGGCTTTAACATTAAAAAACAGCAAATTGCAAAAAGTACCTTAGAAAAAAATACCACAAATCCAATTTGGATGACTCCTAATCCCTTGAGTAACTTTGGAAGGTCCAAAAAGTATCAGAAGATCTCTTGGGATCGTATATATCAAATTTCATCTTTTAGATTTAATTATGATAGAAAAATTGCATAGGACCTTCAAAAAGTACCACAATATACCTTCAAAATACCAAAAAGCACCTTTGAAAAATTCCAAAAAGTACAAATAGATCACTTGGGACCATATAAAGTTCGTAGTTTTTCCTTAATTATTACTTATGAGAAAAGTAAATAGTACCTTTGGAAGATCAAAAAAGTACCACATAATAAGATTAAATTATAAGTATTTTAACCTCAGAAGATCTGAAAAAAACAGAACCCCTTATCCCCACTTGAGAGTATGAAAATTATTGTTTTTAACTTAATTATTATGCAAAAACCAAAAGTACCATCAGAAGTTTGCAAAAAGTACCACATAATGGCTCTAACTGTTTTCATCCAAAGAAGCCTTTGACTTGAATTTTAAAATTGCTTAGGGAAGAATTTAAATCGTCTTAAAATATATTTTCTCTAAAAAAGGTTCAATGTTGGTGCTGGTATTTACTTTTTACAATTTTGTGTCCACTTTAAAGAAATAAACTAACTACTTCATTTTATAGGACTAAATGTAACAAATGAATGTTTTTTTTAATTTTGATAAATTTAATAGGAATTTTCCTTTTTGGTACTTTTTTACCGATTCCGATTTTTGGTACTTTTTTACCGATTCCGATTTTTTACCGATTCGAATTTCTAAAAAGTACCAAATTTTGTATTTTTAATTTGTTTAAAATATTTTATCTATAAAACAGCTTTAAAATATTTTTTTGGTGTAAAAAAGTACCAAGGTCAGGGATTTTTAACCCTTATTCGTTCTAAATGGGCCAAATTTAAAAAAAAGTACCAAACACCTGTTTGTTTTTTCTGGGCTAATAATAATAAATTCTAAATTTTTTTCACATCTATTTTGGTTCGGGAAATATAAGATTATCGATTTTCCCTTTTTTACCCTCAAAACAATTTATATTTGCAAAAAGTACCAAATTGCACATTTTTAATTTTTTTGTAAAGTTCCGAAAGTAGTCAAAATTTTATTTCTAAGTATATTGCTTTGGAAGTTATTTAGATACTAAAATATAGTTTTTTTTCTGGACTGAATTTCAAGAAAGTACCAAACATTTGTCCCACTTTTTTTGGTACTTTTTCACTAGAATTCTGTAACTTGGGAATTATTGAATATTTTTTAATGAAATTTCATACAGATATCCATGAGGTGTATTCCAATTGTTTAGGAGGAAAACATGTTTTGCTACGGTCCTGGGAATTTGATGTGAACCACCAAAGTCAAAGTGTGATCCGAAAATGTTTGTTTGGAAAAAAATTTGTAACATTGAAACTCGTGAAAATTTGTTAATAAAATTCCATTTTTACATTCTTAAGGTGCTTTTCAATTCGTTTGAAGAATCACATCTTCTCAGTAGGTCCCGGGGGACGGGCAGTGTCCTCCCAAGTCATATAGACTCTCTAAATAATTCTGTAACTTTGTTCAATTAAACTGGATTTAGACATTCTCAACGTATTTTTTAATTGTTTTGGAAGGGCGCAAGTTCCTAGATGGTCCTGTGGACAGGGTCCAAGGTCACACAGTGGTTCAAAAATATTTTTTTTATAATTCTGAAACTTTGAAACGTTTGAAATTTTATTAATGAAAATTCACTTGGACAATTTTGAGGTATTCTTGATCCATTTTTTGGAATGGGAGGTGGATCTCCAGTGGTTGCAAAATGCTTTTCTTTAAATAATGCTGTATTTTTGAAAGGCAACGAACTTTCATGAGATTTCAAATGAATATTCTGGGATTTTTTCCAATTAATTTGAGTGCATGGTACCTGGACCTGGGGACGATAAGGGGAACTCTATTTCTAAAATAATAGAAAAAGAATTTAATTTTTTTTAAATATTTCTGGTTTAGGTACCGTTTTTTTGCACCTTTTATCTCCTAAACCTTTAAGTACCAAAAATCCCTGCTTAGTAAATTTATTTGTGGGGGGAGGAGAGTAATCCAAAGTTTAAATTTCATGTTTCTGGTTTCAGCCATTTCGGCTAAAGGTAATTGATTCCAAATTTAAGAATTTAATGTAAAAATAACGCTTTTTAAGAAGCTATCACAAATTAAAGTCCTTTTTCCAGTATTTCATCATTTAAAATGAATTTTTATGGAAAATTATAACAAATTTAAAATTGAAAAGCCTTTTAAGGACAAATTCTAAGTGATCACAAATTAAGGTCTTTTTTAATTTTAAATGCTTATTTAGCCGGGTATTAAAAATTTAAGACTTTTTTCAAAAATATCGAGTTTTAAAGAACATTAGCAATCACAAATCTTTTGTTCATATTTTTCTCTTCTTTCTATACAAAGTCCGGTGTTTTAGGTCTTTTTACTCGTATTAAAGTTGTTTTTTCTGTGTTACAAAAAGGCACAAACTATAGTCATCGAAAATGGTATAAAGGCAAGTGTTAAAGTTTCCTTTTTTTTCTGGGGGAAATTTAATTTAAATTCAACTAACACTTTCTTAGATATTTCATTAAAGCTTTTTTCAAATGCTTCTCTTCTTCTGTTTAAAACCAAATCTTTTTAAGGCCAATAATTTTATGCAGATTTTTGAAAACAACCGAAATTAAAATTTGGTTTAAAACTTTCATCTAATAGCAAATATTTGACGGACGCTTTTCGTTTTGACACGGATTACGAGTTTGAAAATAAAAATGTTGATGGAATTGATAGCACAGACTAAAGAGGTCTAGCAAAGAAGTGTTTTAGTTCTGTTAAAAGCTCTTTTTACCTGGATGTTGTTTTTTAAAGGAGAGAGAGAGAGAGAAATAGAAAAAGAGAGAAAGTCAGACATAAACAAATCAGAGAAAGAGAAAAATAATTTAACACAATTTTTAAGAAGAAAGAAAACTTTATTTAAATAAGAAAGAAAATTGTAAAAAGAGCTTTAAAGCTTTAAAATGCATTAATGAATTGTAATTAAACTACATAAATAATTATAAAAATAATAAAAAGTTTAATTAAGTTTAAAAGTTTTACAAGAAATGAAAAAAATTAAAATTTAAAGCTTTTAATATAAAGCTTGAAATGACAAAAAGCTTAAATTTATAAAATTATTAAGTATTTTATAATAAATAACTAAAAATGTTGTAATAAATAAAAAGCTTTAAATTTTAAACAAAAACCGGTTCTATAACCCACTTTAGTTCCATATTTTAACAAAAGCTTTATGTAATTTGAAGTATTAATTAAAAGCTTTTATTTTAAACTTTAATTCAAAAAATGTTCTGTTATTGAAATTGTTCACTTAAATAAGAATCCTAATAAACTTTCAATAAAAGCTTTATTTTTCAACAGAATTTCAATAAAAGCTTTCACTTGTAGTATTATCTTCAGAAACTTTCCTTTTAGATGAAATTTGAAGAAAAATTTGAATTTTTATAAAAATTCTAATAAAAACCTTAACTTTAATTAAAATTCTAATAAGAGCTTTCACTTTTAGTAAACATTTAAAAAAGAAGCTTTAAGCTTTATTCAAAAATGTTTATAAAGGCTTTTCTTTTTAGTTAAAACTTAAAAGAAGCTTTCACTTTAGTTGAAATTCTAATAAAAGCTTCAATTTTCAATGAAGTCTCTAATTGAAGCTCTAATTTAAGTTAAATTTTCAATAAAAGCTTTTTTATCAGTAAAAGACTCAATAAAACTTTAAAATATTCATTTTTAGTAGAATCTTAAAAAAGCTTTCGTTTTAGTTGAAATAATAAAAAACTTTAAAAAGCTTTCAGTGTTGCTAAATATTTGAATGCAAATTTTGATTAAAAATTTAGAAAAGCTTTCATTTTAGTTGAAATTTCAAAAAAAAAAAAAATAGAGAAGCTTTCATTTCTATGGGGAATCTTAATAAAAATTTAAGTTTAGTGAAAAAGCTTTCACTATAAAAGCTTTGAGTTTTATTGAAACTTTATAAAAAGCTTTCAGAAGTTTAATATTTCAGTTTTATAAAATTAATGCTTTAAAAAAACTTTTAGCCCATTTTTTTTAATATAAAAGACATCTATCAAAAATCTAATAAATAAAGCTTTTAAAAAGCTTAAAAAAGACATCTTAAGGGCAGTTTTTTGAAACAATTTATTTAGAAAGCTTTTACAAAATATATTAAACTTTTACATGATGGAAATTTAAGGGGAATATGTCCATATTAAGAACGATAACAAAAAGCTCGTTAAGAAAGCTTTAAAAATATCTTAGAGAATTTATTCATAAAGATTTACTAAAAAAGCTTTAATAAACCATTTGAAATAAACTTTTTAAAAATAAGCTTTTAACAGAAAAAAACTTATGAAACTTAAGTTAAAAAACTTACGAAAAAATTTTTGAAAAATTTGATTTAAAAGCTTTCAATATACTAATCAATAAGAAATTCAAAAGCTTTTAATGAGTAAATTTAAAAATACAATAAAATCTAAAGAATCTCAAAAGTTTTTTTGAAAGCTTATTTACAAAACCTGAAAAGCTTTTCAAATTTCTTAAAAGCATTTTTAAATATTATCAAGCCCTTATAAAAGCTTCTGCGTTTTGAAACAAATATGAAACTTCTTCAAAAGCTCTCTGAACATTTTTTTGAATGTAGTTGAAAATTGAAATTGTATTTAAATTTTAAACAATTTAAGCTTTTGTAAATTAAAAGAATAAGAATGAAATATATAGAGAAAGCTCTTGATATTTATATAAATAAAATAATAAATTCATTCATAAAGAAATGAAGCTTTAAGCAAGTTCACAGAAATGTGTTTCAAATGTTGACAAAAGTAGTATTTTCCGAAAAGCTTTAAGCTTTTTGTCAATGAAAATCAAAGACATAAAATATTGTTATAAAATAATAATTAGAAAATAATTTAAGAAATAAGAAAAAAGCTTTTAAAACTAAAAATTTATTAAAGGTGAAAAAAGCTTCAAAAGAAAGTTTAATTAAAATTAAAGGAATATTATTTTCTGTTAAGAAAAAAAGCTTAAAAAATAAGAGTAAAAAATGGGACTTTGACCTTAAATTTCTTTAAAATGATTTAAAAGCTTTAAAGCTTTAAAAAATATTTAAATTTAATAATGAAAATTTTTATACTAAGCTTTCTAGCAAAGCTGTTTAAGAACAACACTAAGGATATATGTTTTTAATGTAAAAGCAGTGTAAAGCTTTTTTAAAAGCTTTAGCTTTTTATTAATAATTTTAATTATATTAATTGGTACATGATTTAAGCCTAAATACGGGATGATGACTTTAATTTGATGACTTTTTGAATTGTTGGACAAAAATGACAAAGATATAAATATTTTTAAATGGAGAGAGAAAAAAGCTTTCTAGTGTGAAAGTGTATGTGTGTATATACAACTGCGTGTTGAGTTTTTTATTTTATCGATGAGTTTTGATCATGAGATTTTTATTATAAAAGAGTTAAAAAAATTTATTAAAACTACTTTTTTATTCTGAATAAAATAGAAAAAAAGCTTTTTTTATATGACACACATAAAACATGTGCTTAATATTATTTAAAGCTTTAAGTAAAAAGTTTACAATTAAGAACTGCTGTCATACCTTTTCCGTATCTAATCCTTTGGTCATGGCCCACGTGGATACCACATAATCCATAACACGTTCACTTAAAGCTTTCGGCACCTCATGTAATTTCATAAATTCTCTTACATTATTGAGCATATCATGATATTTAGCTGTGGCCGAGGTCATCTGCTGTATGATGGTGGTCACATGACCAAAAATGGTGGCGTATAGAAGAGCTGTTTTTGTGGATTTCGATAAGAGAGAAATCAATTAAAATAAAAATCTTGTAAAACGAAAAACTTTGAAAATATAAAAAGTGATCATTTTTTTCATGATGTTACACATTTAAAAGCTCTTTAGCTTTTTTAATTAGTTGAGCTTAAATTAAAGGTTTTTGACTTAAATACTAAAGAGGAGAATTCAACGCCGCGCTAGAACAGTAATAAATGTTTTTTATTAAAAAGAAATTGTTGGAATTTTTCTTAATTATCTAGAAATTAAAATGAAAAAAGCTTTATTAAAAAAAGCTTTTTAAAAATTCTTGTATACAAAAATTCATAACACAAAAATAAAAAAAAAGTTTACAAAATATTTTCAGGCGGGTTTAAAACAAAAGCTTTAATTGTGGTTGAAAGCTAATGAAAGCTTTCATTTTAATAGAAATACTGACAAAAGCTTTCATTTATTGAGACTATAAAACAAATTAAAAGCTTTCAAAGCTTTTTTAAAAATTTTAATAAAAGCTTTCATTTTATTTGAAATCTTAATAAAAGCTTTCATTTTATTAAATATCCCAATAAAAGCTTTAATTTCAGTTGGACTTTTAAGGAAAGTTTTAATTTTATAAAAATTTTAATAAAAGCTTTTATTTGATTTAAGATTGTAATAAAAGCTTTAAATTTTTTTAAAATCTTAGTAAAAGCTTTCATTCAGAAAATATTTTCAAGAAAATATGAAAACTTTGAAATGGTTTCTAAGATTAAAAAAGCTTCCAATTTTAGTTTTTGTAAGGTTATAAAGGAAGCTTTTAAAAAATCTTAATTAGTTTTGATATTCAATATTTAAGAAAAAAAACATGAAAGCTTTTTAAACAGTTTTTTCATGAAAGCTTTTTAAATAGTTCTTAATTTTGTTAAAAGTTGTTTAACATAAGCTTCTTAGTTTGAAAGCTTTTTAAAAAAGTAAGATAATTTCTAAAAACTTTAAAAAAAGCTTAAAAATGATTTCCTTTATTTTTAAAAACAAAGCTTTTAATTCAAGATTAGTTTTGTTCTAAATTTATCAAGAAAGCTTATAAATAGAGCTTAATTATTTCCAAAAATGTAATAAAAGCTTTTTTAATTATATTACATTTTCTTGAAAATTTATAGAAAAATCTTATTAAAATAAGTTTGATGAAAATTTTTATTTCTTTGGAAATTTTGAAAATTTTTAAAAGCTTTAATGAGCTAAGTAAAAGCCCATTAACAGCTATATTAACTTTAACAAATCTAAAGGTTTGAAATAAATTAAACCTTTATCAAAGTAATAACAAAAACCAAAAACTTTTAGATCTTTAATTTACAAGATATAAAAAGCTTCTAAAAAGCTTTTAGGAGCTTTGAGAAAATACTTATAATAAAAACAAAAATCCTCTTTACCAAACAATATATCTTATAATTAACTTACGTTCACTACCTTTAAAAAGACATATAAAGCTTTTAAATTATTACAAAAGTACACCAAAAGCTTTTTAAGAGATAGATTTTAGAGAAATCATCAACTCACGCTTAGCCATGAGTTGTCCAACTTTAAGTTTAAGTTGTGTTGTGTAAATGAGATTCAGTTAATAGAAAAAGATATAAAATGAACTTTTTTTGATTTAGAAATAAATGAAATGAAAAAATGATGATAAAAAAGCTTTTGTGAAAATTAAATAAAATTAAAAGCTTAAGAAAGCAAACGAAAAGGAATAAAGAAATTAAAAGGAAAAGAGAAATTATTAAGAAATACTACAACAATTTATGAACATTGAGCATTTATTAGTTCTAGCGGGCGTTACATAAAGAAATATGCGCTTTGAAGAGAGAATAACTGTTATACTTAAAAGAAAAGCTTTAAAATTATTTCATACTTAACGTAGTTAAAAAATTGTTGAAAATAATTTAAATTCAAATTTTTTTATAACACAAATATCAAAAACTGTTATAAATTATAATGAAAGAGTAAAAATTAGAAAAGCTTTTCTTTAGAACTTTAGGAATAAGCTTTCAAAAGTATTATGCTAACTGTTATATTAAGTGCTTCTCAATTAAAAGTTTGATGGTATACTTCTACTACTACAAAGTATATTTATTACTGTTTATTTTTAACTGTTATAAAATATTATACAACTCTAATACTCATTTATAATAACTGTTATAATTCAGTATTATGGAATATTTTAGGTTTTAATAAAGTTTTTTTTTTTTTTTAAATTGAAATAAAGGTGCAGTATATCAGTTAGGAAACTGTTATATTATTTTTAATTTACTGTTATACTTAAAGATTTATTTAAAAAAAATATATATTTTCAAAACTATAATTGGAAAATGTCTAAAATTTTTAAGTTAAAAAACTGTTATAAAGTGTTATACTAACTGTTATACTTATTAAACTAGAAAAGAGTTGTCATGTTAACAAAAAATTAAATGTTGTTTTAAACTACGATCTCAAAAAACAATGAACATATTTAAAAAATACTTTTAAAACTGTTATACTACATTTAGAAACTGTATACAAAGGAATTTTTATAAACTGTTATACCACTTTTTAAAAACTGTTATACCTCAGAATTTTTAAGAATATATACAAAAAATATTTTTCTTAAGTTAACATCGAAATATTATCAACATTTTGTATATTCTAAATCTGTTATAATAACTGTTATACATATTCCAATAGCAAAAATATTTTTAATTGTCAATAACAAATTAAATATTGTTTTAAACTATGGTTTTAATAAATCAAATTTCTTAAATAGAGGTGGTTCTAAAAGTATAACAGTTTCTAAAAGTTTTAAAAGTGTTATACTACTAAAAATTGTTTAAATCTAATTTTTTTAAGTATTTTTTAATAACTTAGTTTTAATTTTATATAAGAGAAAAAATCTTTTATAACTGTTATAATTAATTTGAATATTTAGCTCATAATTAAAATTCATTATAAGGTGTTGTACAAACTGTTATACTTTAATATATTAATAGAATTTGAAATCTAAAACTTTTTTTGTTATTACACTTTATTGATTTAAAGTTAAATGTCATACTAAACTGTTATAAAGTTTTATATTAACTGTTATACTTAAAATTTTTAAACTTTAATATTATTTTATTACTGAACCTAATAAATGTATGGTTTGAAATTATTATAAACCTTTAGAAAGTGTTATACTAACTGTTATACTTAAATTTTCAGGTAAATTCTTAAAATATATTAATGTTTAAACTTTTATAATAGATTTATTGTAAACTGTAATATTTGTAATTAACTTTATTTTTTACGGTTAAAAAAAGTTGGATAAAATCTCTTATACTAAGAAGTCTTAATCTCTAAGCGCATATTTCTATTATGTTATTCATACGTTCTCTAACAAGGCTTTACAGAAATTTTCTAGCATTTTCTAGGGAACGTTTATATACAAAATAAAATTTGAATAAATAAAATGACGCGGCAACGGAACGTGTTAATAACACAGCACCTGCAATTATCATCATGCAGATGGTGAACACCTTCTCGTTGTCCGTCTCAGCGGCAACATTTCCAAACCCCACCTAAAAGGAAGAATATTGTGAAAAAATACGATTAATTCACCAAAAATGTTTTTTTCCATTCTTAAACCTTTAGATACTTAAACCAAACTTACCGATGTCATACAAGTCATGGTAAAATATAATGCAGTCACATACATACTCTTACGCGAAGGACCATTTATCAGTTCTGTGGAATCATTATTATAAATATATGAATACGGGGATTGTGTTACATTCGCCAGCTTCCAAAGCCAACTATATTGAATCTAAAAATGAAAAGTAATGACAATTAAAATAATTTCATCTTTTAGGAAATGATAATTATTATTCTTTAGTTACTCCATTATCGGCATCTGTTCGTCCTATCGAATACCATATACACGCCAACCAATGCGCCACTAACATATAGAAACATAACAATAATATCAACATTGCAGCACCATATTCCAGATAACGATCTAATTTGCGTACAACACGTCCCAAACGTAATAGACGCACAACTTTAAGAGCACTAAACAGTGAACCAATGCCATCCTCGTCACGATCGAAGGCATTGAAGACATCGTATGGCAGGCAACTGAGCAAATCGATGATAAACCAAGATTTTAAATAATTCATACGTATCACTTTGGGATCACTAACAACCTCGCCGCCGGGTCCGACGAATGTGGTGTGAAAATTTAAAACTAAGGGGAGGAGAAGAAGAGAAAGAAAAGATAAAAAAGAAATAATAAACATAGAAAATATATTAAAGATTGAAAAAGTGGACCATGAATAGATGGAGCTGTAGACAACACAATGGACTTAGCTATAGATGAGACTACAGTTTTGATTCAAAGTTAACTCCCAGCCCATATTAAAGTTCAGATTATAGTTTTGACTCTAGAAATGATTTTAGCATAGATTTTAGTTCTGAATATAGGTCTGTGTCTAGTTCTGAATCTATACGGATTCTAGTTATAATTGTAGTTCTAAATCTAATTCCTAATCTAATTCAAATTCCTAATCCTAATTCAAAACTTAGCTCAAATTCTAGTTCAGATTATAGTTCTTATAGAGTCAGATTCTATTTCCAATTCATATTCTAGTTCTGTATCTAATTCAAATCCTAATTCTGATTAGATTAAGTTTCTGAATGTAGTTTTGATTTTCGTCCGGTATGTTCATATCCAAGTTCTGATCTATTTTTTTTAGTGCTGACTTTAGCACATATTTCGTCCTGATTCCAGATCAGATGGTCGATTCTAGTATTAACTCCAATTAAGATGCCAGTTCTATTTCTAAATTCAATTCTGCATCTCTACTTCTGATTCTTGTTCCAAATGAGTTTAAAATCTTGTTCATATTCTACTTTAGATTCTGGTACATATTCCAGTATTTTTGTTATGGTTGCAGTTTCAATTCTAGTTCAGTTTTGGTTTAGTTCTAGTTCAGTTCTAATTCAGTTATAGTTCACTTTTAGTTCAGTTTTAGTTTAGTTCTAGTACAGTTCTAGTTCAATTCTAGTTCAGGTCTTGCTCAGTTCTACTTCAGTTCTAGTTCAGTTCTAGTTCAGTTCTAATTCAATACTAATTCAGTTCTAGTTCAGTTCTAGTTCAGTTTTAGTTCAGTTCTAATTCAGTTCTAGTTCAGTTCTAGTTCAGTTTTGGTTTAGTTCCAGTTCAGTTCTAGTTAAGTTCTACTTCAGTTCTTGAGCAGTTCAAGTTCAGTTCTAATTCAGTTCTAGTTCAGTTTTAGTTCAGTTCTAGTTTAGTTCTAATTCAGTTCTAATTCAGTTCTAGTTCAGTTCTAGTTCATTTCTAGTTCAGTTCTAGTTCAGTTATAGTTCAGTTCTTATGCAGTTCTAGTTCAGTTCTAGTTCATTTCCAGTTCAGTTCTAATTCAATACTAATTCAGTTCTAGTTCAGTTATAGTTCAGTTCTGGTTCAGTTCTCATTCACTTCTACTTCAGTTCTAGTTAAATTCTACTTCGGTTCTGGACAGTTCAAGTTCATTTCTAGTTCAGTTCTAATTCAGTTCTACTTCAGTTCTAATTCAATACTAATTCAGTTCTAGTTCAGTTCTAGTTCAGTTCTAGTTCAGTTCTGGTTCAGTTCTCATTCACTTCTACTTCAGTTCTAGTTAAATTCTACTTCGGTTCTGGACAGTTCAAGTTCATTTCTAGTTCAGTTCTAATTCAGTTCTACTTCAGTTCTAATTCAATACTAATTCAGTTCTAGTTCAGTTCTAGTTCAGTTTTAGTTTAGTTCTAGTTCAGTTCTACTTCGGTTCTTGAACAGTTCAAGTTCAGTTCTAGTTCAGTTCTGGTTCAGTTCTAATTCACTTCTAGTTCAGTTCTAGTTAAGTTCTACTTCGGTACTGGACAGTTCACTTCTAGTTGAGTTCTAGTTCAGTTCTTATTCAGTTCTAGTTCAGTTCTAAATCAGCTCTAGTGCAGTTCTATTGCAGTTTGTCTTATAGTTTATTAAGTACTTTAATCTTTGGTTTATAGTTTATATTAAGCGTAGATTTTTAATTTTTAGTCACGTTTATTATCACAAATTTAGTCCCTTTTATAGCCAGATCTTTAATAACGATTATACTTTAACCCCGTGACTATGATTTTTAAAATTTTATTTATTTTTTTAAAATAAATTTAATAAATTTCTCAGTATCATTTTTAAATAAATTGAAATCATTTCTATATTAAATTTGAATTTATATTCATTTTTATACCAAAAAAAAAAAAATAAAAACAGACTTCAGTTTACTCACGTTTTTTATTTGAAAAAAAAATCTTGAAAAATGAAATGAAATTTTCAAATAAAACATAAACTCATCTCTTCTTGGAAACTATCAATTCTATTATATTGAGGCAACTGCGAATATTTGTATAATAAAATATTCATAAAGTGTTATAAAACTTAATACAATAACATGAACAAAGAATAATAGAATGAACAGAATATTATAACAGTATGACAGACTGTATTATAGAGAATTTTAAATTGAGAACTTTTGCACAAATATGAATTTATTCATAAATCAATTTTGAAAAGTTTAAAAGTGAAGTGTGCAGTTAAAACGTGTAGTCAAGTTAGCAAAAGTATACAAGAATCTCATTTCGAAAAGATTGAAAAAAGAATGTCTGCATAATTTTTTAGCTGACTGTAATAAAGTGCACAACTTGACATCAAACACGTTAGAAATTGTGTTGAAAACTATTTGGTGCATAAATATGAGCATATTTTTTATTTTTATTATTATTGCTATTTTAGCTTTAAATAATGCATTCAAATATTATGACTATAAAGATGAGGATAAGGATGATGATGGTGCTGGTAATGGAAATGAATAAGTACTTACCAATATCAATAAAGAATATAACATCTACAATTGAATCAACAACAAGTAATGAAACATCTTCTGAGGTTTTATTTTTAAAAGCTACATTATATGGCACCTGAAAGAGCAAAATGAAATAAAATATATTAATATGACTCCTTTAAAATTCTACCCCAAAGAGCATTTCCAAAGACTTAAGACTTAATTACTGGTGCGTTTTCAGTTTGAAAGTAAACATATGTTTTTAAGGAACAAACGATGGCAAATAATATTAAGACCAAATAAATCTGGCTAAAAGGTAAACAGGGAATAAACGTGATTGAGAAATGTGAGAAGAGAAGGGAAATCTTGGTGACAGACTTTTAAACTGACTTAGGATTAAATGAAATGAACTGGAACAGAACTAGATATGAAAGAGAACTGAACTAGGACTGAACCAGAATTGAACTTGGACTGAACTAGAAACTAGACTAGAAGCTGAACTAGAATCTAAACTAAAACCTGGACTAGAAGCTGCACTAGAATCTGAACTAGAACCTGGACTAGAAGCTGAACTAGAATCTGAACTAGAAGCTGAATAAAAGTCTGAACAAGAATTTTAACTAGAGTCGATCTAGAATCTGAATATGATTTAGAATCCGAACAAGAATCTGAACTAGAATCTGAACTAGAATATGAACCAGAATCTGAACTAAAATCTGAACTAGAAACTGAACTAGAACCTGCACTAGAAGCTAAACTAGAACCTGGACTAGAAGCTGAACTAGAATCTGAATAAAAATCTGAACAAGCATCTTAACTAGAGTCGATCTAGAATCTGAATATGATTTAGAATCCGAACTAGAATCTGAACTAGAATCTGAACTAGAATCTGAACTAGAATCTGAACTAGAATCTAAACTAGAATCTGGACTAGAAACTGAATTAGAACCTGCACTAGAAGCTAAACTAGAACCTGGACTAGAAGCTGAACTAGAATCTGAAAAAAATCTGAACAAGAATCTTAACTAGAGTCGATCTAGAATCTGAATATGATTTAGAATCCGAACTAGAATCTGAACTAGAATCTGAACTAGAATCTGAACTAGAATCTGAACTAGAATCTGAACTAGAATCTGAACTAGAACCTGAACTAGAAGCTAAACTAGAACCTGGACTAGAAGCTGAACTAGAATCTGAAAAAATCTGAATAAGAATCTTAACTAGAGTCGATCTAGAATCTGAATATGATTTAGAATCCGAACTAGAATCCGAACTAGAATCTGAACTAGAATCTGAACTAGAATCTGAACTAGAATCTGAACTAGAATCTGAACTAGAATCTGAACTAGAATCTGAACTAGAACCTGAACTAGAAGCTAAACTAGAACCTGGACTAGAAGCTGAACTAGAATCTGAAAAAATCTGAATAAGAATCTTAACTAGAGTCGATCTAGAATCTGAATATGATTTAGAATCCGAACTAGAATCCGAACTAGAATCTGAACTAGAATCTGAACTAGAAACTGAACTAGAATCTGAACTAGAATCTGGACTAGAAACTGAACTAGAACCTGCACTAGAAGCTAAACTAGAACCTGGACTAAAAGCTGAACTAGAATCTGAAAAAAATCTGAACAAGAATCTTAACTAGAGTCGATCTAGAATCTGAATATGATTTAGAATCCGAACTAGAATCTGAACTAGAATCTGAACTAGAATCTGAACTAGAATCTGAACTAGAATCTGAACTAGAATCTGAACTAGAATCTGAACTAGAACCTGAACTAGAAGCTAAACTAGAACCTGGACTAGAAGCTGAACTAGAATCTGAAAAAATCTGAATAAGAATCTTAACTAGAGTCGATCTAGAATCTGAATATGATTTAGAATCCGAACTAGAATCCGAACTAGAATCTGAACTAGAATCTGAACTAGAAACTGAACTAGAATCTGAACTAGAATCTGAACTAGAATCTGGAATAGAAACTGGACTAGAAACTGAACTAGAACCTGCACTAGAAGCTAAACTAGAATCTGAATAAAAATCTGAACAAGAATTTTAACTAGAGTTGATCTAGAATCTGAATATGATTTAGAATCCGAACAAGAATCTGAACTAGAATATGGACTAGAATCAGGATAAAAATCTGAACTAATATTTGAACTAGAACTTTAGTAGAATCTAACTAGAATCTGAATTAGAACTGAATTAGAATTGTACTAGAACTGAACTACAATCTGGACTAGAGTCTTAACTAGAATCTGAACTAAAATCTAAACTATAACTGAACTAGAATCTGAACTAGAGTCAATCTAGAATCTGAATATGATTTAGAGTCTGAACTAGAATCTGAATTAATATCTGTACTAATATCTGAACTTGAATCTGAATTAAAATCTCAACTAGAACTTAACTAGTGTTGAACTGATCTCGAACCAGAACTGAAGTTGGAAATAAAATCTAAGCGTGAATCAGAACTGGAATATAAGCTAGTATCTTAACTAGAAGATAAAACTGAGTCTGAAATAAAATTCGAACAAGAATCTAAATAAGAGTCTGAACTAGAATCTGAACTTTAATCTAAATTATAATCTGAAATATAATCTGAACTGGAGTGTTTCTAGAATCAGAACCAGAATTCAAAAAAATATCTGAACTCGAATCAATACTATAGATTAAGTTAGTGTTAGAACTAAAGTCATTAGAACTGATATTTGTGTTGGAATCTGAACTAGAATCATAACAACTATTTGAGTCAGAAGCAGAATCCAGAAACTAGAACTGGAATAAGTATTAGAATAATAATCTAAAATAGGTTCTGAACTAGAATATAAACATAAAGTGTCTGAACTATAATCTGAGCTGAAATCAGAACTACTATTTGAACTATAATCTAAATTAGGTTCTTAACTAGATTAGAAACTAAAATCGGTAGTTAAATCTTAATTAGCATCTAAAATAGGTTCTAAATTAGATTATGAACATGAGTCTGAACTATGACTTTAACTAAAAGTTGAGTTAAAAGTAAAATCTAAATTGAATCTAAAGAAGAGTGTGAAAAAGAATCTAAACTTGAATTAGAAAAATTATTTGAACTGGAATTTAAACAAGGATATGGACTATGGATATAGAAACTAGATTATAAAGAGATCGCGAATCAGAACTTGTATCTGAACAGGAAAACGAACTAGAAATTGAAAACACGAACTACAATCTTAATTGGATTCTAAAAGGTGCACAGAACTTGAATATAAACAAGAATCTGAACTGAAAGCAGAATGACTTATGGGATCTGAATTAGAAATAGAATATAAACTAAAATGAGAACTGCCTTTAGAACCAGAATGTGAACTAGATCCAGAATCTGACTAGAATCTGAAGGTAAAAACCTCCGTTCCATAATATAGATTAGAATTTATAATGAGACCTGAGAAAAGACACAAACTAAAGTGTATTCTGAAATAAAGACTTACTATTCTTAGTACCTTCTATTTCCCTACTCTGTTCTAATTTCAGTAAATGTTTCTTTGAGGGTTCATAATATCCTTTTCTTCTTCTTCTTGTTACCCTTACTTAATGATTAGATATCTTAAGTACCACAACAAGAGGGTTTAGAAATTTATGTTTATATTTAAGGCAAATATATGCCTGTGTGTGTGTCTCTCTCTCTATGTGTGTGTGTGTGTGTGTATTTATGTGATTGTGGTTTTTGTATGTGTAATCTTTAAGTAGAAATTCGAGTGGCATTTCTAAGTGCATCTCAAGTATTTTGTTTAGATGAAAATTTATGTTTATTAGTATGTGTAAATAAGAATATCAAGTGAATATTACTAATTCCTGTTACAACAATCTTTTTTTGCCAATATTTAAATATATTAACTATGTCTGTTTAAACTCACCATAATTGCTGTATAAAATGTTAAACATAAAATGACCCAGTCCCAAATTGCTTTAAATGCACAATAATGCAATAGTATGTGTGGTGGTGTTTTAGGTGCTTCCTGGCGATATTGTGGCATTATATCCGCACTTAGGGACATCATCTGAAAAACAAAATGGCCAAAATTATTAATTTAATTTTTTTATTGAATCTGATGATGAATTAAAGAAAACTTACATGCGCTAAATTTGATTGTTTCGTTGGATCCTTAAGTGTTGGCAAATGTGCGCTGAATTGACGACTTCTCGTTACCGATCGTGCCAATTTGGCAAATTTTGATAAACCTAAAACTAGATAGTTGAAAAATCAAATTTGTCAAATACAAAAAAGTGGACAGATAGAACAAACAAACAAACAAACAAACAAACAAACAAACACACATTGAAACATTGAGGAAAAAGAGTGTTTTTCGAAATATCTTGATTAGTGAACTAAATTAGGAGAGATAGAGAGAAGGAAAGAGAGTTTAGAGAAATATACGCTATAGATCCAATGCAGCAAAGTCATGGATCATCAATGAAGTAGAACATTAACTTATGTTATCGCTTTCCAAACGCTTTTAAAAAAGGTTTTAATCATAATCAGTTTTGTCCAGATCAGTTCCAGTTTTATTGTAGTTCTGTCCTTTTCTAGTACTTTAAGTTCTCTTAACTTTAATTTTAATTCTAAAACTTAAAAACTATAAATTTATTGTTTTGATTTTAATATTCTAGTCCTGAGTCTAGTTCTCATTCTATTTCCGATTCCTGATTTCAGTTCTGATTTTGTTTCTGATTTTAATTCAGATTCTTTCAGATTCTCATTTTGGATTCTAGTTCTCACAAAATTTTGATTCCCGTTACCATATTAATCCATATTCTAGTTTTGAATTTAGTTCTGATTTCGGTTTTAATTCTTGTTCTATTCTAATTTTAATACCGATTGTAGTTCTGCTTCTAGTTACGTTTCTGGATTTGTTTATAGTTTCGAGTTTAATTCCAGTATCAGTTTTGAATCTTGTTCTTGTTCTGTACTTGTTCACTTCTAGTTTCGTTACTGATTCTAGTTCTGACTCTTCTCTATATTTAACTTCCGGTTCAAGTTCTTTTCTAGTCCTTATCTTTTTTTCAAGTTCTTTTCCAGTTAGTTTCCAATTGTAATTTTAATACTGATTGTAATTTTGATTTAACCTCTAATTCTATCTCAGATTTAAGTTCTGACTCTAATTCTGATTTTACTTCTTATCACGTTTCTGATTCCATTATTCATTCTTTTTCGTATTCTCGTTCCGATTCTAGTTTCGATTCTTTTACTGATTCTAGTTTAGATTCCAGATCTGATACAAGTTTTGATTCTAGTTTCGAGTTCTGTTCAAATTACAGTTCCAGAACTCAATCTAGTGCTTACTTTAATTCCGATTCTAATTCCTATTTCAGTATTGGCTCTAATTCCGTTTCTACTTCTGATTCCTCTTCCGATTCTACTTAATTCTTATTACTGTTCCGATTTTTAATCTTGTTCTAATTCTGATTCCAGTACAGATTTTCTGTCTCTAGTTCTGATTCTAGTTACCATTGAAGCTTCTATTAGATTTATGAATTGTTCTTATTCTATAACCGATTCTAGTTCCGATTAGAGCTTCCAAACTGCTTCCGATTTTTGGTTTAGTTCTGATTTTAGTTCCGTCTGAAGTTCCGATTCGTATACAGTCAAGTTCAGTTCTAGTTCAGTTCCAGTTCAGTTTTAGTTCAGTTTTAGTTCACTTCCAGTTCAGTTCCAGTTCAGTTTTAGTTCAGTTTTAGTTCACTTCCAGTTCAGTTCCAGTTCAGTTCTAGTTCAGTTCCAGTTTAGTTCCAGTTCAGTTTTAGTTTAATTCTACTTCAGTTCTAGTTCAGTTTTAGTTAAGTTGCAGTTCAGTTTTAGTTCAGTTTTAGTTCAGTTCCAGTTCAATTCTAATTCAGTTCTATTTCAGTTTTAGTTCAGTTTTAGTTTAGTTCCAGTTCAGTTTTAGTTCAGTTTTAGTTCAGTTCTAGTTCAGTTTTACTTCAGTCCAGTTCAGTTTTAGTTCAGTTACAGTTCTAGTTCAGTTTTAGTTCAGTTCTAGTTCAATTCCAGTTCAGATCTAGTTCAGTTTTAGTTCAGTTCTAGTTCAGTTTTACTTCAGTCCAGTTCAGTTTTAGTTCAGTTCCAGTTTAGTTCCATTTCAGTTCTAGTTCAGTTCTAGTTCAGTTCCAGTTCAGTTCTAGTTAAGTTCTAGTCCAGTTGTAGTTCAGTTTTAGTTCAGGTCTTATTCAATTCTAGTTCAGGTTCCAGTTTTGGTCCTTAGATTAGCAGGGACTTGAGATTTATTTGTTAGTTTTGGTTAGATCATTCTAACTACTTTTGATAGTTTTTTTGCTCATGCAACAGTTTGCTCATGCTGATTAGTATGTAATCTGTAGTTTACAGTGCTGTTAATAACATTTAGTTTAACACTTATTATATTTACAGCTGTTAAATTAGATCTGTTAAGAGAACATATAGAGTTTTAAATTGAAATAATTTTTGTTTTCAATTTAAAGTAGAAAACAAAAACAAAAAAAAATCACACAAAGAGACATTTAAATAGTGAAACATAAAAATGTGAAGACATAAAAATGTTATGTTAAATCATAAAACTTACCACCCTTTGTATCTTCGCTGTCGATGGGTTGTTTTAAGGCGGTTATATCGCGAAATGTTAACAGGAATAAGACAACCAAATCCCTTTCGTTGCGTATGGGTGCCACTTGTAATAGAAGCCATAATGGAGTTTCTAGAGAGGAAAAAGGGGGGAGAAAAAGAATGAAATTAATTTTGTTAGTTTTTTTTTTCTTGCCAGTGAAAAGAAATAATTAAAGACATTTAAGAATTTATACGTTAAAGTTAATTAAATAAAATTCCTTATGTGTAGTTAAGGGGCCTAACTTTGTGGTTTTCCCTTTAACCCTTAAGTTGCATAAAGGGAAATGAAACAAAAAAAAATATTATGTTTTCTGTTGACCTTTAACATTTTTATCATTTTTTCTTTCGTTTAAACACCTTGACAATTATTATGGTCTTCTTTAAAGGAGAAACCACTCTTAAGGGGAGCATTAAGCTTAAAAGAACAAGACCTGCCTCAATAGGTATATCATGTCCATAAATTTCCTTATGTTGCTACAACAACATTTCTGTTCTGTTCTTTTTTTTTGTAATAAAGAAATAAATATTTTTTCTTATTTGTTAACAGAATTGTTTTTATAGAAGTTGTTGTTTTTATAGCAGCCATTTGTTGTTTTTCTCTCCCGCTCCCTCCACCGGTTTTCTGTGTAAAACAGATAAATGTTTTTAATATTTTTGCTCCTTTTTTTTTGGCAAATAACATGTGATTTCCGTTAAACGGATGTGGAAGTTTGATATCATTGATGCAAATATGACGAAAATATTAAAAACACTGAGAGAAAAACTGACAGATAAGGGAAAACTAAATCTTGGAAGTATTTTTAAATTTAGGAGAAATCTTTTTCCATGAATTGGTTTTTAATAAAATGCTGACATTTTTATATAAATTTTATTAAAAAAAAACTAAAAATAAAAAAAATATATATAAATATTTTGAGGTTAGATTGAAAAATTAATTTTCTTATTGATATATATTATTTTTTTAAAGTGTATTTTTGCTCTATGAATCTGCCCTACACTAGGTATTCAAATCTTTAAAAAAACAAATACTAAATACTCTCTAAGGAGAGAATAAGTGGATGGTCGTTCCTCACATTATCGAGATAATGTGTCAGCTCTACGATGCCCTGTGCTCTTTACGAAAAGAAGTCTTGCCAGCGGGATGGTTCCTTAATATCACAATGTATTTTCCTAAATTTAAGGAATTCGCTTTTTTCTCCTTTCTTATGTACCATATTGCTCCCGTTATGGTCCTAAGAATTTTGAACTGTGTCCTCTGCATAATGTCGATACCCTGGCCACATAATTGGATTAGCTTATGAACGGTAATACAGGATGACTTTATTGTCAAGGCTTAGTTCTAAATGGCTATTAATAAGCCTCTAAAGGCTAGACGATATCAATTTCATTTGAAGTCTCTTGGCTTCAATATGATGACGCCATATAAATCGCTTGTCCAAATGAATACCAAAGTATATTACGTAATCCGTTATAGGTATGTTTGTAGCATTAAGTATAAGAGATGGACAGTTCTCTTTTCTTAAAGGACAAAGTTACGTGATGACTCTTTAATTCATTGACACGTACTCTCCACTTGTTAGGCCATTTTTCGGAGATATATATTTAATTGACCTGCATGGTTGCTAATCGCCCGCGTTTATTTCACAATCACCTGTAATAAAGGAGTAAGATTTCAACTGTAAATTTTGACAAACTGTGTCAAAAGCTTGTGCGACATCACTTGGTTCAATGGAGTCAAATTTTTCGCAAAGTCCAAATTGATATTAAGAGTTAATTTTAACAAATTATAATTTATCCAGATTTTACTATTAATATGTAATTAAAATTTTGTTAAAAAATCGAAAAATTAAAATATAATTTTGAGGTTAGGGTGAAAAATTTCTTGTGTAATTGTTATTATTGAAGATTTTTACCTAAGGAATGTGTTTTTATGTTTTTTGAATAATATTTGACAACTGCTTTATTAAAAATCTTAAAATTGAACATTTTAATTTTGAGGTTAGGGTGAAAAATTTCTTTTCTAATTAATATTTAGCGAAAATTTTAACATATAATGATTACTCTAGATTTTAATATTAAAATGTGATAAAAATTTAGTCAAAAATGTTAAAAATTAAAATTTTAATTTTGAGGTTAGGGTGAAAAAATTTTTTCTAATCGATATTTAAACAAAATTTTTACAAATAATGATTTCTCTAGATTTTACTAATAAAATGTGGTAAAAATTTAGTCAAAAATCCTAAAAATTAAAATTTCAATTTTGAGGTTAGGGTGAAAAATTTCTTTTCTAATTAATATTTAGAGAAAATTTTTACAAATAATGATTTCTCTAGATTTTACTAATAAAATGTGCTAAAAATTTAGCCAAAAATGTTAAAAATTAAAATTTTAATTTTGAGGTTAGGGTGAAAAATTTCTTTTCTAATTAATATTTAGAGAAAATTTTAACAAATAATGATTACTCTAGATTTTACTAATAAAATGTGATAAAAATTTAGTCAAAAATGCTAAAAATTAAAATTTCAATTTTGAGGTTAGAATGAAAATTTTTTTTAGAAATTAAAATTTTTTAAAAAATTTTAAAGTTTATGGAAGAAAAAATATATTGGAATAAAATTTTATTAAAAAAACTGTTTCTTTAAGTGTTTTTTATGTGTTTTTTCCGATTTATTTTACAATTTCCCCCATTTTGCTTGTTCTTTTTTAAATAAAAATTTCATATTATTTCCAACATCATCTAAAGTTATTTGCGATTTCTATATTCGGTATCATTTTAAATGGCAACAACATTTTCCAATATTTCCTTTCAACACTTTCAAAATAGTTTAGCATTCAGTTGGAGTTATTAGAGATTCATTTGAAAAGAATTTATTATTGCAGCTGTTTTTATTAGAGCTAATTAAAGTGTGGTTTTCTCTCTCTTTCACACTCTTTCTCTCTCTCCCGGCAAAAATAAACTCTATATTGCTTAATTGCTATTGAGGCAAGAAAAAAAGGTAAATAGTGTTCATATTTATGGCTTTTGGGGATTTTCTGTTGCTGCAACGGAAGTTTTCATTTTATTGATTAAAAAAAGTGTTGTTTAACAACTAACGAAGGAAATGATGAGCAACGAATAACAAAACCTAAACTTGATGTAATTTTTTTTGTTCAATTCCATATTTAACATGCTAAAGCTCTCGAGGGTTTAATAAAAATAAGAGATGGTGGTAACAAACATTTTTTGGTGGAAATTAATTACAGGAAAATTTGTTATTTTCTGGAAAAATAAAAGTACACATTATCGCTTTTTTAATAAAATCTAAAAATTTGAGAAACAAGTTTTGAGGTTAGGTTGAAAAGTATTTTTATTAAGCCAGATTTTTTAAAAATTTAAACTTAGTAAGATTTTTATCATCATTTTAAATCGATTACCATAAAAATAATTGAATGAAACCTTAAAATAAAAAAATTGAGTTTGAGGTTAGGTTGAAAAAAATCTTTATTAAGCAAGATTTTTGTAAATTTTAAACTTATAAATGTTTCTAACAGTATTTAAAAGCCAATTTGGAATATATTCCTAAAATCGTTCAATAAAATTTTGAGGTTAGGTTGAAGAAATTCTTTATTTAGTGAGATTTTTGGAAATTTTAAACTTACTAGTATTTCTATAATGATTCTAAATCGATTCCAATATATATGTTTTTAAAATATCATTTAATTTAAAATTTTAAGTTTAAGGTTAAGTTGAAAAATTATTAAAAAATCAAGATTTTTTGAAAATTTTTTTATATAATAATGTTTTTAACATTAATCAAATAAAATTTTTCAATTTAAACTTTAAATGGCTAAATAAAATTTTGAGGTTAGGTTGAAAAAATTTTTTGTTAAAACAGATTTTTGAAAAATTTAAACTTTCTATTATTTTTAATATAATTCGACAAAGATTCCCATTAAAATTTTTAAATATTATAGTAAAATAAAAAAGTTTAATTTGAGGTTAGGTTGAAAAAAATCTTTATTATTCTAGATTTTTGAAAATTTTAAATGCATAAACATTTTAAACGTAATTAAGGAGCAATTTGTTATTAAATAATAAAATTTTAAATTAAATTTTAGGTTAGGTTGAAACAATTTTTGTTCATAAAAGGGATTTTTAAAAAATTTTAATTTACTAATATTTCTCTTATAATTCTAAATGAATTCCTATCAACATTTTTTAATGAAACCATAAAAATTACAATTTTCAATTTGAGGTTAGATTGAAAAAATTTCTTATTAAGCAAGATTTTAAGAAAATTTTTACTCACAAAAATTTTTAGCAACATTTTAAAACATCTGCAATAAAAATTTGTCAATAAAACCTTAAAATTAAGAAATTAAAATTGAGGTTAGAGTGAAAAATATTTCTAAAAAGGGAAATGTTTAAAAAATTTTAATTTCTGGAGTTTATTTTTAATATTAGAAAACAAGTTTTATTATTAAAAAGGATTTACATTTTAACATTTTAAAAGAATTTCAAATTTTATGTTTTTAACCATCAGAAATCATTTGAAATTTCATTCATTTTCAAATTATTAAAATTTCTATTTCCATTCCAGCTGTTAACAGAAAAACACTATATTACATAACTGTTCGAAAATAATACCAATTGACCTCAATTTGTTTGTGTCAAAATTGTTTTTTTATTGTTTTTCTATTTTTGCCATTTTTCTAAGTCTAACATTTGAAAAACAATAGAATAACAGCAGCAGCATTAATATTTCAATGAACGAACAAACGACTGAATAAATAAGAAAGGGAAATGAAATATTTCCACAAAAAAACACACACACTCACACACATACACACAGAGAAGAACAGATGAAAAACAAAACATGTGTTAACTAAAGTTTTTCACTTTTTTTCTGTAGTTGTAGTTGTTTTGCATACAAATAAATAACTTAATATAAACATGAACACATATGAGTATATTTTCACCTTTGGCATCCTTTTTTATTGTTGTTATTTCACTTTTTTATTTCTTGTTATTCTTCTGTTTTATTAATAAATATTTTCTTTTGAGAATAACAAAAATGTTAAAAAAAAGAAAAAAACTGAAAAAATGACGGTAAGAATGAACAAATGAATGTCTATATAAATGAATTTTCATATAAGTGTAGGTATGGTAGTGAGCGTGTGTGTGTGTGCGTGCATGTAATAGTTTGCGTATAGAAAAGTATAATGTGTGTTAAGGAGTTTAAAATCCAAAAACAGTGTGAAAAAGTGTAAATAATCGTAAATAATTGAGATCTTTCAAAAAGAGCGGTAATTTCAATTTTGAGGTTAGGGTGAAAAATTTCTTTTCTAATTAATATTTAGAGAAAATTTTAACAAATAATGATTACTCTAGATTTTACTAATAAAATGTGATAAAAATTTAGTCAAAAATGCTAAAAATTAAAATTTCAATTTTGAGGTTAGAATGAAAATTTTTTTTAGAAATTAAAATTTTTTAAAAAATTTTAAAGTTTATGGAAGAAAAAATATATTGGAATAAAATTTTATTAAAAAAACTGTTTCTTTAAGTGTTTTTTATGTGTTTTTTCCAATTTACGGTAATTGGAGATTTTATGAGTCTCTTTTCTCATTAAAAGCTCCGTGTCAAAAAATATGTACTGATATTGTAAGAAATTCTCTTAATTTGCTTGAAATAAAGCTGTTTTTAATTTTTTTAAAATAAAGCTTCATTAAAGCTTTCTATAAAGCTTTTTTAAGGCTTAAAAAATCCTTCAAAAAAAAAGCTCAAATAGTTCTTTTTTAATACAATTGTAATTATATAAATTAAATTGACGAATTAAAGCTTTTAAAAGCTTAATTTGAATTTCGCTTGAAGCTTTTTTTCTGACTTTAAAACACTTTCCTCTAAGGAGCTTAAATAGATCTTTCAATTCAGTCCCACTTAAGCCAAGTTTAAATGTTTCTCAATTATAGTTCATTTATATTATAATTAACTTTTATAATAAAAGCTTTTTTAAAGCTTTATTTAAATTTGGCTTGAAGTTCCATTTATATTTTAAAACAAATTTTTTAAAAAGCTCAAAAAAGTCTTTTAAAAACCAATTTATCTACCAAATGATCGCTTATCAAAATTCATATAATAAGATTTACTTTCTCAACAAAAGCTTTTGTAAAGCTTAATTGAAATTTTGCCTAAAGCTTTATTAAGATCTTCAAAAAAGCTCAAAAAATGTAGTCCCAATTAATTAATCAATGTTTCTTAAATAAAAACCATAATAAAAGCTTTTTAAAGCTCTATTTTAGTTTAAAATAATGTTTACTTAAAATAATGTTAAAAACTTTCTTAAGTCTTTAAAAAAATCTCTCAGAAAGCTCTTTCCATTTCTTCCCATTAAAGCTCAATTGGTACTATAAAATGTTTTTCAAAAAAAAAAAAAAACATTTAATTCCATAATAAAAGCTTCATTAAAGTTCTTTTTAATTGCACTAAAAGCTTATTAAGTAATTAATACAAATTCGCCCAAAAAGCTCTTCTAATTAAATCTCTTTTAAAGTCCAATTAAATTTTTAAAAGTATTTCAATTTAAGCTTTATTTAGTAGCATAAAAAGCTTTATTAAAGCTAAACCAACAATCTTCTATTTATCCATTATACAAACTCGAAAATGGATCATAATCAAAGCTCGCAGCTTGATTGCAAATGTTTAAAAATTGTATTCTTTTTAGGATTCAGTTCAGTTAAAGTTCCGTTTAGTTCCGAAATAAAAGCTTTATTAGTGATCACTTTTTACCTGGCAAATATCTCATTTGTAGTTTAATTAAGTAGTAAAAAAGGCCGAAACACTCTATTTCGAAGCTGAAAGCTCAATGAATATGCGTTCTTTAGCAATAAAGCTTTAATTAAATTTCAAGTTAAACTTTAAAAGAACTAAAAAGGAGCTTTTTTCATAATGTAAATAATTTTCTTTTTAAGAATTATTGGACATTCCTCTTCTTTTTTATTAAATAAAATCACTGAGACAGTTTTTCTTAAAGCTTAAAAGGAGCTTTTAAGACACCACCATCAAATAGATCTTAAAAGAGCTTTTATTGATAGTTTATGAACTACTGAACCTTTAAAGCTTAAATTGTAATAATTCTCTTAATAATTTTTTTTTAATAAAATATTTAAAGAAAGCTTTTGGAGGAGCTTTTAAAAAGAGAAATTTTTAAATAACAAATTGGAAATTTGAGGTTACGTTGAAAAATTTTGTTATTAAGCCAGATTTTTATAAATTTATTTCTTCTTAATATTTTTATAATCATTATAAACCGATTCCTGTTAAAGATTTTAATAAAACCTATAAATGAAAAAATTAACTTTTGAGGTTAAGTTGAAAAAGATCTTTATTAAGCTAAATTTTCAAAATTTTCCAATTAATAAATATATTTAACATTATTGAAAAGCAAATTTTCAATAAAATCTTTAAATAACAATATTAAATTTTGAGGTTAGGTTGAATAATTTTTTTATTAAGCAAAATTATTGAAAAATTTTGATTTACTAATATTTCTGAAATAATGCTTATTCGATTGTGATCAAAATGTTTGAAATATTTTTCAAAATAACAAAATTAAATTTTGAGGTTATGT
Organism: Cochliomyia hominivorax; assembly: GCA_004302925.2. Lineage (NCBI taxonomy): Eukaryota > Metazoa > Arthropoda > Insecta > Diptera > Calliphoridae > Cochliomyia > Cochliomyia hominivorax. The sequence goes on from PYHX02000495.1 coordinate 89,171,356, forward strand.
TGAAAAAATTCTTTATTAAGATAAATTATCAAAATTTTTCAAATAATAAATATTTTTAGCATTATTTAAAAGCAAATTTTCAATAAAACCTTTAAATAACAATATTAAATTTTGAGGTTAGGTTGAATAATTTTTTATTAAGCAAGATTTTTGAGAAAATTTAATTCATTAATATTTCTATCGTGATTCTAAATTGATTTCCATTAAAATTTTGTAATAAAAGCTTAAAATAGCAAAATTAAATTTTAAGGTTAAGTTGAAAAAATTCTTTGTTAAAAGAGATTTTTGAAAAATTTTAACTTATATTTAATTCTAATGTAATTAATAAACGTTTTGTTTTGAAAGTTTTCAGCAAAAGCTTAAAATAGAAAAATTAAATTTTGAGGTTAAGTTAAAAAAGTAAACATTTCTCATCTGTCACCCTGTAATTTTCTTGCTTTTATAAGTTCATAGTTAAATAACACATGCTGCTGTTCCAACATTGATTGTTTCAAAAAGGTTTATTTTTATTTGATTTCAATATAGTTTATTTTTGTAGTTGTTTCAACCACATGCTACAATAAAAAAAATAATATAACAAAAACTATATAACACAAATACCCATCAAGTAGTCTTTACAACATGATTTGTTTTTCTAAAGGTTCCTCTTTGCCACATTTGCCTTCTTGCAACTTCTACTCAGTAAACAATGTAATTTGTTTTCTTGTTGTTTGCTTCTCTCTCTTCCTTCAACATGTTGTTGCCTCAAGATAACAAAATATTTTGCTGTATTTAAAGCAACAACAAAAAAATATTAACAAGACGGAGAAAAATGTTGAAGTTAAAAAAAATATTCCCCTAGAAATATGCTACAGAAAAATTTCTTTTAAAGCAACAGAAAGTAGGCAAATAAGTTGAGAAAAAAACAAGGGACACAAAAATATTTATGTTGCTATCAATATGCTTTGGCTTTTGTGTGGCAGAGAGACCTAATGAAAGGAAGCGGAAGGGAGAGAGGGAGAGAGAAACTTGAGAGGAAAACATCTTTGTTTTCCAAGTGTCATCTCAATTTCTTATTTTTAAGGGTTTCTTAGGGGTTTTTGAATTTCTTTTTCGGCCTGGCCAATTATTGTATATTTCTCTTCTATTTTTCTTCTTCTTGCCACATAAAGTTTCCTGTTGCATGCTGTTGTATCTTTAAGGAGGCCAAATATATATTTTTTCAATATTCTAATATTAAATAATTTTTTCTTAAACCTGGTCACCTTTGGCGGCAAATGGTTGTTATTTTGAGATAGATTTGTATCTCTATCTTGAAATGTGTGTGTTCCTTTTCAAATGTGTTGCAAAAAGACAACAACAAAAACAAATGGTGGAATAAAAAATTTATAAAAAATGTTAAAGTGAAAATGAAGGCGAAAAACAGCCAATTAAGTTATTTTTGTTTTATCTTAAGGATCACGTTTGTTTATCAATTTGATGATAAATGGGCCTAAAAGGCCAAAATCATTTGTATTTTTAAAAGAACAAGAAAATGAAAAAAAACAGTTATAAGATAAAATGCCCAAGTTACGAATGAACTAGAAATGGAAACTATCTATCTATCTATCTATCTATCTATCTATCTATCTATCTATCTATCTATCTATCTATCTAAAATCTGAGCAATATTCTGAAATAGATGAAAAATCCGAACTAGAACTGCATTAGCATCCGAATTAGTATCTTAATTAGAATGAGAATCTGAAACAGAATCTGGAAAGGGATCTGAAATAAAAACTAAAATAGAATCTGAAGTAAAATCCATATTATGAAGTAGAATATGAACTAGAATCTGGACAACAATCTGAAATGAAGTATGAACTTAAATCAGAATTAAAGTCTAAAATAGAATTTGAAATACAATTTCAGTTAGAATGTGAACTAGAATCGAAACAAGGATCTGAGCTAAAATCTGAAATTAAATTTGAGCAAGAATTTGAACTACAATCAAGATTAAAAGTGAGCTAGAAAAGAAATAGAACTGAACCAGAACTGAACTTGAACTGAACTAGAACTGACTATAGTCTAGTCTATAGATCAAACTATATTCTAGCCAATAGAGCAGACTATAGTCTAGCCAATAGAGCAGACTATAGTCTAGCCAATAGAGCAGACTATTGTCTAGCCAATAAAGCAGACTATAGTCTAGCTAATAGAACAGACTATAGTCTAGCCAATAGAGCAGACTATAGTCTAGCCAATAGAGCAGACTATAGTCTAGCCAATAGAGCAGACTATAGTCTAGCCAATAGAGCAGACTATAGTCTAGCCAATAGAGCAGACTATAGTCTAGCCAATAGAGCAGACTATAGTCTAGCCAATAGAGCAGACTATAGTCTAGCCAATAGAGCAGACTATAGTCTAGCCAATAGAGCAGACTATAGTCTAGCCAATAGAGCAGACTATAGTCTAGCCAATAGAGCAGACTATAGTCTAGCCAATAGAGCAGACTATAGTCTAGCCAATAGAGCAGACTATAGTCTAGCCAATAGAGCAGACTATAGTCTAGCCAATAGAGCATACTATAGTCTAGCCAATAGTCTTGTCAATAGACCAGACTATAGTCTACATATTTTACATAATATTACAGTTTTAGTTTTCTCTAAATTTATTTCACTTTAATTTCATTTATCTCGTTTCGCTTCATTGAATCTTATTTGTAACAAACAATTTTTGTTTAATCAATTCTTTATAATTTATTCATTATTAAATTCAATTAACAAATTGTTTGCCAGTTGCTAATAAATGTAAATAAATTATGGCAAATATTTTATAGCATTTTCTTTTTTATTTTGGGTCAAAATGGGCATAAATTGTTTGATTTAAAATTGCAGTTTTGTGTTACATAAATAATTTAAATAATTAATTTAATAAATTTTATACAATAAAATAATCAATAATTAAAATAAGTAAATAAATATTTAAATAAATTTGTTAAAAATAATTAAAATTGAAAAAAATTAAATAAAATTTACTTGTTTTGCTACCTGGTATAACTTTGCCGTATTGAGTTAAAGCGCAGCCACATTGTAAATCTGGAAAAGTTGAATCAAAAGATTTGGAATATTTTTTCTTTTGGACGTTAAATGCAAAATTTAAACCAACGTTTAACTGGAAACCATTTTTGTAGTCTTGTTAAGATGGTGGGAGGGAAGATTAGGGAATGACTAGCATAAAATTTCAACCAACAGGGTACAATGTAGCTTTACCTTAATCATTAATCATTAATTTCTATTGTAATTTTCATAATAAATCTAATCAATAAATAAAGTTCTCTTTCTTTTTTTGCTCTTTAGCAATTATTTTCCAATTTATCTTCAAAATAATTTTAATTCACAGTCATTGTTTGCATAATTAACATGTTTTCAGAGCACTAAAACACATGCGATGTAAAACTAAAAGGCAAAAAAAATTGTTGTTATAAAATAGTTTTTGGTTATGAAACTAATTAAATTTTGTGTAGAATTTTAATTAGTTTTATAGATTTAAAATGAAGAGAAAATGTACGTTTATTGTTATTGGGAAATGTTGGAGTATGTGTGAACACATGTGTAATGAAGGACATGGCAAACATTTTCATAGATGAGAAATAATTTATTAACAGGAGGAGTTAAGCAATAAAAAAGCTATAAATTACAGATTTATTAAAAGATCCTAAAATAATAAAAGAGAATAATACAGATGAGACTAGAGACGAGACACAAGGAGGGACTATACACAAGGCTATAGACAAGAATATGACGAAACTATAGAGGAGACTACGGACAAAAGATGAGATTATAGGCGAGACTAAAGACTATAGACGAGACTTTAGAGGAGACTTAAGACGAGAATTTAGACGAGAATTTAGACGAGAATTTAGACGAGAATTTAGACGAGAATTTAGACGAGAATTTAGACGAGACTTTAGACGAGAATTTAGAAGAGACTTTAGACGAGACTTTAGACGAGACTTTAGACGAGACTATAGACGAGACTATAGACGAGACTATAGACGAGACTTTAGACGAGACTTTAGACGAGACTACAGACCAGACGAGACTATAGACGAGACTATAGACGAGACTATAGACGAGACTATAGACGAGACTATAGACGAGACTATAGACGAGACTATAGACGAGACTATAGACGAGACTATAGACGAGACTATAGACGAGACTATAGACGAGACTATAGACGAGACTATAGACGAGACTATAGACGAGACTATAGACGAGACTATAGACGAGACTATAGACGAGACTATAGACGAGACTATAGACGAGACTATAGACGAGACTATAGACGAGACTATAGACGAGACTATAGACGAGACTATAGACGAGACTATAGACGAGACTATAGACGAGACTATAGACGAGACTATAGACGAGACTATAGACGAGATTATAGACGAGACTATAGACGAGACTTTAGACGAGACTATAGACGAGCCAATAGACGAGACTATAGACGAGCCAATAGACGAGACTATAGACGAGCCAATAGACGAGACTATAGACGAGCCAATAGACGAGACTATAGACGAGCCAATAGACGAGCCAATAGACGAGACTATAGACGAGCCAATAGACGAGACTATAGACGAGCCAATAGACGAGACTATAGACGAGCCAATAGACGAGACTACAGACGAGACTATAGACAAGCCAATAGACGAGACTATAGATGAGACTATAGACGAGACTTTAGACGAGACTATAGACGAGACTTTAGACGAGACTATAGACGAGACTATAGACGAGACTATAGAAAAGCCAATAGACGAGACTATAGACGAGACTATAGACGAGACTATAGACGAGACTATAGACGAGACTATAGACGAGATTATAGACGAGATTATAGACGAGACTATAGACGAGACTATAGACGAGACTATAGACGAGACTATAGACTAGACTATAGACGAGACTTTAGACGAGACTATAGACGAGACTTTAGACGAGACTATAGACGAGACTATAGACGAGACTATAGACGAGACTATAGACGAGATTATAGACGAAACTATAGACGAGACTATAGACGAGACTATAGACTAGACTATAGACGAGACTTTAGACGAGACTATAGACTAGACTATAGACGAGACTTTAGACGTGACTATAGACGAGCCAATAGACGAACCAATAGACGAGCCAATAGACGAGACTATAGACGAGACTATAGACGAGCCAATAGACGAGACTATAGACGAGACTATAGACAAGCCAATAGACGAGACTATAGACGAGACTATAGACGAGCCAATAGACGAGACTATAGACGAGACTATAGACGAGACTATAGACGAGACTATAGACGAGACTATAGACGAGACTATAGACTAGACTATAGACGAGACTTTAGACGAGACTATAGACTAGACTATAGACGAGGCTTTAGACGTGACTATAGACGAGCCAATAGACGAACCAATAGACGAGACTATAGACGAGACTATAGACGAGCCAATAGACGAGACTTTAGACGAGACTATAGACGAGCCAATAGACGAGACTACAGACGAGACTATAGACGAGACTATAGACGAGCCAATAGACGAGACTATAGACGAGACTATAGACGAGACTATAGACGAGACTATAGACGAGACTATAGACGAGACTATAGACGAGACTATAGACGAGACTATAGACTAGACTATAGACGAGACTTTAGACGAGACTATAGACTAGACTATAGACGAGGCTTTAGACGTGACTATAGACGAGCCAATAGACGAACCAATAGACGAGACTATAGACGAGACTATAGACGAGCCAATAGACGAGACTTTAGACGAGACTATAGACGAGCCAATAGACGAGACTACAGACGAGACTATAGACTAGACTATAGACGAGACTTTAGACGAGACTATAGACTAGACTATAGACGAGACTTTAGACGTGACTATAGACGAGCCAATAGACGAACCAATAGACGAGCCAATAGACGAGACTATAGACGAGACTATAGACGAGCCAATAGACGGGACTATAGACGAGACTTTAGACGAGACTATAGACGAGACTTTAGACGAGACTATAGACGAGACTTTAGACGAGACTATAGACGAGACTATAGACGAGACTATAGACGAGACTATAGACGAGACTATAGACGAGACTATAGACGAGACTATAGACGAGACTATAGACGAGACTATAGACGAGACTATAGACGAGACTATAGACGAGACTATAGACGAGACTATAGACGAGACTATAGACGAGACTATAGACGAGACTATAGACGAGACTATAGACGAGACTATAGACGAGACTATAGACGAGACTATAGACGAGACTATAGACGAGACTATAGACGAGACTATAGACGAGACTATAGACGAGACTATAGACGAGACTATAGACGAGACTATAGACGAGACTATAGACGAGACTATAGACGAGACTATAGACGAGACTATAGACGAGACTATAGACGAGACTATAGACGAGACTATAGACGAGACTATAGACGAGACTATAGACGAGACTATAGACGAGCCAATAGACGGGACTATAGACGAGACTTTAGACGAGACTATAGACGAGACTATAGACGAGACTATAGACGAGACTATAGACGAGACTATAGACGAGACTATAGACGAGACTATAGACGAGACTATAGACGAGACTATAGACGAGACTATAGACGAGACTATAGACGAGACTATAGACGAGACTATAGACGAGACTATAGACGAGACTATAGACGAGACTATAGACGAGACTATAGACGAGACTATAGACGAGATTATAGACGAAACTATAGACGAGACTATAGACGAGACTATAGACTAGACTATAGACGAGACTTTAGACGAGACTATAGACTAGACTATAGACGAGGCTTTAGACGTGACTATAGACGAGCCAATAGACGAACCAATAGACGAGACTATAGACGAGACTATAGACGAGCCAATAGACGAGACTTTAGACGAGACTATAGACGAGCCAATAGACGAGACTATAGACGAGCCAATAGACGAGACTATAGACGAGACTATAGACAAGCCAATAGACGAGACTATAGACGAGACTATAGACGAGCCAATAGACGGGACTATAGACGAGACTTTAGACGAGACTATAGACGAGACTATAGACGAGACTATAGACGAGACTATAGACGAGACTACAGACGAGACTACAGACGAGACTATAGACGAGACTATAGACGAGACTATAGACGAGACTATAGACGAGACTATAGACGAGACTATAGACGAGACTATAGACGAGACTATAGACGAGACTATAGACGAGACTATAGACGAGACTATAGACGAGACTATAGACGAGACTATAGACGAGACTATAGACGAGACTATAGACGAGACTATAGACGAGACTATAGACGAGACTATAGACGAGACTATAGACGAGACTATAGACGAGACTATAGACGAGACTATAGACGAGACTATAGACGAGACTATAGACGAGACTATAGACGAGACTATAGACGAGACTATAGACGAGACTATAGACGAGACTATAGTCGAGACTATAGACGAGACTATAGTCGAGACTATAGACGAGACTATAGACGAGACTATAGACGAGACTATAGACGAGACTATAGACGAGACTATAGACGAGACTATAGACGAGACTTTAGACGAGACTGTGACGACTTTAGACGAACCATAGACGAGCCAATAGACGAGTCAATAGACAGCCAATAGACGAGCCAATAGACGAGCCATAGACGAGCCAATAGACGAGGCATAGACGAGCAATAGACGAGCCAATAGACGAGCCAATAGACGAGCCAATAGACGAGCCAATAGACGAGCCAATAGACGAGCAATAGACGAGCCAATAGCGAGCCAATTAGACGAGCCAATAGACGAGCCAAATAGACGAGCCAATAGACGAGCCAATAGACGAGCCAATAGACGAGCAAATAGACGAGCCAATAGACGAGCCATAGACGAGCCAATAGACGAGCCAATGGACGAGCCATAGACGAGCCAATAGACGAGCCAATAGACGAGCCAATAGACGAGCCAATAGACGAGCCAATAGACGAGACAACAATAGACGAAGACAATAGACGAGCCAATAGACGAGCCAATAGACGAGGCCAATAGACGAGCCAATAGACGAGCAATAGACGAGCCAATAGACGAAGCCAATAGACAGAAAGACGGTCAATAGAACGAGACCAATAGACGAAGCCAATAGACGAGCCAATAGACGAGCCAACTAGACGAGCCAATAGACGAGGCCAATAGACGAGCCAATAGACGAGCCAATAGAGCGAGCCAATGACGAGCCATGCCGAGCCAATAGACGAGCCAATAGACGAGGCCAATAGGACGAGCCAATAGACGAGAACTATAGACGAGACTATAGACGCAGACTATTAGACGAGACTATAGCTTAGAGACCAATTTGACGGAGCAATAGACGGAGACTATAGGAACGAAACTGTAGACGTGACGATCAGTAGGAGCGTGACGAGTCAGATAGACGTTACTAGTCAGTAGACGTGACGAGTCAGTAGACGTGACGAGACAGTAGACGGGACGAGACAGTAGACGGGACGATATACCAAATTATAAAAGAGACCATAGACAAGGTTCAGTTCTAATTCTCTCGGTTCTAACTCACTTTTAGTTTAGTTCTAGTTCTTCTGTTTAGTCTAGTTCAGTTGTAGTTCCGTTCTGGTTCAGTTCTAGTTCAGTTCTAGTTCAGTTCTAGTTTAATTCCAGTTCATTTCAATTCAGCTCTTGTTTTGTTTCATTTCAGTTACAGTTCTGAATAAAGTTCCAATTCTGGTTCACACTTTATAGTTCCGTTTTTGGTTCTAATTCTAGTTTATTGTTAGTTAAGTTTTAAACCATTTTCTTTCACCATTCAGTTTCATGATTTTCTTTAACAAATTATAACATAAATTCTATAAAATATAACTTTAACGACCTCTTAAAAATCATTGCAGCCTGGTGCGAGGACCTTAAGTCAAGAATGAAAAAAGACTCACTCATATTAATATTTTTTCCCACTTTTACTATCGCAGTAAAATTTTTATTTTTATGTCTTACAAATAAGCGAGTGAAAGTGAAATGTGTTGGGGGAGTGAGCTCGTGTGTCTAAGAATTTGTTTTTTTATTTTTATGGGAAAAAATTTCAGATAAAAGTGCAAATTTTTTACGTGTTTATGTTAAATAATAAAAGGATTTATGGAGATTAAAATGAGATTATAAAAAATTATGAAAAATTTATTGTAAACGTGTTTCGGCTGAGATAAAAAAATAAACAAAGTATAACATTATTTAAAGCATACTTTGAGGAGGAAAGGAGGGGAAAAGAAGTAAAGTATAATTTAAGGATAAAAGAGAAAAATTAAATCATTTAAATTTGAAAACAGTTTGAAGAATTAAAGATTAAATTTTCTATTTAATTTCTTTCGATAGATTTAATAATTATTAGAAAACAATGATTTCCCTCCCTTTGTTAAACTTTGTTTATTTCTTTTTTTTGTTGCCAACTTTTGGGCATTTCCTTTTTTTGAAATATGCAAATCCATTTTAAGTCCATAAATATTATTGCAATTTTTCCTATTAATTTCTGCTGAACGTTTTTATTAAAATCAATTGTTTTTAATAAATTTCCCTTTCGAAAATAAATGTAATAATAAGAATAGCTAGCTTAGTATAGCATATTTTTAGTTGTTTGTTTTAATGAAAATTTCAAAGCATACTTTAAGGCGTTGCTATATTGTTCTATTACTTGTTTTTATTCTTTTTTCTAAATCTCTTAGTTCATTTCTTTTTGTTTTGCTACAAATCTTTACAATTTTTTTTTTATTTTTTCCCCAAACATTATTTTATTTAACTTTTTTTCTTTGTTTTCTAGTTTAGCATACATTTGACGTCAGCATTCTATTGTAATGCTTTTCTATCGCCCGTTGTCTCTATAAAGTAGTTTTTCGTACTAAAAAATAGAAAATTGTGCTAAGGAAAAGGGGATTTAATGTGTAGTAGAGCTCTTTTTTATTCAGCTGCAACTGAAACAGCAGCGAAAACCATAAAAATAAATTGCACTCACACAAAACTGCATTTATAGTCTTTACTCATACATATTTATATACAGTTACACACTTAACAAAATATATATTTTTTCTATATAAAAACAACTCCAAATGACCTGCTTTTTTCTGAGAAAATAAAAAAACTCTAAATAAAGTCCTTTTTTCTGCAAGTGCTTTTTATGTTTACTTTTTTTTAGAGATTTACACAAACAAATTTATTACCTTTCGGTATAAAAAACGGAACAAGGAATATATTCCCATTTCCATAGTTTTAATTCGTCCCATATGTCGAGATCATTAAATACTGAAGTTTATATATTTTAAGCTTAAAGGTTTTGCCTAAAAGTATGCAGTAAATAAATTTCTAGGCTAAAATGATGTTAATAAAGGTAACAGGTGTCAAATACAGGGAGAGTAAAGGTAAAAAATTACTTGAATTTAGGGAATGATTGGCGTGGGAAATAATGATAAGAAAAGATTTGAACCAGAATCTGTACTTAAATCTAAATTCGAATCGGAACTCATATCGGACTCAAATTTAAAACAGAATTTTAGCTTGTGACTGAACTAAAATCTCAAGATTCCAATAAGAAACTGATCTAAAATTTGATCTATAATCATATCTAGAATCTGATTTAGAATTTGATCTAGAATCGGAACGGGAAACTGATCTGAATCTGAAGAAGAAACTCAACTAGAATCTGAATCAAAATTTGAACTTGAAACAAGACAGGATTCAGAAGAAATTACAGAACTAGATTCGGAACGAATTCAGAAAAAACACTCAATACTGAATACTGTTTTAGATTCGAAACGCAGTTCAGAACTGCAATATAAATCTGAATATTTTGAAATAGATTTAAATGAAGATTCAAAGCTGGAATTTGAGCTATAAAAACAAATCAGAATCAGAAAACTAAAATAAGAAAACAATAGCAGATTCAGAAAAACACTCGATATTGAATTTTATTTCAGATTCAGAACAAAGTTCAGAACTAGATTCTGAATAAAAGAAGAACTGCAATATAGATCTGGATAATCTGAACTACGTTAAAATGAAGATTCGAAGCTGGAATTAGATCTAGATTTCGAACTAGATTTAGTACTAAAAAAAACTACAATTAGAACTGAAATCAGAACCAGAATGAGACCGAACTAAAATCTGATCTAGATTCTGAACTTGATAAAGAATAAAATTCAGAACTTGATATAGAATTAGTTAAAAAACTAGAATCAGAATAAAGTTTAAAACTAGATTCTGAACAAGATTTAGAACGCAAATGAGATCTAGATTCAGAATTAGATTTGGAATAAGGTGCAGAACTAGATTCTGAAGCAAATGTAGATTAGAGAACTTATTTCAGATATAGATCAGACGCCTTAGCCTAACATCAGCGAAGCCTCAATGGTTCAAGCAAAAGGATTTTAAAGGATGACAGGGGTTTCAAATATAATTTTACACTTTTACTCATTTTAGCATTTTGACCTAAATTAATATTTAAAAAATCATTGAACCTGTTCTTTTCCACTCGTACTTACTGTTCTTTTTATATAATAAAATTTCAAATTGGTCCTGTTGTTGATTTTCCAAAGTGTATTCCAAACGGGCCACCGTTTCTTTATCTGTCAGCTCACCGTACATGAAGCCACATCTGTAAATGAAAATAAGTAAAAAAAAATGGTTATAAATAAGTGGCTGTGAGAGTGTGAGAGAGCGAGAGAGAGAGCGATAAGGGGAGAGTGAAAAAATGTAAACAATAAAATAAAAATACAATTACAAAAATAATTAACATTTTTAATTTGTTTATTTAACATGACAAAAACAAAAAAGAGACAATAATAAACTGTATTTTTATGCTTTTAATGGTCGGAAAAAATAACGTGGAACTGTCAATTGGTTTTTATCAGTTTTTTTTGGAGTTACGTTAAAAGCAAAAAGGCACTAAGTGTCAAAATTTTTTTTAAAAAACTTATTTAAATTATTTATAATTATTTTTAAATAAATTTTTGTGAAAAAAACTTTTAATTTTGAAATTTTCAAATTTGAACATTTTGCACTTAGTCTGTTTTGCTTTTCAAAATAAATCTAGTTTTATTTTTTAAATTGCTCAATAGCAATTAATATTTAAACATGAATATTTTTTTATATTAATTTTCCTGTTGTTGTATTTATTTTTGTAGCTCTCAATTGTTTTTTATAGGATTTTCAGTTGTCAAAATGAATTGGTTAACTAAATAATTGAAATTGAATTGAATAATCGATACAACAATAAAAATAATAAAAAATAATGGAATTTAAATATACACACACTCACATATACCTCAATAAATGAGATTTTAGTATAAAAACTAAATACTTAATAACGATATCGAAGTTTTTTTAAATGATCTTGAACTGATCTTGGAGTGAAATAGAACTGAACTGAAAGTGAACTGAACTAGAATTCAACTGAACTACAACTGAACTGAACTTGAACAGAACCCAAACTGAACTGAACCAGAACTGAACTGAATTTGAACTGAACTCAAACTGAACCAGCAACTGAACTAGAATTCAACTGAACTACAACTGAACTGAACTAGAACTGAACTAGAACTGAACTAGAACTGAACCAGAACTGAACTTGAACTGAACTCAAACTGAAATGAACTAGAACTGAACCAGAACTGAACTAGAACTGAACTCAAACTGAAATGAACTAGAACTGAACCAGAACTGAACTAGAACTAAACTAGAACTGAACTAGAACTGAACCAGAACTGAACTTGAACTGAACTCAAACTGAAATGAACTAGAACTGAACCAGAACTGAACTAGAACTGAACTAGAACTAGAACTGAACCAGAACTGAACTAGAACTGAACTCAAACTGAAATGAACTAGAACTGAACCAGAACTGAACTAGAACTAAACTAGAACTGAACTAGAACTGAACCAGAACTGAACTTGAACTGAACTCAAACTGAAATGAACTAGAACTGAACCAGAACTGAACTTGAACTGAACTCAAACTGAAATGAACCAGAACTGAACTAGAACTGAACTCAAACTGAAATGAACTAGAACTGAACCAGAACTGAACTAGAACTGAACTAGAACTGAACCAGAACTGAACTTGAACTGAACTCAAACTGAAATGAACTAGAACTGAACCAGAACTGAACTAGAACTGAACTAGAACTAGAACTAGAACTGAACCAGAACTGAACTAGAACTAGAACTGAACCAGAACTGAACAAGAACTAAACTAGAACTGAACTAGAACTGAACCAGAACTGAACTTGAACTGAACTCAAACTGAAATGAACTAGAACTGAACCAGAACTGAACTTGAACTGAACTCAAACTGAAATGAACTAGAACTGAACCAGAACTGAACTAGAACTAGAACTAAAACTGAACTAGAACTGAATTAAAACTGAACTAGAACTGAACCAGAACTGAACTTGAACTGAACTCAAACTGAAATGAACTAGAGCTGAACTAGAACTAGAACTAAAACTGAACTAGAACTGAATTAAAACTGAACTAGAACTGAACCAGAACTGAACTTGAACTGAACTCAAACTGAAATGAACTAGAACTGAACTAGAACTGAACCATAACTGAACTTGAACTGAACTCGAACTGAAATGAACCAGAACTGAACCAGCAATTTAACTAGAACTAAACCAGAACTGAACTAGAACTGAACCAGAACTGAACCAGCAGCTGAACTAGAACTAGAACTGAACCAGAACTGAACTACAACTAGAACTGAACCAGAACTAAACTAGAACTGAACTAGAACTGAACCAGAACTGAACTAGAATCATAACTAAAACTAAACCAAGAACTGGAACTAGAAAATAGCGACTTTAATAGAAACTAGAAAAAGATCTCGAATGATAACTTGATGCCGAAACAACCAACTGAACGAGCAACTGAAATTAGAATCAGAACTAAGAATTAGAACTTATATAAGCAGTAGAATCAGAAACAGACTCGGATCTAGTAGCAGAATAAGGAGTAGAACTCGAACCATAACTGGAATAAGATCTAGAAGTAGAAAAAGAACTAGAATCACAATGAAAGCAGAACTGTAACCAGAGCTAGAATCTGAACCAGAATCAGAATTTGAGTCAACCCTAAATTAAGTAGAACTATCAGAACCAGAATCTAAACTATAAAAAGAGCTGGTATTAGAAGAAGGAGCAGAACTGGAACATAAATCAGAACTTAAAACAGAACTGAACTTAGAACTTGAATCATAACGAAAACATGAATCACAACGAAAGCAGAACTGAAATCAGAGCTAAATCAGAATCATGAATCAGAACCCTGAATTGGAACTTAAATCAGAGCAGAAATTGAATCAGAACTGAACTGAATTAGAACAGAGCTTAACTGGAACTGAACTAGTATTAAACTAGAATTGAGCTAACTCTCATTGAGAACTAGTTAAGTGAAAATCGTTTAATATGTGAAAATAACGAAAATTTCCTTTTAATACTTAAATAATTTCTTAGTGATTTAATTCCTCATTTTATTATTTGACCCAAATTATTTTGGAAAGAAAATAAAGTTCAAATATTTATAAATGAAATGTCACAACTTTAAATTATTGTTTATCAATAATTTAGTAAAACTTTAGTTAAAGAGAGAGAGAGTGAGAGAGTGAGAGAACTTAAATGCAGTTGAAAATAAATAATATTTTCCATCATTTGTGATTTCTATTCTAATAAATGACTTTTGCTAATGATATCATTTGCCTTGACCACATTTTTTAAGGAGGCGAGTGGGAGGGGTAAATGGAAAATAATGACAAAGACCCTGACAAAAAGTGTCATGTTAAACATTCTTCCATTAAACAAAAGATCTAACAGAAATATGTAACACTTATGTGTAGCATACTTAAATGGGAGTTGTGTTAATGTATGTGTAAAATAAACCAAAAATAAAAGGAAATGATGATAGCAAATGATATGGAAACCATCAGGAAAACAAAAACAATAAAATCACATCAGAATAGATGAGAACTGAAAGAAGAGTATGAAAAATCATAAAATTTGTTCAGTTTCAAAAAATCATTTTTTTATTTAATCGAAAGAAGTTTTTGAGGTTTCCAAAATATAAACCGAACGTATTGTACGTTTATTTTTGCAACTCTAAAACTTAAATCGCGTGTTTTATTGGCATTTTGTGGAATTTTCCATTTCCACCGTCTGTCTGTCAAACTGTCTTTTCAGGCCCCCAAAATTTTATATACAAAAAAATTATATGTTTTAACATCTTGTTTTTGCCATTTTTATTTCATGTTATTTCTTCTACAAAATTTTATTGTTTCGTCTTTATGACAAAATATTTGTTTTGTTTTATTTTTTATTTTTATTTATTTTTTTTTAATTTTATTTTTTGGGGCCAAATCGTTGTTTGTTTATTTTCATATTGATTTTTCTTTCAAATATTTACTAAATATGTTGAACTTTATTTAAATAGCTGATAGGGAGAAAAAGACTTTAATATACTTTAGAATAAAACAGAACTAGAACAGAACTAGAACAGAACAAGAACAGAACTAGAACGGAATTAGAACAGAATAAGAACAGAACTAGAACAGTAAAAGAGCAGAACTAGAATAGAACTGGAACAGAACTAGAACAGAACTAGAACAGAACAAGAACAGAACTTGAACAGAACTGGAACAGAAGAAGAGCAGAACTAGAGCAAAACTAGAACAGAACTAGAACAGAACCAGAACAGAACTAGAACAGAACCAGAACAGAACCCGAACTGGAACAGAACTAGAACAGAACTGGAACAGAACTAGAACTAGAACAGAACAAAAACAGAACAAGAGCAGAACTAGAGCAAAACTAGAGCAAAACTAGAACAGAACTAGAGCAGAACTAGAACAGAACTAAAACAGAACTAGAACAGAACCAGAACAGAACCCGAACTGGAACAGTACTAGAACAGAACTAGAATAGAACTAGAACAGAACCAGAACTGGAACAGAACTAGAACAGAACTAGAACAGAACTGGAACAGAACTGGAACAAAACAAGAACAGAACAAGAACAGAACTAGAGCAGCCATAGAAAAGAACTAGAACATAACTACAAGAGAACTAGAATAGAACTTGAACAGAACTGAAACAGAAATTAGATCCGAACTAAGAAAGAACTAGAACAGAACAACAAGAGAAGAGAACAGAACTAAGACAGAACCAGAAACAACGCTGTATTAGAACTGAACTATCACAGAATTGGAACAGAAGGAGAATAGAACGAGAACAGATCTAGAACTGAATCAAATTTGAACTAGAACTGAAGTAGAATTGAATTAGAACTGAAATGCAACTGATCTTAAACTGAATAAGGAAGAAGACTTAAAACTGACTTAAAGTGAACTTAAACTGAATTAATACTGAACTAGAAACTTAAACTTATTCCAGGATCTGAGTTAGTTACTGTTCCAGTAAATAAGAACTCAACTAGGAACTTAACAAGGAATTTATTAAGGAACTGAATCGGAGCTGAACTATAATCTAAACTATAAATAAAAACAGGAACTGAACTAGAAACTTTATTAAAAACTGAACTAGAAAATTAGCTGGGAACTGAATTAGGAACTAAACATGGAACAGAACTAAAATTTGAATAGAATTGGGATAAAACTGATGTGGAACTGAACTAGAAATGAACTTGCACTAAACAGAACTATGAACTGAAATAGAAACTGAAACAGGATCTAAAAATTGAACTGAAATTTGTACTATAAACTGGAGTAGAACTGAACTAAGAGCTGAAGAAAAAACTGAAATATGAAGTGTATTAGAACTCAACTGGAAGTGAATTTAGAACTGAACTATTAATTGAATATGGAGCTGAACTGAAACTGAATTAGAACAGATCTAGAACTCGAAATGAACTATTTTGAGAATTGGAAACCGAAATAGAAATTGAATTGGTGAGTTGAGCCACAATGTTATTTTTAACTGAGAACTGAATTAGGAAGCAAGTTAGGAACTGACTTGCTTCCTAATAGTTCAATTCCTGAGCTTGGAATTGAACTATGAGCTGTTCTGAATCTGCAACTGAGCTAAAACTGATCGTGGAACTGAACTAAAAAGTGAATAAGAAATTGCATTAAGAGCCTAAATCGGAAGTGTATATGAATAGTGACTAAACAAGGAAATTATCTATGAATTTTGCTGGGAACTGAATAGGAAGCAAGCTAGGAACTGAATTTAGAACTAAACTAGGGGCTGAAATAGGAACTGAACCCAAAACTGAATTAAAAACTACGAAGTCATTTAGAACTGAACGAAGAATTGCATATGAGACAAATCTAGTGACAAAACTCGAAAATAATCTTGAATTAAACTGGAAACTGAAATAGGAATTAAGGTGGGAATCGAATTAGAACAGAGCTAGGAAATGAGTTGCGATCCGATAAAAAAACTAAACAACTAACTGAACTTGGAACAGAATAACGAACTGAAAGAGAATCTTATTGGAAGCGAAATGAAATAAAACCGGGAATGGAACGAGTAACTAAAATAGAAACAAACAAAAAATGAACTGAACTTGAAACTGAATTAGAGACTAATCTATGAACTGAAGTAGGAACTGAAGAATTGAACTAGGAATCGAACAGGAAACTGAATAATTATGCTAACTGGGAGCTGAACTTGTAACTGATTTAGAAACTAAAATAAGAACTGAATTAGTAACATAACAAGGAACTGATCCAGGAACTAAACAAGGAACTGAACTAAAAAGTTCAGATCTTAATCTTACATAACATTTCCCTTTCCCACCTTAAACGTCATTTAAATTAACATTTTCTAATTTTCCTCTTTTTCTCCTTGTAAAGGTTAAAGTTCATTGGGATTTAAACTTTATAAATTTGAGTTTAAAGTTCCTTATTTAAACACATCATTTATATTTTAGTTCTTAACTTTTTTCCCTTATCAACATACGTTTAACACATACACACACATACATTCACATGTATTTTACATTTATTTGCAACGTTTTTTTCGTGAAAACTCAGTAATTTTAGTTTCACATTTTTTTCTACAAAATGGAACTGGGTCATTTTTTTTTGATGCAGAGAATAATTTGTATCTACAAATTATAAAATAGAAAAAAAAATTTGGGGAAAATGTGGTGAGCAATCGGAAATTCTTGGTAATCAATTTCTACATTCCATTCATAAGTTCATAAGAGTCGGTTCTTTTCAAAATTTTACCCAAATAAGTTTTTAATGTTAAATTTCTTAAATTTAAGCTTTTTATCCCCTTTTAAACTTCTAAACTAAACAAAAAATGTATTTTCTGTCACCTTTCCCAGATTAACCTCGTTTTTTCATTATTTGTAACAAATAACCTCAAAATTTGTAGGAC
Source organism: Cochliomyia hominivorax (assembly GCA_004302925.2). Taxonomy (NCBI): domain Eukaryota; kingdom Metazoa; phylum Arthropoda; class Insecta; order Diptera; family Calliphoridae; genus Cochliomyia; species Cochliomyia hominivorax. The sequence goes on from PYHX02000495.1 coordinate 89,189,811, forward strand.
CAACAAATTTTCCCCAGTTTATGTTCATTTTCTTTTCTATTATTTTCATTATTATTCATTATAGATAAAAAGAGGAAAAATTGGTTGCAATCACAAAACAGAAAGAAGAGCAAAGAATCGTAAAAAATAATAGAAAATACATAAAAGCCTGAGGATGTTACTGGTTTCATCACACGGTTTGTTGAACTTTGTGTGTTATTTTTAATGGAACCAAAAGCAGCAGCAATAAAATGAGCATAACACTGTATGAAATGGCACGATAAACGGCCTTCAGTTCTAGTTTAGTTTCTAATTCAGTTATTAGTTCAGCTTCTAGTCCAGTTTCTCGTTAGGTCCTGCCTCAGTTCTTAATTCAGTTTTTAATTGAGTTCCCCAGTTTAGTTCCCAGTTCATTTTTTATTTCAGTTCCTTCTTTAATTTCTAGTGCAACTCTAAGTTCATTTTCTAGTGCATTTCTGAAATTAGAGCTTCGTTCAGTTCGTAGTTTAGATCCCGGTTCAGTTCATTACTTAATTCCCAGTTTTGTTCCTTTTACAGTTTATAACTTAATTCTAATTTAGCTCCATTTCAGTTCTGGTTGAGTTCTACTTCAATTCCTACTTCAGTTCCTAATTCAATTTCTATCTCAGTTCTCAGTTAAATTTCTAGTTAAGTTCAGTTCCCAATTTAGTTTCTAGTTCAGATTTTAATTCAGTTTTTCGTTTAGTTTCTAATTCAGTTTTTATCTCATTTCCTACTTCAGTTCTTACTACAGTTCCTGATTTAGATCTGGTTTAGATCCTGATTATTTTCAGTTTATAGTTCAGTTTTTCATTCAGTTCCTAATTCAGTTCTTAGATCAGCTATTAGAATAGTTCTTAGTTAAGACACCGACTCAGTTTGTTATTCCCAGTTTAGCTCTCAGTTTAACTTCGAATTCAGTTTTAGATCAGTTCCTAGTTCGGTCATAGATCTACTCTAGTTTGGCCCTAGTTCTGCTCTAATTCAGTTCTTGTTCGGTAATAGTTCTGACTCCAATTCTGATTCCAGTTCCGACTACTGTTGTGATTATAGCTCTGATTCTAGTTCAGTTCTAGATCGGTTCTAGTTCAGTTGAAGTTCAGTTCTAATTCAGTTCTAGTTTAGTTTTAAATCAGTTTTTGTTCAGTTCCAGTTCAGTTTTAGTTCAGTTCTAGTTCAGTTCTAATTCAGTTCTAGTTCAGTTTTAAATTAGTTCCTGTTCAGTTCCAGTTCAGTTTTAGTTCCGTTCTAGTTCAGTTTTAGTTCAGTTCTAGTTCAGTTCTAATTCAGTTTTAGTTGAGTTTTAAATCAGTTCTTATTCAGTTCCAGTTCAGTTCTAATTCAGTTCTAGTTCAGTTTTATATCAGTTCTAGTTCAGTTTTAGATCAGTTCTAGTTCAGTTTTAGATCAGTTCTAGTTCAGTTCTAGTTCTAGTTCAAGTTCAGTTCCAGTTCAGTTCTAATTCAGTTCTAGTTCAGTCCAGTTCAGTTTTAGTTCCGTTCTAGTTCAGTTTTAGATCAGTTCTAGTTCAGTTTTAGTTCAGTTTTAAATCAGTTCTTGTTCATTTCCAGTTCAGTTTTAGTTCAGTTCTAGTTCAGTTCTAGTTCAGTTTTAGATCAGTTCTAGTTCAGTTCTAATTCAGTTTTAGTTCAGTTTTAAATCAGTTCTTGTTCAGTTCCAGTTCAGTTTTAGATCAGTTCTATTTCAGTTCCAGTTCAGTTCAGTTCCAGTTCAGTTCTAGATCAGTTCCAGTCCAGTTCCATTTCAGTTCTAATTCAGTTCTAAATCAATTTTATTTCAGTTCCAGTCCAGTTCCAGTTCAGTTTTAGTTCAGTTTTAGATCAGTTCTAGTTCAGTTCCAGTTCAGTTCTATTTCAAAAACCACCGTTATTTTAGTCTCTGGTGTTGTCTCTTTTTGCAATTTGTCTCTAATGTGAATTTTTCTATTTTCCATTCGTTTCGGTTAGTTTGGTGTTTTTGTTCCTCTCAATTCGAGCTTATTTTCCGCAAACATGAAAACAAAAATAGTAAAAACAAAAACAAAAAAAACTACATGTCGTAAATAAGCAGAGTTTCATTATGATATTTTGTGTGTGTGTGTGTAAATTTTTGTGAGGTATGAATGTATGAATTTATGAACATTTTTTTGCTGTGTTTCCAAATGCACAACAAGCATTTATTTAACCTCAGGGAGATTTTTTTTCTATTTCGAACTGCTAAAAAATGTTAACGCTAATGCTGCTGCTAATGTAGCTAACATTATTTGTAGTTCTAGTTGTTGTTGTTGTTGCTTTTTTCTTAAAATATTAAAGTTTTTAAACTAAAAAAAGAAGGTATTTTTTTGGTAGCAGTTTGGAAGGTTAATTTACCATTTTTTAGGGGACTAAAAATATTTTATTTTTTAGGTTTCAGAGTTTATAAAAATTACGACTTTGAATATTTTGTTTTTGAAATGATAACTTACCTGCAAGATTTTTGCATAACCTCGGCCCGATTATAACCACTAATCTTGCAAAAGGATTCATTGCAATACACAATGGGAAAGTCGACAATTTGGGCATTGGCCAGAAGGAATGAACTATCAGCTGGAATTAGAAAAGAGAATAAAGATAAGAATTAAAGAAACATAATAGGAAAAAGACTTTAATTAACAATGAAAGGCGGAAAGATTACAATTGCCACAATAAAACAAAATAAAGGCTAAATAATAGGCTATAGTCTGGACTATAGCATAGACTATAGTCTGGACTATAGCATAGACTATAGTCTGGACTATAGCATAGACTATAGTCTGGACTATAGCATAGACTATAGTCTGGACTATAGCATAGACTATAGTCTGGACTATAGCATAGACTATAGTCTGGACTTTAGCATAGACTATAGTCTGGACTTTAGCATAGACTATAGTCTGGACTATAGCATAGACTATAGTCTGGACTATAGCATAGACTATAGTCTGGACTATAGCATAGACTATAGTCTGGACTATAGCATAGACTATAGTCTGGACTATAGCATAGACTATAGTCTGGACTATAGCATAGACTATAGTCTGGACTTTAGCATAGACTATAGTCTGGACTTTAGCATAGACTATAGTCTGGACTATAGCATAGACTATAGTCTGGACTATAGCATAGACTATAGTCTGGACTATAGCATAGACTATAGTCTGGACTATAGCATAGACTATAGTCTGGACTATAGCATTAGACTATAGTCTGGACTATAGCATAGACTATAGTCTGGACTATAGCATAGACTATAGTCTGGACTATAGCATAGACTATAGTCTGGACTATAGCATAGACTATAGTCTGGACTATAGCATAGACTATAGTCTGGACTATAGCATAGACTATAGTCTGGACTATAGCATAGACTATAGTCTGGACTATAGCATAGACTATAGTCTGGACTATAGCATAGACTATAGTCTGGACTATAGCATAGACTATAGTCTGGACTATAGCATAGACTATAGTCTGGACTATAGCATAGACTATAGTCTGGACTATAGCATAGACTATAGTCTGGACTATAGCATAGACTATAGTCTGGACTATAGCATAGACTATAGTCTGGACTATAGCATAGACTATAGTCTGGACTATAGCATAGACTATAGTCTGGACTATAGCATAGACTATAGTCTGGACTATAGCATAGACTATAGTCTGGACTATAGCATAGACTATAGTCTGGACTATAGCATAGACTATAGTCTGGACTATAGCATAGACTATAGTCTGGACTATAGCATAGACTATAGTCTGGACTATAGCATAGACTATAGTCTGGACTATAGCATAGACTATAGTCTGGAATTGTAAATGAGAAAGCAAATTTTAACTAATTTTTTAAAATATCTTTGGTCTCATAAAATTCTGCTCAATTTAAGCTTATTATCCTTTAATTTTATTATGTTCATCCTTTTGCTTTCACCCAAAAAATTTTAGCTATTTTTAGTCTTTTTATTGTTGTTTTTCTTTATGTTTTTATAATTAAACATTTTTAATTAAATCATTATTTAAATGTTTTTTCGGTTTCTTTAATGATAAATTTTTTTTGAAGCACAAAAAGTCAAAGGTTATGTAGAAGTATGAATGTCTATGTGTATGTGTATATAGTTAAAATATCCATACATATGCATAATATTATCATAAAAGATGTTGACACTTAATTATGCAAATTTTAATATTACGCCCCCTTTCATTATTGTTATTATTATTAAACGAGTATGTAAATGTACACACAAATACATATACATATATATGAAAATATATATATTTGTATTTGTTGTTAATATTATTAGTGTATATAAACACTATTAATGTAGCTAAATACATACACACACAAGCTTAACAATAAGTAGTAACAAATTCATTTAGTTTTTTTTTTAATGTTAACCGAAGTCAGGGAATTAAAAGGCTGAAGTCGCGACTGCAGTCCAGCGTTAAGACCAGACTATAGTCTAGTCAATAGACCAGACTATAGCCTAGTCAATAGACCAGACTATAGTCTAGTCAAGACCAGACTATAGTGGCTAAGTCAATAGACCAGACTATAGTCTAGTCAATAGACCAGACTATAGTCTAGTCAATAGACCAGACTATAGTCTAGTCAATAGACCAGACTATTAGTCTAGTCAATAGACCAGACTATAGTCTAGTCAATAGACCAGACTATAGTCTAGTCAATAGACCAGACTATAGTCTAGTCAATAGACCAGACTATAGTCTAGTCAATAGACCAGACTATAGTCTAGTCAATAGACCAGACTATAGTCTAGTCAATAGACCAGACTATAGTCTAGTCAATAGACCAGACTATAGTCTAGTCAATAACAGACTAGCAGCAACCAACTATAGTCTAGTCAATAGACCAGACTATAGTCTAGTCAATAGACCAGACTATAGTCTAGTCAATAGACCAGACTATAGTCTAGTCAATAGACCAGACTATAGTCTAGTCAATAGACCAGACTATAGTCTAGTCAATAGACCAGACTATAGTCTAGTCAATAGACCAGACTATAGTCTAGGTCAATAGACCAGACTATAGTCTAGTCAATAGACCAGACTATAGTCTAGTCAATAGACCAGACTATAGTCCTAGTCAATAGACCAGACTATAGTCTAGTCAATAGACCAGACTATAGTCTAGTCAATAGACCAGACTATAGTCTAGTCAATAGACCAGACTATAGTCTAGTCAATAGACCAGACTATAGTCTAGTCAATAGACCAGACTATAGTCTAGTCAATAGACCAGACTATAGTCTAGTCAATAGACCAGACTATAGTCTAGTTCAATAGACCAGACTATAGTCTAGTCAATAGACCAGACTATAGTCTAGTCAATAGACCAGACTATAGTCTAGTCAATAGACCAGACTATAGTCTAGTCAATAGACCAGACTATAGTCTAGTCAATAGACCAGACTATAGTCTAGTCAATAGACCAGACTATAGTCTAGTCAATAGACCAGAACTATAGTCTAGTCAATAGACCAGACTATAGTCTAGTCAATACCAACTATAGCTAGTCAATAGACCAGACTATAGTCTAGTCAATAGACCAGACTATAGTCTAGTCAATAGACCAGACTATAGTCTAGTCAATAGACCAGACTATAGTCTAGTCAATAGACCAGGACTATAGTCTAGTCAATAGACCAGACTATTAGTCTAGTCAATAGACCAGGACTATAGTCTAGTCAATAGACCAGACTATAGTCTAGTCAATAGACCAGACTATAGTCTAGTCAATAGACCAGACTATAGTCTAGTCAATAGACCAGACTATAGTCTAGTCAATAGACCAGACTATAGTCTAGTCAATAGACCAGACTATAGTCTAGTCAATAGACCAGACTATAGTCTAGTCAATAGACCAGACTATAGTCTAGTCATACAACTAGTCTAGCATAGACCAGACTATAGTCTAGTCAATAGACCAGACTATAGTCTAGTCAATAGACCAGACTATAGTCTAGTCAATAGACCAGCTATAGTCTAGTCAATAGACCAGACTATAGTCTAGTCAATAGACCAGACTATAGTCTAGTCAATAGACCAGACTATAGTCTAGTCAATTAGACCAGACATAGTCTAGTCAATAGACCAGACTATAGTTAGAGACTAGTTCAATAGACCAGACTATAGTCTAGTCAATAGACCAGACTATAGTCTAGTCAATAGACCAGACTATAGTCTAGTCAATAGACCAGACTATAGTCTAGTCAATAGACCAGACTATAGTCTAGTCAATAGACCAGACTATAGTCTAGTCAATAGACCAGACTATAGTCTAGTCAATAGACCAGACTATAGTCTAGTCAATAGACCAGATATAGTCTAGTCAATAGACCAGACTAATAGTCTAGTCAATAGACCAGACTATAGTCTAGTCAATAGACCAGACTATAGTCTAGTCAATAGACCGACATAGTCTAGTCAATAGACCGACTATAGTCTAGTCAATAGACGAGACTAAGTCTAGTCAATAGACACTATAGTCTATCAAAACCAGACTACAGTACACAACGCTATAATCTGGTTTATTGACTTAATCTTTGTCTAATGAAATGACAACTGGTCATTTCGAAGAATTTATCTTCTTACTTCTCTGCACTTTTCCATTACAAACTAACATATGCGTTTATATGACACACACACATACATAGATACACATATGCACATACTCATACATATGTGTTTATATTTAATATTAAAATACACATATTTTTTTAATGTTTTACATGTGCGCATTTTTAATTTCATTTGTTCCAACTTTATTTGCTGTTTTAATTTTTTTTCTTCTCCTCCATATTAAAAGCAAAAATATTAAAAAAAAACATGAAGAAACGGAAAAGAATGCAGAAAAAAGTACATAAATGAAATAAAAAAAAGAGATGAGTATTAAATGAAAATATGTAAGTAAATACTTTAATAAAGGAAAATTATATGGCGCCCCAAAGGAATTTTTCTTAGAAGAAAAAAAAAATTAAAAAAAAATTAGATTAAAATAAAATAAAAAAGTTATAAATTTTTAAATAATTTAAATTTAAAGGGAAAAAGGATTAAAATAAATAATTAGGGAATAAAACACAAAAAGTAAAGAATAGAGAAACTGAGGAGGGAATGATAAAAATGAGAGCATACTTTTAGGTTGAAAGAATTAAAGTCAAGTAAATTGAAGAAGAGCTGAACTTGAAACGAATTAAAATCAAAAGCAGAACTGAACTATAACTGAATTAAAACTGAACTACAGCTGAACTACAACTGAACTAGAACCGAACTAGAAATGAAATAGAAATGAACTAGAAATGAACTTGAACTGAACAAGAAATGAACTAGAACTGAATTGGAATCTGAACCAGAATCTGAACTACAATCAAAATTAGGGTCACAGCTTCGATTAGAATCAATTCAGGAATCTGAATTAGAAACAACCAGATTCAGAACTAGAGACAGAACTAGAATCAGCAACATAATAGAGCTTGAACTATAATCAGAGATAGAATCTGAATGAGAACTATAATCAGAATCAGAACTAGAAACAGAACCAGAATCAGAACTAGAATCAAAATCGAATACAGAACAGAATCTGAACTAAAAGCAGAACTACAATAAAAGCCAGAGTCTGATAAACAGAACCAGAATCAAAACAAGAAGAACCAGAATAAGAATTAGAAACAGAACTAAAATCAAAACTACCAAATTGAAGCTGAACTGGAACTGAAGTAAAACTGAATTACAGTCAAAACTACAATCATCATGAATTGAATAGGAAAAAGAATCTGAACTGGAATCTGTTCCTGAAGCAGCACAAGAATTAGAACTAAATATAGAATTGAATTCGGAATAGAGTCAGAATCTAGAAATTAGAACTTGAATTAGAACTAAAATCAGTAAATGAAGATAAACAAAAATCTTTACTAGAATCACAAGTGGAATCAGTACTAAAACTGATGGGGAATTGACAATAGACGACTTTGAAATAAAATAGAACCGGATTCACAATAAACTGGACCTGATGTACAAATGTAATAGATGACATACTTTCGGTGACCGAGTTTTCTTTAATGATTTATGAGAGGAAGAAGAGTGAAGAAGTTAATTATGTTTTCTTGACCTTAAAAATAACTTTATTTTATTGATTCCTAAATAAAGTTTATTTAACGAATATATATCCTTAAAATAACATTATGTCCAAAAAAATATTGTAACACTTGTAAAATAAATTGTTATTTTCCCTTCTTAAGGCCTTTAACAAGTCAGGACAAATAACACAAATCATCAATCACTGACCAGAAAAACTCTATTTGACAAAATATTAACATTATTGGCCAGAGCTTTACCCTAATAATTGCCTGTTTGAAGTGTTTTTGTATTGCGACTGGTACTCTCTCTCTCTGTCTCTTTCTTTCCTTCTTTCTTTTGCGGAAAAAAATTGTCGCATCATCAATTTGAGATTGAAACAAATGACAATTTTTATTATACGAAATGTAATAAATTGATATCAAAATCTTTATTTAATTTATAACGAAAAAAGAAAAATACGTTTGGTTATAACGACTGTTCAATACCCTACACCATAAAGTGAAATAAATACACACGCACTTACACATATTCTCACGAAGGTATACAATATATACAAGTTAGGATGTTGTAATCGGTGAAGCCCGAAAAGTAGTTACGAAAAATTAATGAACAACCCTCGTACAAATTAATTTTCTGATTTATTTTAACTGTGCAGTACATTATTGTGACACTAACATTTATGTGAAATTTATGCATATTAAAATGAGTTCTGCTAGGAGACCTATCAGGCAATATGGGCCGACCCTCGTATAATTTTGCACATAGATTTTTAACTATATTTATCTTAATTTGACCTGTTATTTTTACTATACCAATGAATAGTTGAGATTTATGCCATTAAAAGTGATATTTGGAAGGGGGTTTGTATGGGACCTATTAATGGACCGGTAGTCGCATATTTTGGCATATCGTTTTAGACTGTTATAAGACTTACTTGTTGTAAAATTTAAATCACTTTATTTTTATGACTTTTTTGTTCTCAAAGACCCATTACGGGAAGAATTTTTGATTTGATTTGATGCAAGAACATATACATTATGGGGTCTGATATGATTCCTTCTTAGCATTACATACGGAATGACAAAATTAATATACCCTCTTCAACACTTGTCGTGATGTAGGGTATGGAAAGCGGAAATTCTATAATCTAAACAATCGCCTCAATCGCCTCAAAAACTAAAATTGATTGTTAAAGACAAATAAACATGTTTGTTTTGTCTTGTCTTGTTTTGTTATTTATTGTCCTCCTCTTTAAGACCTTTAAGCAATTAATAACAAAAAAAATTTAAGAGAATCGAAACAAAATTTGTTTGTGATTTGTTAAGGGAGAAATTGGAGAAGATGAAGGAAAATTTAGGTGTTTAAGAGGAATAAAATTTTTCATTGATTAGTTAAGCTAATCAATTACGAATAATAATTATGATGTTCATAATGATTATATAGAGAGCGTGAGAGAGAAAATAATTAAGAAAAACTTCATTATTATTCCGAGAAGGAAATGTAATAAAAATGGACTCAAGTTTCAACAAACTTAATGTTTTCATAGAGTTAATCAAAGGAAATTAATAAAATAGTAATTAAATTATAAAACTAAAAACAAAAATTCGAGGTTATGTTCAATAAAATTGAGGTTAGGTTGAAGAACTTTTTGCTTTAAAGGATTTTTGAAAATTTTAACGCCAAATTCATTGTAAAGACGTTTATAATAAATTGCCTTTAAAATTTATTGAAATTCGAAAAATTTGTATTGAGGTTAGGTTGAAAAACTCTTTTATTTTTAAAGATATTTAAAAAATTTTAATCACAATGATTTATACTAAATTAAGGAAAAAATGACTAACAAATTTTATTAAAAA
>PYHX02000495.1:89199877-89429809 GCA_004302925.2 Cochliomyia hominivorax
CATAGACTTATTTTCTGGGACTATAGCATAGACTATAGTTCTGGACTATAGGCATAGACTATAGTCTGGACTATAGCATAGACTATAGTCTGGACTATAGCATAGACTATAGTCTGGACTATACATAGACTATAGTCTGGACTATAGCATAGACTATAGTCTGGATATAGCATAGACTATAGTCTGGACTATATAGCATTAGACTACAGTTTAGACTATAGCATAGACTATAGTCTGGACTTAATAGCATAGACTACAGTTTAGACTATAGCAATAGACTATAGTCTGGACTATAGCATAGACAATAGTCTGGACTATAGCATAGACTATAGTCTGGACTATAGCATAGACTATAGTCGACTATAGCATAGACTACAGTCTGGACTATAGCATAGACTATAGTCTGGACTATAGCATAGACTATAGTCTGGACTATAGCATAGACTATAGTCTGGACTATAGCATAGACTATAGTCTGGACTATAGCATAGACTATAGTCTGGACTATAGCATAGACTATAGTCTGGACATATAAGCATTAGACTATAGTTCTGGACTATAGCATAGACTATAGTCTGGACTATAGCATAGACTATAGTCTGGACTATAGCATAGACTATAGTCTGGACTATAGCATAGACTACAGTTTAGACTATAGCATAGACTATAGTCTGGACTATAGCATAGACTACAGTTTAGACTATAGCATAGACTATAGTCTGGACTATAGCATAGACTATAGTCTGGACTATAGCATAGACTATAGTCTGGACTATAGCATAGACTATAGTCTGGACTATAGCATAGACTATAGTCTGGAATTGTAAATGAGAAAGCAAATTTCAACTAATTTTTTAAAATATCTTTGGCGTCATAAAATTCTGCTCAATTTAAGCTTATTATCCTTTAATTTTGTTATGTTCATCCTTTTGCTTTCACCCAAAAAATTTTAACTATTTTTAGTCTTTTTATTGATGTTTTTCTTTATGTTTTATAATTAAACATTTTTAATTAAATCATTATTTAAATATTTTTTCGGTTTCTTTAATGATAAATTTTTTTTGAAGCACAAAAAGTCAAAGGTTATGTGGAAGTATGAATATCTATGTGTATGTGTGTGTATGTGTATATAGTTAAAATATCCATACATATGCATAATATTATCATAAAAGATGTTGACACTTAATTATGCAAATTTTAATATTACGCCCCCTTTCATTATTGTTATTATTATTAAACGAGTATGTAAATGTACACACAAATACATATACATATATATGAAAATATATATATTTGTATTTGTTGTTAATATTATTAGTGTATATAAACACTATTAATGTAGCTAAATACATACACACACAAGCTTAACAATAAGTAGTAACAAATTCATTTAGTTTTTTTTTAATGTTAACCGAAGTCAGGGAATTAAAAGGCTGAAGTCGCGACTGCAGTCCAGCGTTAAAAGACTAGCTAGCAAAGACAGACTATAGTCTAGTCAATAGACCAGACTATAGTCTAGTCAATAGACCAGACTATAGTCTAGTCAATAGACCAGACTATAGTCTAGTCAATAGACCAGACTATAGTCTAGTCAATAGACCAGACTATAGTCTAGTCAATAGACCAGACTATAGTCTAGTCAATAGACCAGACTATAGTCTAGTCAATAGACCAGACTATAGTCTAGTCAATAGACCAGACTATAGTCTAGTCAATAGACCAGACTATAGTCTAGTCAATAGACCAGACTATAGTCTAAGTCAATAGACCAGACTATAGTCTAGTCAATAGACCAGACTATAGTCTAGTCAATAGACCAGACTATAGTCTAGTCAATAGACCAGACTATAGTCTAGTCAATAGACCAGACTATAGTCTAGTCAATAGACCAGACTATAGTCTAGTCAATAGACCAGACTATAGTCTAGTCAATAGACCAGACTATAGTCTAGTCAATAGACCAGACTATAGTCTAGTCAATAGACCAGACTATAGTCTAGTCAATAGACCAGACTATAGTCTAGTCAATAGACCAGACTATAGTCTAGTCAATAGACCAGACTATAGTCTAGTCAATAGACCAGACTATAGTCTAGTCAATAGACCAGACTATAGTCTAGTCAATAGACCAGACTATAGTCTAGTCAATAGACCAGACTATAGTCTAGTCAATAGACCAGACTATAGTCTAGTCAATAGACCAGACTATAGTCTAGTCAATAGACCAGACTATAGTCTAGTCAATAGACCAGACTATAGTCTAGTCAATAGACCAGACTATAGTCTAGTCAATAGACCAGACTATAGTCTAGTCAATAGACCAGACTATAGTCTAGTCAATAGACCAGACTATAGTCTAGTCAATAGACCAGACTAGTCTAGTCAATACCAGCTTAGTCTAGTCAATAACAGACTATAGTCTAGTCAATAGACCAGACTATAGTCTAGTCAATAGACCAGACTATAGTCTAGTCAATAGACCAGACTATAGTCTAGTCAATAGACCAGACTATAGTCTAGTCAATAGACCAGACTATAGTCTAGTCAATAGACCAGACTATAGTCTAGTCAATAGACCAGACTATAGTCTAGTCAATAGACCAGACTATAGTCTAGTCAATAGACCAGACTATAGTCTAGTCAATAGACCAGACTATAGTCTAGTCAATAGACCAGACTATAGTCTAGTCAATAGACCAGACTATAGTCTAGTCAATAGACCAGACTATAGTCTAGTCAATAGACCAGACTATAGTCTAGTCAATAGACCAGACTATAGTCTAGTCAATAGACCAGACTATAGTCTAGTCAATAGACCAGACTATAGTCTAGTCAATAGACCAGACTATAGTCTAGTCAATAGACCAGACTATAGTCTAGTCAATAGACCAGACTATAGTCTAGTCAATAGACCAGACTATAGTCTAGTCAATAGACCAGACTATAGTCTAGTCAATAGACCAGACTATAGTCTAGTCAATAGACCAGACTATAGTCTAGTCAATAGACCAGACTATAGTCTAGTCAATAGACCAGACTATAGTCTAGTCAATAGACCAGACTATAGTCTAGTCAGTAGACCAGACTATAGTACACAAGAAGAATTTATCTTCTTACTTCCCTGCACTTTTCCATTACAAACTAACATATGCGTTTTATATGACACACACACATATAGACACACATATGCACACACTCATACATATGTGTTTATATTTAATATTAAAATACACATATTTTTTTAATGTTTTACATGTGCGCATTTTTAATTTCATTTGTTCCAACTTTATTTGCTGTTTTAATTTTTTTTCTTCTCCTCCATATTAAAAGCAAAAATATTAAAAAAAAACATGAAGAAACGGAAAAGAATGCAGAAAAAAGTACATAAATGAAATAAAAAAAGAGATGAGTATTAAATGAAAATATGTAAGTAAATACTTAAATAAAGGAAAATTATATGGCGCCCCAAAGGAATTTTTCTTAGAAACAAAAAAAATTTAAAAAAAATGAGATTAAAATAAAATAAAAAAGTTATAAATTTTTAAATAATTTAAATTTAAAGGGAAAAAGGATTAAAATAAATAATAAGGGAATAAAACACAAAAAGTAAAGAATAGAGAAACTGAGGAGGGAATGATAAAAATGAGAGCATACTTTTAGGTTGAAAGAATTAAAGTCAAGTAAATTGAACAAGAGCTGAACTTGAAATGAATTAAAATCAAAAGAACTGAATTAAAACTGAACTACAGCTGAACTAGAACTGAAGTAGAACTGAATTGAAATCTGAACCAGAAACTGAACAACAATCAAAATTAGGGTCACAGCTTCGATTAGAATCAATTCAGGAATCTGAATTATAAACAACCAGATTCAAAACTAGAGACAGAACTATAATCAGAGATAGAATCTGAATGAGAACTATAATCAGAATCAGAACTAGAAACAGAACCAGAATCAGAACTAGAAACAGAACCAGAATCAGAACTAGATTCAAAATCGAATACAGAACAGAATCTGAACTAGAGTTGAAACTAAAATCAGAACAGGAATCAGAACTGGAATCTTAACTAAAAACAGAACTAGAATCAAAGCCAGAGTCTGATAAAAAGAACCGGAATCAAAGCAAGAAGAAGAACCAGAATCAGAATTAGAAACAGAACTAAAATCAAAACTAGCAAATTGAAGTTGAACTGGAACTGAGGTAAAACTGAATTACAGTCAAACCTGAAGCAGAACAAGAATTAGAACTAAATATAGAACTGAATTCGGAATAGAGTCAGAATCTAGAAATTAGAACTAGAATTAGAACTTAAATCAGTAAATGAAGATAAACAAAAATCTTTACTAGAATCACAAGTGGCATCAGCACAAAAACTAATGGGGAATTGACAATAGACGACTTTGGAATTAAATAGAACCGGATTCATAATAAACTGGACCTGATGTACAAATGTAATAGATGACATACTTCGGTGACCGAGTTTTCTTTAATGATTTATGAGAGGAAGAAGAGTGAAGAAGTTAATTATGTTTTCTTGACCTTAAAAATAACTTTATTTTATTGATTCCTAAATAAAGTTTATTTAACGAATATATATCCTTATAATAACATTATCTCCAAAAAAATATTGTAACACTTATAAAATAAATTGTTATTTTCCCTTCTTAAGGCCTTAAACAAGTCAGGACAAATAACACAAATCATCAATCATTGACCAGAAAAACTCTATTTGACAAAATATTAACATTATTGGCCAGAGCTTTAGCCTAATAATTGTCCTTTCGAAGTGTTTTTGTATTGCGACTGGTACTCTCTCTGTCTCTTTCTTTTCTTCTTTCTTTTGCGGATAAAAATTGTAGCATCATCAATTTGAGATTGAAACAAATGACAATTTTTATTATTCGAAATGTAATAAATTGATATCAAAATCTTTATTTAATTTATAACGAAAAAGTAAAATAAGTTTGGCTATAACGACTGTTCAATACCCTACACCATAAAGTGAAATAAATACACACGCACTTACACACATGCTCACGAAGGTATACAATATATACAAGTTAGGATGTTATAGTCGGTGAAGCCCGAATAGTAGTTAGGAAAAATTAATGAACAACCCTCGTATAAATTAATTTTCTGATTTATTTTTAACTGTGCAGTACATTATTGTGAAACTAACATTTATGTGAAATTTATGCATATTAAAATGAGTTCTGCTAGGCAATATGGGCCGACCCTCGTATAATTTTGCACATAGATTTTTAACTATATTTATCTTAATTTGACCTGTTATTTTTACTATACCAATGTATAGTTGAAATTTATGCCATTAAAAGTGATATTTGGAAGGGGGTTTGTATGGGGCCTATAAGAATAATGGACCGATAGTCGCATATTTTGGCATATCGTTTTAGATTACTATAAGACTTACTTGTTGTAAAATTTAAATCACTTTATTTTTATGACTTTTTTGTTCTCAAAACCCCATTACGGGAGGAATTTTTGATTTGATGCAAGAACATATACATTATGGGATCTGAGATGATTCCTTCTTAGCATTACATATGGAATGGCAAAATTATTATACCCTCTTCAACACTTGTCGTGATGTAGGGTATAGAAAACGGAAATTCTATAATCTAAACAATCGCCTCAATCGCCTCTAAAACTAAAATTGATTGTTAAAGACAAATAAACATGTTTTGTTTTGTCTTGTCTTGTCTTGTTTTGTTATTTATTGTTCTCTCTTTAAGACCTTTAAGCAATTAATAACAAAAAAAAATTTAAGAGAATCGAAACAAATTTGTTTGTGGATTTGTTAAGGGAGAAATTGGAGAAGATGAAGGAAAAATTTAGGTGTTTAAGAGGAATAAAATTTTTCATTGATTAGTTAAGCTAATCAATTACGAAAAATAATTATGATGTTCATAATGACTACATAAGAGAGCGTGAGAGAGAAAATAATTAAGAAAAACTTCATTATTATTCCGAGAAGGAAATGTAATAAAAATGGACTTAAGTTTCAACAAGCTTAACGTTTTCATAGAGTTAATCAAAGGAAATTAATAAAAAAGTGATGAAATTATAAAACTAAAATAAAAAATTTGAGGTTATGTTCAATAGAATTGAGGTTAGGTTGAAGAACTTTTTTGCTTTAAAAGATTTTTGAAAAATTTTAACGCCAAATTCATTGTAAAGACGTTTATAATAAATTGCCTTCAAAATTTTATTGAAATTCGAAAAATTTGAATTGAGGTTAGGTTGAAAAACTTTTTATTTTTAAAGATATTTAAAAAATTTTAACTCACAATGATTTCCACTAGATTAAGGAATAAAATGACTTACAAATTTTATTAAAAAATGTATAAATAAAATTTTAGAAATGAGGTTAGGTTGAAAAACTTTTTTATTATTAAAGATTTGTGAAAATTTTAAGCTGCTAAGTAAATCGATGGATTTTTCTTATGCAATTTTAATAAAAAGCTTTTAAATAAATAATCTCCAATTGAGGTTAGGTAGAAATATATTTTAATTATTAAAGATTTTTGAAATATTGAAAATTGAAATTATTGCTACAAAATTTAAGAACAAAATAATTTAAAAATTTGTTTAAAATGACTTAAAATAAACATTTTAGAAATGAGGTTATGTTGAACAACTTTTTTATTTGTAAAAATAAATTTAAAAACTTAATGCAGCAGTAATTCTATGGTTGTTATATATAAAATTTTATTAAAAAACTTTTAAAATAAATAACTTCAAATTGAGGTTAGATTGAAAAACTTTATTAAAAATTGATATTTTTGAAAATTTACTAATTCTAAGAATTTTAGTTAGAAAATGTCGATTAATTTTTGCAAAAAAAACTGATGAAAAATATAAAAGTAAAAAAAAATATTTTGAGGTTAAGCTGAAAAATTGTCTTAAATATTAAAAACTTCAGAAAAATTCTAACTGACTATTATTTCTTAAATATTACAAAAAAACTACATTCAATTTTTAATAAAAAAATTAAAAAATGAAGAAATTAAATTTGAGGTTATGGGGAAAAATTTTGTTAAAATGTAAGATTTTTGAAAAATAATAATCAGATATCATTTTAAAGAAAATTGTAAATATATTGGCTTTGAAGTTTTATTGAAAATCTTTAAAATGTTTGAGGTTAGGTTGAAAATAAAGATTTTTGAAAAATTTTATAAGTTATAATTTTAAAAATTAAGACGGTGACAAGTTTTTATTAAAACTATTTAAAATAAAAAATTTTAGTTTAAGTTAGATTGAAAAACATTTTTAAATATTAAAATTTAAAAAAAGTTTTAACTGTAAATTACTTTAATAACTTTTAGCAATAAAACTGAATAAAAATTTTGTTGAAAAACTTAAAAATTAAGAAATTCAATTTGAGGTTATGGTGAAAAATGTTTTTAAAAATAAGACATTTTGAAAAACTTAAACTAAAATCCCTGTTTAAAAATATTATAAATATATCAGAATTATTCTATTGAGGAAAATCTGTAAAATAAAGAAATTGGGTTTGAGGTTATGGTGAAAAACATTGACTGAAATAATTTTTTCTCATTTTTCAAGCCATAAAAGAAATTTTGATTTTCTTAAGTTACAAGAATTTTTTATGGTAATTTTATTTTATTTCTTTTAACCCCTTTTTTTGCTCCTTAAAAGTTTTACTACTCAAAAAGTAACATATTTCAGAAATATAAAATTTTCAGTTTCTTTTTCCATTTTGTTTTCTGCAAATAAATAAAAATATAACAATAAAATAAATTCTAAAACATTATGAGCTTTAAAGAAAAAAAGAGGAAAATAAAAAGAAATAAAACAACAAATTTATAACATTTTAAAAAATATTTAGCGTGTAATTTTGCAATCTGTTAGAAAAGAACGGAAATGAAAGAAATAGAAAAAAGAAAATAAAATAAAACAAAGAAAAAAATCTTAACAAGAAAACAATTTAATTTTATATTTAAAATTAATGAAAATAAAACACGCCTTAACTTAGGCAATAGAAACTATAACAAACATAGTTAAATTTCTTATAAAACAAGAGAGCAAAAGAGAGAAAAAAATCTAATGGGATACTTGAAATGTTATTATACCCTACACCAACACAAGTGATGAAGAGGGTATATTAACTTTATCATTCCGTATGTAACGCTAAGAAGAAATCATCTCAGACCCCATAATATCAATATATTCTTGCATCAAATCAAAATTTTAAGCGATTTTGCTATGTCCCTCTGTCTGTATGGTCACATACAAATGTCCCACCGGAATGGGGATTTTATCCCATTAAATGCTTATAATATAAAACGATTTGAACCAATTTTGCGAAAAAAAGTCTAATGATATGCTAAAACGATGTGCTGAATTATACGAGGAGTGTTGCATTATTTCTCATAAGTCTCATACAACAACCTTCCAAATATTTACTTTGAAATTCATAAATCACACATATGGCTGATATTAGTCAAATTACAACAAATATAAAGAAAAACCAGTGTGTGAATTTAAACGAGGGTCGTTCTATAATTTTTTCAAACTTCCATATAGACCTCCAGCAATAAATTCCTGTTAAAATGCATATAAGCATCACAATAATCTATAGCACACAGAAGCATAAATAAGAAAAGCAAATAATACGAGGGCCGTTCACAAGAATGTGGTGTAGTGTATTACTATGTAGTCGGAATTGACCGACTAAAACATTTTTGCTTGTTAAATGTTTTTATGTTATATTTAAGAAAAACTTTCATGTAATGTATACGTTTGTGAGTGTTTATGTGAGTGTGTATGTACGAAACATAATGTACTTACTTCACAAGCATTTGTGGTGAAGGGTATTGAAGATTCCGCATAGCCGAATATACAGTATTATTTGTAGTTTTTATTACATTTTGTAATTTTAATAACAAAATCAAATTTTGTGTATATTTTGTGAAGCATATTTTAAGGAGCTTTTATTGCATGTGTTAAGGACTTTTTTTGAGTTAGATTTCGTTCATTTCCGTGTTTGGCATTTATTATAAGTTTTAACGCATTTAAATAATAAAAAACAATAAAAAAATCTTGGAAATAAAACTAAAAATTACACTAAGAGAAATTTTTGCAAAGAATTAAATTTTTATTACTTAATAAAAATTCCTTTAGGTTTCTTCTGTATTAATCCCCCGTTTCAAGTAAGAAACCTTAAAAATTTGTTCCTCACACACACTCTTAGTCATTTGAATGTATATTTAGGTTAAGTTTAATTTCATATGCACGCAATAGAATTTCTATGTCCTTGACAAATATTTAGACGAAACCAAAAAGACGCATTGCAAATCTCTTAAGGAAGGAGAAACCTCATTACAACAATAAACACTAAAATGTTACAAACAAAAGCAACAACATGGGGAAAATGGAGTCAAGAAGTATAACACTTAATATTTTCTTTTGTTAGGAAAAAAGCAAGAACAACAAGAACACAAAAGACCCTTTGAAATTTATGTAGAATCATACAGGATTTTTGTTAGGATCCCTTTAAAATGTATTTAAACTTTATGGAAAAACCCGAATTTTCAATAAAAACTAATAAATTCACACCCTTTTAAAAAATTATTAGAAAAAATTTTAAATTTACAAAATAGAATTTGAGGTTGGGGTGAAAAAAATCTAAAATAAACAAAATTATTGAAAATTTTTAAAACACAAATGTTTTAAATAAGAAAAATGAAGAAAATCTTTATTTTTCCATAAATTAAAAATAAAATAATTTTGAGGTTGGGGTGAAAAAAATCTAAAGTAAACAAAATAATTGAAAAATGTTTAAGCTAAAATGTTTCAAATAAGCAAAATAAAGAAAATCTTTGATTTTCCTTTAAATTTAAAGAAGTTTATTTTGAGGTTAGAGTGAAAAAAATCTTGAATAAATAAAATATTAAGGAAATTTTTAAACACAAATGTTTTAAACAAAACAAATAAGAAGTTTAGTCGGTCAAGTCCGCCTATTTAATACCCTACAGCACACACCGATCCTCGTAAAAATTTCGCACATCTATTTTTGCATATATTTGTCTTGATTTACGCAACTCTTATTACAATACCAGGGTAAGATTAAAATAAACGCATAATACCCCAACCATCTGCGGTGGTTTAGGTTATAAAAAGCGATATTAATATTTAGAAATTTTAAGTTTGAGGTTAGAATGAAAAATTGCTTTAAAAATAACATTTAATTAATAATTTTCAATCATAATTAATTGTAAACAAAAAGTGCTTAAAATTTTCCAATAAAAAACAAATTTAATAAAAAATTGATTTGAGGTTAGAATGAAAAACTTGTTCATTTGTTCAAATTTTTTAAAAATAAAAATTAAATTTGTAATAAATATCTATCAAAATTTTTGCATTTGTACTAAAAATTCAAAATATGAAATTGAGGTTAGGTTGAAAAGAATTGTTATTACACAAAATTTAGCTAAAATTTCAACTGGCGATTTCCAATTTTTAATAAGGAAAACAATTTGTTTTAAATTTTTTGAATTTTAAGAAAAATACAAAATTTTAAATTGAGGTTAGGTTGAAAAACATTTTTATTTATTACAATTTTAAAGAAATAAAAACTAACAAATATTTAGTTGGGTTTGCAGAATAGAAATTTTTTGGAATTTTTGAATTTGGAGCAAAAAATAGAAAATTTTAAATTGAGGTTGGGTTGAAAAAATTAAATGAAAAGTTAAATTTAGTAAAAAATATTTACTTTATAATTACTTTGATTGAATAGAGAAAGCGTTCTGCTTTATATTTTTCATTTTAAAGCAAAAATAAAATGTTTCAAATTTGAGGTTAAGTTGAAAAAAATGTTGAATAATAATGATTTTTGAAATTTTCAAACTAACACATTTTTGTAAAAATTTTTTAAATAACATATTATTAAATTTTTTAATTTACGAGCCAAAATAAAAATTTACAATTGAGGTTAGAATGAAAAGAATTGATTTATGGAAAATTTTAAAGTTTAAAAAAAGGAAATGAATGATTTTAATAACAAAATTTTTGTTACAAAAAATTCTGTAATAAAATTTGAAAATTTTAGTTTAAGTCTTTTTTTCCTTTAATACTTCATATTTTCTCCCTTAAGTAGTTTTAATTGCCAAACAAAAATACTTAAAACTATATTTCAATATTGATTTAACATTTAACTTTTTTAAGTCTCAATTGTACATATTGGTCATTCACAACAACGACAACAACTACAACAACAATAGCAGCAGCAAAAACATTTAGCAGCAGTAGAAGCAAAAATTATAGTTTTCTTAGGAAATTTGTTTGTAATCTGTGCATAAAATTGGTACAGTGTGAAATACAATAAAACTTTAGTTTTTTTTTCTTCAAAAACAAAATCAATAAATGATTTTTTGCTAACAATTCGTATTCATACAATTTGACCTGAATTTTCTTGTGTAATAAAGTCTGAAAACAAAAAAAAAGGAGGAAAATTGCAAGAAAAACTATTTGAAGTTTTCATTGATTTGTTGGATTAAATTTAAACAAAAAAAATTGGTAATAAACTAAAACTATAGCATAATTTATGGGAGCTAAATAAATTATTTTCACTCTAAACTAAAAATTAATTTTTGGAAATTTTTTTAGGTTAATTATAATGACTTTTAATCTTAAATTATTACTAATAATAGAAAAACTCTAAAATCTTTGGCGTAATTTTAATGTTTGGTTAAGTTGAAGAGAGGAGACTTCCTAAGGATGTTCCATGCCTTTTTGTCCCATGCCGTATTAGTGTAGAAAGGTGTCCCATACCATATTCCCCGCAAATTGTTGTATCTTGTACAAACAAACCCAGTTTCCACCAGTCCACACCCCTTAGTTGGATTGTAACCATTAAGGTGTCATTCATAAAATTCTAGGATCTCAGTGACATGAAAGCTGGTCACAAGACAGAGGAAATGCACCGTCGTCCCAATATCCATCGCCTCAAATCTGCCAAAAGAGTAGAGTGTCCTGTTAAGACACCCACCATCTTACTTTAGTTATCTTTATGTAATTATAATACCATAGACCTTAACGGTCTTCCCCTGATCTGGGTCCGTCCGAAATTATCTTTGCAATGTTGGTGACTGTTTCGTTGTCCCACAGCGAAATGTGTTCTGTTCTTTCCCACTTTTTTAGTCTTGTCCTTAATGCATTTAAAGGCATTGGACTCCACAGGTTTATATCTTGCAGCCTTCTCTTGTGAAGTGTACTCTACCAACCTTGAAGTGTTCGTGGATGGTAAATTTATACTCCAGGATAGCCTTCGGTAGCCCTAGATGAAATGGTTTTGGATACCAATTTGGTTAATGGTAAAAATATTAAGATCCTTGTATCGCAAGTTTTGCCTGATTCACATTGACCCAGGTTAGGGTTTCTTTAATCGCTCGTTCCTCCTCTTATAGAACCGTATATTGCTTCGGTAGTCAGAGGCATATTCTGGTTTTCGAAAACCAATTCCTTCCTATCTCCATATTTTGAGTCATCCATGTTGAAACAAGCCGCCACGGGTATACATATGTTATGGTTCCGTTAGAACAAGACCAACGATTTGTTATCAGCGAATTACCATTGTCGATCTCCTGCTTCTCTGGAATTCTACCTGATGTTGCCGTAATCTGGAATTGCTCACCCAGAGTCTATATTATATTCTAGTGTAATGATTTATATCCCCGGCTTATCCATTCTCCCATCGCCAAGGGAGAAAGATCTTTAATAATAAGAAAAGTTTTTCA
Source organism: Cochliomyia hominivorax (assembly GCA_004302925.2). NCBI lineage: Eukaryota > Metazoa > Arthropoda > Insecta > Diptera > Calliphoridae > Cochliomyia > Cochliomyia hominivorax. Next base: position 89,212,658 of record PYHX02000495.1, read on the forward strand.
ACCTAACCTCAATTCGAATTTGTGCTTAAGAATGCAGGTAAGCGTTTTGAATCTTAATATGACTAATTCTTATCATAACACCTACGAATAAGTGAGATTAAAGCCCTTCAAAGTAATATTTTTAAGGGGGCTTATATGGAACCTATGAAAAATAATGGACCAAAACTTGTATAATTTAGAACATAATTTTGGAAAATCCCATTATTTTTAGAACTTTTTGACCTTAAAAACTCATTCCGGGAGGAGTATTTGTATGGGGGCTGTTTGAAATAATGGACCCTTCATCACCAATTTCATAAGGCGTCGTTTTTGTACTAAAATAATGAGACGTGGTAGGTTTTATCAAGATATCTCTTTTAAATTGCGACCAGCACAAAGTTTACATGAACGCCCAACCAGACGAATGGACGGACATCGTTGAATCGACTCAGAAAGTGATTCTGAAACGAGCAGTTTACAAAAAAGTGGTGGTTGTAATGTATTTTCTTCCCGTTATAAACTTCGCAAAAAAGCATAATTGGGTTATTATGCCTGCAGTGGTCTTCAACTTAACCTCAACATGACTTTTTTTTGCATTTTTTATTACTTTTTTTCCTAGGTCTTCATCCAAGTTTAGAACCTTTAAAGTGTGCTAAAAACTCTTCAAGATAGAAAATGGAATTGGTCCGTATTCAAGAGCCTTATATGGAAGCTAGGTCCAATAATGACCTCAACACAATCTTGTTGGTTAGAGTTTTATTGGCATCGAAACAAAAATATATATGGTGAATTTCAGATGATAATCTTCAAAATTGCGATCTATAGGAAACACAAAATTTGGGGTGTATCAAAAATTTTCACTTGATCCGACTTTTATGACTTTTTGTATGATAGTGAAGCAAATATAACTGTATGTTACACTTTAATACTTGTTTTTGTTGAAAAAATTGGAAAAGTTATCTTTTGCAATTTTGAGGTTGTCTCAGTTATCGGCCTATAACTTTTTTGTTAATGAACCGATATTGGTGGTTTTAAAAGGGAAACTGCTTAGGACAATAACAAATACATAGGCCAAATTTCTTTGAATTCGGACATTATTTTAGGCGTGAGAATGTTTTCAACACAAAGATGGACACAGCTAAATCGGCCCAGATTTTGATATATAGTAAGTATATATACTTCATATACACCCGTCATTAAATCTTGCGGTTTTGGAGGGTATATTTTCAAGGAACAAACAAAACACTAATGATTGGTGTGAATGTACAAATCCCTTCAACAATATACTAAAATGCAATTAAAACTGAAGCATACTTTAAGGTGCAAATAAAAAAGTAATAAGAGTTGCAAAAGCGAGAGAACGGAAAAAGAAAACAAATTAGATACTAAAATTCCGTTACTTAATTTCTATTTTTCATTACTCAAGCTCGATAAAAAAGTAAAGCATATTTTAAGGAGCAAACAAACAAAAACTGAATTTTAGAGTTGTAAAGAACAAAGAGAAAAAATAAAAAAGCAAATGAAATCTAATGTTTTCCTTTACTTATCTTCTATGCTAAATACTAAAACTTAACAAAAAACTAAAGCATATTTTAAGGAGCAAATCCGAAGGAAAGAAATTTTATACTAAATTAACGTTTTTTTTATTATTGTGAATTTTGCTTTATAATTATTTTTGCTTTAATTTTAAATCGTTTTTGCTTTTTGTCATTACTGTTTAAATTAAACTGCATTTTTTTTGCATTTGTTGTACATTTTTTCTAATTCTGTACTTTTCTCTTAAAAGCATAATTTAATGTGATTATATTTGCATCATGTGTAATAGTGGTGGTTGTGTAATATAATAATTGTTTTATAGCACTCAAATGAATTCATCACTCCCAACAATGTTTGCAATTGTTATATAATTGTTAGAGAGGGGTTTTAAAAGTAAATAGAATTTAGTAAAAATCAAAACTATAAATTCTATTAAGAGTTTAAAAAATCAACAGACAAATAAATTTTACAAAAACTTAAAAATTGGACAAATGAAATTTTGAGGTTATATTTTTTTTACTTTTTACAAAATATTGAAACTGTTATTTATTTTTATATAATTAGAAAACGAAATTCATTAAAAATCTTATTTTAAAGAAAATACAAATTGAGGTTATGGTGAAAAAAAATCTTTATTTCAAAAAGTTTTGAAAATTTGAAAACTGTATTATTATTGTGATGATACAAGAAATATTTTAAGATTAAAATACCGTAATATGTACAATTAAAAATTGAGGTTAGGTTGAAAAACTTTTTGTTAACAAAATTTGAATAATATCACACTGTAGACAAATTTAAAATGAAACAACATTATGTATTATAATAAAACACCCCGGATTTAGAAAATTTCAAATTGAGGTTAGGTTGAAAAAATTCTATATTAAAAGGAATTTTGAAAAATTTTATATGGCAATCTATTTTTTTAAGAAATTAACTATTTTCTTTAATTAAAACAACTTAATTTATAAAACTTAAAATAGAGGTTAAGTTGAAAAAATTTTGTATAAAACAAAATTTTACAAATATGAAAAGTGTGGTTGAAATTAAATAAATCAAGAAAGGGAATGACGTTAAAATATTGGCCTTAAAACCTAAACTCGAAAATCCAATTTGAGGTTAGAAAGAAAAAATATTGCATTTTACAAAATTAAAAAGGTGAAAACAACAATTATGTTGTAATTAAAAACTGATGCATTTTAGGTTAGAAAATTTAAATTAGAAAAATATAATTTTAGGTTAAGTTGAAAAAATTTATTATTAAAGAAAACTTTGCATAAAATGTTTCACTTAAGACTTTAAAATTATGAAAATGAAATTTGAGGTTATGTTAAAAATAATATTTTAAATTTAAGAAAAATTTTAATTTGCTAAAGAAGCTTAAATTTAAAAGAAAAAAAATTTGAAAAAAATTTGTTTTAAACAGAATTTTTGAGAAATTAAAACTGTCGATGATTTCGAATAAAATTACAAAACGAATGTTAATCAAATTTTCTTACAAAAACTAAAATTGTAAAAACTAAATTTGAGGTAATGTTGCAGAAATTTTTTAATAAAAAAAATTTTGAATTTTTAAAAACCGTAAAGGACTTGTGTTATAACAAGTAAACAAATGTTTAAAAAATTTCTGTTTAAAAGCGTTAAATTATGAAATTTTTATTTGAGGTTAAGTTGAAAAATTTTGTTTCTAAGCTAAATTTGAGATAAATTTAAACTGTTGTTTTTAGATAATAAAACTAGAAAGCTTGTGCCATCAGAAATTTGTTAAAAATCCTTAAATTATGAAAAATAAATTTGAGGTTAGATTGAATAAAATTTTTATTAAACAAAATTTTCATAATATAAAAACTGTATTTAACTCGTATTAGAATAAACAATCAAATGTTATTAAAAAATTTATTTAATATTCTCATTTGTAAAAATTAAATTTAAGGTTAAGTTGATAAAAAAGGTTTCTAAGCTAAATTGAAGAAAAATTTTAACAGTAATTTGTATATGATAAAATTAGAAGTCATTTGCTATAAAAATTTTGTCGAAAACCAGAGTATGAAAAACTTGAAGCAAAATCTTTATTTTCAAATGATCTAATTTTTAATGCTCAAAAAGATTTGGCTCGCAGCAAAATCGATAAAAAAAACATTTTTTACTCTTCTTTCAGTTAAGAATAAACTCGCTGAAAAATGCGAAATGGTTGAAAAGTATGTGCATACACCAGCCCAAAAAAATTTATTGTAGCAATAAAACTTTCTCTTGTTTTTTATAATAAAAATATATTTTTATATAAAAAAATCAAACAACAAAACATCAACATCTATATATCCATACAAAGGTTGAAAACATTCAAACATCCCTTTTTCAGCTTACTAAAACACATATTAGACTTCTGCACACGACTTCAAAACCATTTGTGTAAATAATTCATTTTTAAACTCTTTTTTGGATTTGGCATCATTTTTTTAGGATTTAACTCTTTTTGAAGAGCGATAAAAAATAATACTCTTTTCTCAAATAAGAATTCAACTCTTTAAAAGATTTGATCTTGTGAAGAGTAAAAGAAACTTTCTATTTTCCCAACAAAACACTTTCACTTAATCTGCCTTTTATTCGTTTCTCGCATAATTAAAGTTAACTTTTGTAGGTTTCTGTACTACAATTAATGTTTACTAGTTTTTTTGTTATTGTAAATTATCTAGAACACTCCCCTGAAAAGTATGCTACATTATTGTTGTTCATATAGTTTTATTTTTAGTGTTTTTGGCTTGTAAATTATGATTATGCATAATTTTATAGTTGTATTTTATAGCATTTCACAAATTAAAAGCAACTAAACTACAACAACAACAAAATATAATCATTATAATACTCTCTGCTCTGTTTCCTCTCTTTACGTCTCTATCTTGAATTTTAAAGAGAAATTAAAATGTGCAGCCAAACAAATTTGAAATTAATTATTCATTAGCAATTTTTGTTTCTTTTTTTGTTTTTTGCTGATGTTGATGATGTTTGTTGTTGTTTTTTATATTTTTTTTTTTGTTTAGGAGGGGGATGGTTTCCACCAAATATCTACTCAAACATGTTTAGAACATGATATTTTGATTTGAAATTCCATAATTGCTCTCCTTCCATCTTTTCCATCATCAACATTCTAAGCAAACAACTAAAACATCAGCCCTAAAGTATACCCCACTTTGTGTGTGTGTTAATTTAAAACTTTCACTTATTTTTGCAGGGGCAGTTTTGCTAAGAAAAACAGAGTGTAAATGTTTAACGTTTTTTAAGTGTTAATGAACTTTTAGTGATATTTTTTTATTACTTGCGTTTTCTATAGTCTACTTTTAGGCTGAGTTTTTTACTTCGTTCAATGAATTAATAATTTAATGTTGAAGATTAAAATGTAAAAATGACCAAAATGATATTTTTTGTGTATTTTTTATTTATTAAATAAATAAAATATTCAATTTGCTTTTTTATTTCTTCATTTTCAAAGCTTCAGGTCTGAAATATTCTAGCAGAAATTTTTTATTAAGGGTTACAGAGGGTATTTTCTTTTAACCGCTAAGAAAAATTTATAAATAATTTATGGGAATTTTGTAATCTTTTGCAAAGGAAACTAAAGTTGTTACTTTTCCTTACAATGACATGTCCAAGTCCATCAAAATGTTTCTTTAAAAACGGATATTACAGAAATTCAAATTGTTTTATTTTTTTAAAATTATAATAAATCAATTGCTTTCGGAATTCCCTAATTAAACAAATATTACATTTGAGGTTAGGTTGAAAAGTTTCTTTCCAATACATTTTTCCTTAAAAATTTCTATTGTCATTAATTTTTCCTACAATGACATGAGCAATAATATCTTCAAAAGCTGATATTATGAAAATTATGTTTGAGGTTAGGTTGAAAAAATTTGGTAATAATGAAAATTTCTTACAAATTTAAATTATTTTATGTTATTAAAGTTATAATAAGACAGTTTGGTTCAGAATTTTTTAGTTATCCAAAAATTACTTTTGAGGTTAAGTTGAAAATTTTCTTTTATATGCATTATTAAATAAAAATGGCAACTATTGCTAGTTTATACTACAAAGCTGTGTACAACTGTATACACAATTTTCTTTTAAAGCTAATATTACAAAAATTTAGTTTGAGGTTAGGTTGAAACAAATCGCTAAAAATGAATATTTTCTAAAAAATTAAAATGGTTTTACATTTTTAAGGTTATAAAATACAGTTTTCTATTAAAATTTCTAATAAAAACTTAAAATTGATAAATAAAATGTTGAAAATTGTATTCAATTAAGCAAATTTTCTGAAAATTCAAATTTTTAAACATTCCTAAAAATATTATTATTCGTTGGCTATCAAAACTTTCTAAAAAATCCAAAAATAAATTTTGAGGTTAGGTTGAAAAAAATCGTTAATATTGACAATTTGATTAAAATTTTAATTATTTTAGATTGTTCAAAAATATACTAATTATTTGCTATAAAAATTTGTTAAGAAAATTAGTTACTAATCCATTTTTCCTTAATTATAAAAATAATTTTCGATTGAATTGAATTTTCGTTGTTCGATAAAAACCTTACCCCTAACAAATTGTTATAAATTTAAGAAGGTGTCAAAATTTAGTAGCTGAATATAATAGTAACAAAAAACTTTGCATATTTTTAGGTAACTTTAGCCTTTAATTTTTACTATTATTGTTATTACTAAGAGTTTTCCTTTTCTGAGAAAAAATGACTTGAGTTTTTATAAAAAAAAACATAACACCTTTCAAATGTCTTCGCCATTATACTGAAAATACTTTACCAGCAAGTATTTGATAAGAATGTCAAGTAGTTTTTTGGCTTTCATGTCAAAGAAAAAAGTTTAGTTAATAAAAAAATCAAAGAAAAAAACTGAAGTTTAAAAATTTTTAAAAATTTGAATTTTAAATAAAGTAAAAAATTTCAGCCTAAATATATGCTTTAGAAAAATAAAAATAAACCATAATTTTTAGGCAGCTGTAAAGTATTAAATTGAAGCCTTAATATATGCTATAATTCTTTTAATATTTTAAAATAAATTCTCTATAACATTAACTCTTCAGCCTAAAAATATGCTACATATTATAGAGGAAATTACAAAATTATCTCTTTATTTGACCTTGACCAAAAATATTCATATATTAAACAACTATTTACATTTAGTACTTTCTTTATTTTAAGTACTTTTTTATTTCTTCCCCTTCTTCTTTCTCTACGCAAATAATCTTGTCCTTCGTATCAAAAAACCATTTATATTTTATTAATTTTTTTGAAGAAACATACAAATTTACACCCTCCGAGTCTTTAGTAGCTTTTTGCTTCATTTGGAATATAAGTAAAATATTTGCATTTCCCTTGTTTTACTACGTTTTTTACTACTTATTTTTAGTACGTAAATATTTTTTGTTAAAAACTTTATTTAAGTAGAAGAAGATTATAACTTAATTTAAATTTATAGAAAATACTAAAAAAGGAAGAAAAAGACTACAGAATAAATAGTTAAATAGACCAAAATATGGGACAGACTTAAAATTTCGTTATAACCCAGACTAAAGACTAAACTGTAATCCACACTTTACTCTAAAAAGACTATAGAATAACTTATAGACCAGACTATAGACTAAACTATAGCCCAGACTATAGACTAAACTATAGTCCAGACTATAGACTAAACTATAGTCCAGTCTATAGACTAAACTATAGTCCAGTCTATAGACTAAACTGTAGTCCAGTCTATAGACTAAACTATAGTCCAGTCTATAGACTAAACTATAGTCCAGTCTATAGACTAAACTATAGTCCAGTCTATAGACTAAACTATAGTCCAGTCTATAGACTAAACTATAGTCCAGTCTATAGACTAAACTATAGTCCAGTCTATAGACTAAACTATAGTCCAGTCTATAGACTAAACTATAGTCCAGTCTATAGACTAAACTATAGTCCAGTCTATAGACTAAACTATAGTCCAGTCTATAGACTAAACTATAGTCCAGTCTATAGACTAAACTATAGTCCAGTCTATAGACTAAACTATAGTCCAGACTATAGACTAAAATATAGTCCAGACTATAGACTAAACTATAGTCCAGACTATAGACTAAACTATAGTCCAGACTATAGACTAAACTATAGTCCAGACTATAGACTAAACTATAGTCCAGACTATAGACTAAACTATAGTCCAGACTATAGACTAAACTATAGTCCAGTCTATAGACTAAACTATAGTCCAGACTATAGACTAAACTATAGTCCAGTCTATAGACTAAACTATAGTCCAGTCTATAGACTAAACTATAGTCCAGTCTATAGACTAAACTATAGTCCAGTCTATAGACTAAACTATAGTCCAGTCTATAGACTAAACTATAGTCCAGTCTATAGACTAAACTATAGTCCAGTCTATAGACTAAAATATAGTCCAGACTATGGACTAAACTATAGTCCAGACTATGGACTAAACTATAGTCCAGACTATGGACTAAACTATAGTCCATTCTATAGACTAAAATATAGTCCAGACTATAGACTAAACTATAGTCCAGACTATGGACTAAACTATAGTCCAGACTATAGACTAAACTATAGTCCAGACTATAGACTAAACTATAGTCCAGACTATAGACTAAACTATAGTCCAGACTATAGACTAAACTATAGTCCAGACTATAGACTAAACTATAGTCCAGTCTATAGACTAAACTATAGTCCAGTCTATAGACTAAACTATAGTCCAGTCTATAGACTAAACTATAGTCCAGTCTATAGACTAAACTATAGTCCAGTCTATAGACTAAACTATAGTCCAGTCTATAGACTAAACTATAGTCCAGTCTATAGACTAAAATATAGTCCAGTCTATAGACTAAAATATAGTCCAGACTATGGACTAAACTATAGTCCAGTCTATAGACTAAAATATAGTCCAGACTATAGACTAAACTATAGTCCAGACTATGGACTAAACTATAGTCCAGTCTATAGACTAAACTATAGTCCAGTCTATAGACTAAACTATAGTCCAGTCTATAGACTAAACTATAGTCCAGTCTATAAACTAAACTATAGTCCAGTCTATAGACTAAAATATAGTCCAGACTATGGACTAAACTATAGTCCAGACTATGGACTAAACTATAGTCCATTCTATAGACTAAAATATAGTCCAGACTATAGACTAAACTATAGTCCAGACTATGGACTAAACTATAGTCCAGACTATAGACTAAACTATAGTCCAGACTATAGACTAAACTATAGTCCAGACTATAGACTAAACTATAGTCCAGACTATAGACTAAACTATAGTCCAGACTATAGACTAAACTATAGTCCAGACTATAGACTAAACTATAGTCCAGACTATAGACTAAACTATAGTCCAGACTATAGACTAAACTATAGTCCAGACTATAGACTAAACTATAGTCCAGACTATAGACTAAACTATAGTCCAGACTATAGACTAAACTATAGTCCAGACTATAGATTAAACTATAGTCCAGACTATAGACTAAACTATAGTCCGGACTATAGACTAAACTATAGTCCAGAATATAGACTAAACTAGACTATACAAAAGCTAAACTTAAACTAACTGAAATTTTAGCCCGGAAAGTGTTAGACAAGTCAATGAATTTTATTTGCCACATTTCCCTTATAACATCATCAATCATTTTTATTATTGTATATGATGTCAAGGCATATTTTTAGGGGCGTTTAAAAATTATTACTTTTCCCATTTAACTTTGTAACTTATGAAATTGTTTTTAGTTTATTCTCCTTTTTTGGACAAAAAATATTAAAAATCATCATAAAAATCTATAAATTAACTTATTGACTACTCTGTGAGTGAGTAGGTGAGTAAACCCCGCTGTTATTAACTTAAAAATATAATAGTTGTAGCTCCGCAGGAGTAAAGATTTTTTTGTAGTTTTATTAACAAAAAATAGAAAAATTTCTTTATGCTTAATTTAAGCAAAAAAATGAACAACAAAAACTTATTTTTACTCTCGTGATTGTTATCCTTAAGTTTTTTATAAATGTGTAGTATACTTTAAGGAGTAAATTATATAAATCAAAGAAAGAGACAAGAAAAACAAGCTGAGCATTTCGTTGTGTTCTTTTTAAAGATAAAAGTTTGGTGATAAGCAAATTGTTTAACAAGTGAAATTTATCACCAGCGAATAATAAATCAATGGGGAAAAATTCACAAAAAGAAGGATAAAAGGAAAATTTAAAATGAATGAAAATAATGATAAAAAATCTATATTGAAATGAATGTAGTGAAATGTAGAATGTTGGGAATGAAATGTAGACTACCGGAGGAACTAAAGTTAAATCATTACTACTGTTAAGTCAAGAGTTTAAACCTGAAATTATAAAATTTCAATTTAAGGTTAAGTTGAAAGAAAAATCGTTTATATAAAAAATTTATGAACATTTTTAACTGTCATTTAATTATGTTTAAATGAAAAATATACCTGCCTTAAGTTTTTTCTAAAAAACAAGTTATTACGGAAATTAATATTGAGGTTAGGTTGAAAAACATTGTAAGTAATATAAGTATGATCAGAATGGAAGAAGATTTGGATTTTTAAGGATATAAGACATAGATTGCTTAAAGAATTTTGAAAAAAACTTAAATTTTTAAAATAAATTTTGAGGTTATGTTGAAAAATGCCTTAAAAAAGCATTAATTAATTAAAATTTCCTACCTACATTAATTTCTATTGAAATATTAAGTGTAACTTGATAAAAATTTTTACATATAACTTGATATTGTGCAAATATAAATTGAGGTTAGGTTGAAAAAAATCGCTATTATGTAAAATTTGATAATGAAATTAGAACTGTTTTAAATTTTTTAATAGTTATTATATTTAATTTAAATAAAAAGTATTAAAGCATTAAAATTTAGCTTTAATAATTGATATTGTAAAAAGCAATTTTGAGGTTACGTTGAACATTTTGTCCAATTTAGCTAATTTGTTGGAAAATAAAAATTTTGATACATTCCTTAAAATAAAACGAATCGTTAAAATTAAATTGCTTCCCAAATTTTTTAGTAAAATTGAAATTTTAAAAAAAAGTTGAGGTTAGGTTGAAAAAATTGTCTGAAAAACATAATTTAGTAAATATTTCAACTGATTTAAATTTGTATTATAATAAAAATTACAACTGCATTACATTTTTACGTAAAAAGAACTTTTATTGCGAAAATAAATTTTGAGGTTAGTTTGAAAAAGGCTTAAAATGAAACCTGGTTTATATATCTAAAGATAATAGAAATCATTAAGGAGGTACTAAAACTTATGGAGAGATTGTCGTAAAATTTCCCACATGTACTTTGGCTAAAATTTATCCTGATTTTAACAGTTCTTACTGAAATGTAAACGGAAGATTTAAGTCCTTTAAAGTGATATTTAGAAGATAAATTGTATGGCACCTTTGAAAAATTAGAAACCGATCCATCATCTTAGAATATCAATAAACTTATTTGTGTCAAATTTTATTAAAATTGCTTTATAATAAGGACTTTTTTGACCTTTAATCTCAATTCCAGGAGTAACATTTGTATGGGGACTAGGTGAAATAATGGACCCATCTTCACCAATTTCAATAGGCATCGTTCTTGAACCAAAATAATGACACATGCCTAATTTCATTACGATACCTTTAAAACTGCGACCTGTATTTTGGTCACAAAGTTTACATGCACTGCCAGCTAAGCAACTGGCCAGACAGACGGACATGGTTATAATGACTCAGAAATTCGTCCTGAGTCGAGGTGTTGGCACAATTCCTTCTGCACGTTACAATTTTTGCACAAATGCATAATACCACAACAGCCTATAGTGGTGTAGGGTATAAAAACTGATAAACAATCTCCCACTCATCCTGATTTCAGCAAGAAATTCTTTAAAACTTTAATATTCACTGAAACACACACATTAATTTTAGTCTCCTTTCTGTTATTTCAAACATCAACAATAAACAACAACAAAAATACAAACATAATTAAAGCAAAAACAAAACAAAGAAAAAACAAAAACCATAACAAAAATAGTCTACCAAAAAACGCACAAAATGCAAAGCAATAACAAAAACACAACAAATAAAACAAAAATTATTTCCTAAAAAAACCTAAAATGCATCATTACATAGACATACATTCGCACACAAAATACTCTAAACACTTTACATGAATAAAAACTCAACCGTTATTCAAACAACAAATAAATTCTTTACTTTCTTCCCTCTCACTCTCACTCTCTCTTTAGATCAAAATAAGACTTAAATATTATTTACAAACATACAAACTTCACATACTTACTAAAGAACACAAATGTGACAAAAAAAACTTACACTAACAATTTCCTTTACAACTTCTTATAGATAGAGAAATATGTTAATGACGTCATCACTGTCTCCCATAGAAAAAAACACACATTCAGCTGCAACAATACAATTTTCATTAGCGACATTTTGAACTCTTAATAATTTTATTCACACTTGGAATTTCATTATGATTTTTTCACCAAAATTTCACTTTTTTCTTAAATTTTAATTTGACATAAATTTTAATTAATTATTTTAATTATTTTTTAATAAATTTCTCACTTTAATCAACATGTTAAAATGGACACACGCGTTAACTTTATTTAAGAACCGGACACGGCGAACAATTACAATAAACTGAGGTAAAAGATTAATTTGTTTATCTTAAAATGATTGACAACATCTTTGATGTTTTTATTTTTCACTAACACTTAGAACTTATTTCACGATTTAATAAGAGGAACAGGAAGAGACCGAGTGAGTGAGATGAACAACAACAACAACATAACAGTGGTAACAAAAACGCTTTATTTTATGGAAATAATTCTGTAACTTTGGAATTAAAACACATTTTTTAATGAAATTTTACATGAACATTCTTAAGGTGTTTTCCAATTGATTTGGAGCAGATCATATTTCTAGTGGATCTTGGGATTGAGAAATGGAGCTCCAAAGTTGGTCATCTCGCGTTGGACGATTTTTTTAAAAATCGCCAAAATTTTATTTATGATTTCAGTGAAAAAATATTTTGCATACAAAGAGACCATATTATTCGCTACTAAAAATGCTCTCACAAGTCTGGGATATCTCTTATAGTTTAAAAGATATTTAGATCAAAGTAAAATTTTGATCACTTTTTGGACAGGTTCTTTTTAGTTTCTTTTGAACTTGGTGGGCTCCATTCAAATCCAAAAAAATCCCAAAATATTGTAGGGATTTTCTGCAGAAATCGTTTTTTATTATACCTATGTGGATTCAATGAAAAGTTATATTATTTTGAAACAGGAATTTTGAAAAAATTAAAATTTTTCAGAATTTTTTAAGACATTAATATTTTTTCACTTTAAAATCAACAATTTCCTGTGGACTCAACTATTTTTTCTCAATTTTGAAAGAATTTGTAAAGTAAGTGCATACAAATTAAGTTCTGGAACATTAGGGAAGATAGTTTTCCCCGCTAGCCCTTTTGGAGTTTCGTTAATTTTCAAATATTTTCTTTAGTTTTTTTTTTGGGGCAACAAAAATATCTAAGCCAAAATCATCAAAAAAGTACCTTCAGTATATAGTCACATTTACTAGCTCAAAACATCTGTAATGGAGCAAGCCTTTTGGGCATTTTGGAATGAAAAAGTGGAAATCTTTTTATTTTTCTTTTACTAAGGACAACTTTGTCCATATTATATTAAAATTTAATTATATCTTTATTCTTATAAAACTTATTTAATGTTAAATAATAAACTCGGACCCCTGCTCAGAAATGTGCACATTACCCATGTAAACATGTGCTACATTTTTTGCTCCTCAAAAAATTAAAGAAAAATATTTCAAAATTAACAAAATTTCGATAGAGCTAACGGGAAAATTATTTCCCCTAATGTCCTGGATTTCATTTATATGCATTGACGTTAGAAATTCTTCCAGAATTGAGCAAAAAATTATATAGTCCAGAGAAAATTGTTGATTTCAAAAGTGAAAAAAAAACGCAAAAACTCCCATTATTTTCTAAATTTATATTTCAAAAGAATATAACTTTCTATCGAATCCACATACGTATATAGTTCTTTCACAAGAATTATTTAGAATATTGAACAGAATCTAGACAATATTTTAGAACTTTTTTTCGAACTCGAATAGAGCCCACCAAGTTCAAAAGAAACTAAAAAGAACCTGTCCAAAAAGTGATCAAAATTTACTTTGGTCTAAATATCTCTTAAGCTATAAGAGATATCCCAGACATCTGAGAGTATTTTTAGTAGCGAATAATATGATCTATTTGTATGCAAAATACTTTTTCACTGAAATCATAAATAAAATTTTGGCGATTTAAAAAAAAAAAAAATTCGTTCTACCCGAGATGACCAACTTTGGAGCTCCATTTCTCAATCCCAAGATCCACTAGAAATATGATCTGCTCTAAATCAATTGGAAAACAACTTAAGAATGTTCATGTAAAATTTCGCCAAAAAATATTTATTTGTTCCAAAGTTCCATCTCACTCACTCGGTCTCTTCCTGTTCCTCTTACTAAATCGTGAAAGAAGTTCTAAGTGTTAGTGAAAACAAACATCAAAGATGTTGTCAATCATTTTAAGATAAACAAATTAATCTTTTATCTCAGTTTATTGTAATTGTTCGCCGTGCCCGGTTCTTAAATGAAGTTAACGCGTGTTTTCGTTTTAAGTTATTGATTAAAGTGAGAAATTTAATATTAAATAATTAAAATAATAAATTAAAATTTGTGTCAGATTAAAGTTTAAGAAAAAAGTAAAATTTTGGTGAAAAAATCATAATGAAATTCCAAGTGTGAATAAAGTTATTAAGAGTTCAAAATGTCGCTAATGAAAATTTTATTGTTGCAGCTGAATGTGTGTTTTTTTGCTATGGGAGACAGTGATGACGTCATTAACATATTTCTCTATCTATAAGAAGTTGTAAAGGAAATTGTTAGTGTAAGTTTTTTTGTCACATTTGTGTTCTTTAGTAAGTATGTGAAGTTTGTATGTTTGTAAATAATATTTAAGTCTTATTTTGATCTAAAGAGAGAGTGAGAGGGATGGAAGTAAAGAATTTATTTGTTGTTTGAATAACGGTTGAGTTTTTATTCATGTAAAGTGTTTAGAGTATTTTGTGTGCGAATGTATGTATATGAAATGGTGCATTTAAGTTTTTTATGAAATAATTTTTGTTTTTTGTTGTGTTTTTATTGTTGCTTTTACATTTTGTGCGTTTTTTGGTAGACTATTTTTTGTTATGATGTTTGTTTATTTTTCTTTGTTTTGTTTTTGCTTTAATTATGTTCGTATTTTTGTAGTTGTTTATTGTTGGTGTTTGAAATAACAGAAGGGAGACTAAAATGAATGTGTGTTTCAGTGAATATTAGAGTTTTAAAGAATTTCTTGCTGAAATCAGGATGAGTGGGAGATTGTTTATCAGTTTTTATACCCTACACCACTATAGGTTGTTGGGGTATTATGCGTTTGTGCAAAAATTGTAACGTGCAGAAAAAAATGTGAAACCACCACCTTTAAGAATACCGTTCGACTCAGGATGAATTTCTGAGTCGTTATAACGATGTCCGTCTGTCTGTCTGTTTGTCTGTCTTTCTGTCTGGCCGGATGTCTGGATGGCTGTTCATGTAAACAAAATACAGTTTTAAAAGTATCGTAATGAAAATGGGCATGTGCCATTATTTTGGTCCAAGAACGATGCCTATTGAAATTGGTGAAGATGGGTCCATTATTTTACCTAGTACCCATACAAATGTTCCTCCTGGAATTGAGATTAAAGGTCACAAAAGACCTTAATATAAAGCGATTTTAATGAAATTTGACACAAATTTGTTTTATTATATTCTAAAACGATGTACCAAATTATATGAGGATCGGTTATTTATTTCACCTATCCACCATTAATTTAAATCTTTTATTGCTTTATTTAAATCTTGATTTGCTTTATTTAAAACTTGATAGTTTCGACTAGTTAATAGTCTCGTCTATAGACTAGTTTATAGTCTCGTCTATAGACTAGTTTATAGTCTCGTCTATAGACTAGTTTATAGTCTCGTCTATAGACTAGTTTATAGTCTCGTCTATAGACTAGTTTATAGTCTCGTCTATAGACTAGTTTATAGTCTCGTCTATAGACTAGTTTATAGTCTCGTCTATAGACTAGTTTATAGTCTCGTCTATAGACTAGTTTATAGTCTCGTCTATAGACTAGTTTATAGTCTCGTCTATAGACTAGTTTATAGTCTCGTCTATAGACTAGTTTATAGTCTCGTCTATAGACTAGTTTATAGTCTCGTCTATAGACTAGTTTATAGTCTCGTCTATAGACTAGTTTATAGTCTCGTCTATAGACTAGTTTATAGTCTCGTCTATAGACTAGTTTATAGTCTCGTCTATAGACTAGTTTATAGTCTCGTCTATAGACTAGTTTATAGTCTCGTCTATAGACTAGTTTATAGTCTCGTCTATAGACTAGTTTATAGTCTCGTCTATAGACTAGTTTATAGTCTCGTCTATAGACTAGTTTATAGTCTCGTCTATAGACTAGTTTATAGTCTCGTCTATAGACTAGTTTATAGTCTCGTCTATAGACTAGTTTATAGTCTCGTCTATAGACTAGTTTATAGTCTCGTCTATAGACTAGTTTATAGTCTCGTCTATAGACTAGTTTATAGTCTCGTCTATAGACTAGTTTATAGTCTCGTCTATAGACTAGTTTATAGTCTCGTCTATAGACTAGTTTATAGTCTCGTCTATAGACTAGTTTATAGTCTCGTCTATAGACTAGTTTATAGTCTCGTCTATAGACTAGTTTATAGTCTCGTCTATAGACTAGTTTATAGTCTCGTCTATAGACTAGTTTATAGTCTCGTCTATAGACTAGTTTATAGTCTCGTCTATAGACTAGTTTATAGTCTCGTCTATAGACTAGTTTATAGTCTCGTCTATAGACTAGTTTATAGTCTCGTCTATAGACTAGTTTATAGTCTCGTCTATAGACTAGTTTATAGTCTCGTCTATAGACTAGTTTATAGTCTCGTCTATAGACTAGTTTATAGTCTCGTCTATAGACTAGTTTATAGTCTCGTCTATAGACTAGTTTATAGTCTCGTCTATAGACTAGTTTATAGTCTCGTCTATAGACTAGTTTATAGTCTCGTCTATAGACTAGTTTATAGTCTCGTCTATAGACTAGTTTATAGTCTCGTCTATAGACTAGTTTATAGTCTCGTCTATAGACTAGTTTATAGTCTCGTCTATAGACTAGTTTATAGTCTCGTCTATAGACTAGTTTATAGTCTCGAATATAGACTTATTTATAGTCTTTATTTTTAGAGTAAATTTTTAGTCAATTTTTAAATTTCATTTTTTTTTCAATTTTATTAAAAATTTATTCAAAAATCTGTTTAAAGTTTTGTGTATTTAATTTCAATCATTTCACCTGAATTGCGATTCTTTTCACAGATGTATGTAAAGATTATTGAATATCACTTTTTTTTCTCTTCCAAATAATTTAAATTTAATACCATGGAATTTTCACCCCCCTTTTAAGCTTTTGTAATCGATACAGCCGGTAAACAAAATCTAGTTAATTGAATTTTATTATCAGTTTTAATCCAGATTGCTGCAATTCAATAGAACTTATCAGGAGTAATCAAATATTTTATATTAAAATAGATTTCAAAGGAAATCAAATAATAAAAAAAGGATAATTGAAATGATTTCAAAGAAATTTACAAAAACAAAAAAGTTATGAGAAAAATAAGATAAGAAGAAACTGCCGAATTTTAAAGGCAGAAAAGGATAATAAAAGGAGATTACATATAGTTGAGACAGTCTATAATGGAGACTATGGTCTAGTCTTTAGACGAGACAATAAACTAATCTTTAGACGAGACTTTAAATTATTTTATAGACGAGATTATAAGCTAGTCTATCTTCGATGCGATAAACTTGTCAAGTTTGTATACTGGTCTAAAATCGAGACTATGGACTAGTCTTTAGACGAGTCTATCAACTAGTCTTTAGACGAGACTATAAACTAGTCTTTAGATGAGACTATAAGCTAGTCTATATTGGATCAGATAAAGTTGTCTGTAGCCTTGACTATAAACTAGATCATAGTCAAGTTTGTTAACTGGTCTAAAATCAAGTCTATGAACTAGTCAAAAGTTTCGACGACAGTTTATTATATCTGTTTTCCTTTTTCGGAGTGAATTCTTAAAACCTTCTGAAATTTATTGACGTCATATTTTCGTGTGCAGCTGCAATTTAATTTTAGTTCTTGAATTTAGTATAATTTATTGAAAATAACTTTAGAAGTTAAAATTTAAATATTTTTGCTTCCAGTGGTTATTTGTTTTAAATGTGTCAGTGTGTAGTTACATATATGTATGAGTGTGTGTGTGTTTAAATATTTGTGGTATTAATGATTGTTACTTGAAACAATAAATATTATTTCATGACACAAACAACTACAACAACAAGAACAATAAAATATATCAAAATAAACTTTAAAACACACAAACGAAAATTATAACCTCATGTGGGTTCTCCTCAAAAACCAACAACCAAACCACATAAGAGTTAAAAAATGTATAGAGTGTTGATTTATCATCATGATTGCTGGCGGTAGTGGCATAAACTATTTTCACTCACAGAGCAAATATTTAGCAATGATACATTTATGACGGTTTTATGTGCACGAAAGATAAGTGATGTTAATAAGATAAACGTCAAAAACGGCTAAATTCTAACTTTTTCAAATTAATTCAGCATTTTTAATAAATTTTTGCAAAACTTTGTTGAGAAACAATGTTGAGCAACATTTTTAAAAGTTAATGTTTAAAACAAATTTAAGCTCAAATTATTATTTTCTTTTAATTTATTTAGCTTTGTCACTAAGTTTACAATTTTTACAAAATGTTGCTAAACATTGTAGAGCAACATTGTTGAAAATTATTTTTTAATTCAAATTTAAGCTTAAACTAACATTTTTCGATAGTTAGTTCGTTAATTTGTTTAGCCTTTTGTTTAATTATATAATTTTTGCAAAATGTTGCTAAACATCGTTGTGAAACAATGTCGAGCAACATTATTGCAAATAATTTTTTATATTAAATTAAGTAAAACCAACCATAGATTTAAAGAGAAATGTAATTTTAACTCGTTTTAGATAGAAACTTCTATCAGCAACATGTTGCCAGCATTATTTTTTTTAACAATTTCAAAAATTTAGCATTTAAAGAAACGCTTAATTGTTATTATTTCTAAAATTTTGTTATGATTCAATGCCTTTGCTAGTATTTCAGTCCATTTTACCACAATCAATGTCAAATTCTCCGTTCATACTTTTTGTTGCCTGCTGTTGCCTTAACTACTGATGTTGATAGATTTATTTAAAATTTACTTTTTGTTGTTGTATTTGTTTTAAATACAGATAGTTTCAGTGAATAGCCTTTTGTTGTTGTTTTTTTTTATTTACGCCATCAAAATATAAATAACTTTGTTTAAATGTTCATAAATAACTTTTATCAATGTTTGGAACAGATTAAAAAATCTATATAATTCTTTGGTTCAAAAGGGAATTTTAAGATACAGAAGATGGGAAATATTTAAAGGGAAAGGGATGAAGGGTTAAAATGGTGGAAAATCTATAGTCCAGGCTGTAGAATAATCTATAGTCCAGACTATAATGTCATCTATAGTCCAGACTATAGTGTCATCTATAGTCCAGACTATAGTGTCATCTATAGTCCAGACTATAGTGTCATCTATAGTCCAGACTATAGTGTCATCTATAGTCCAGACTATAGTGTCATCTATAGTCCAGACTATAGTGTCATCTATAGTCCAGACTATAGTGTCATCTATAGTCCAGACTATAGTGTCATCTATAGTCCAGACTATAGTGTCATCTATAGTCCAGACTATAGTGTCATCTATAGTCCAGACTATAGTGTCATCTATAGTCCAGACTATAGTGTCATCTATAGTCCAGACTATAGTGTCATCTATAGTCCAGACTATAGTGTCATCTATAGTCCAGACTATAGTGTCATCTATAGTCCAGACTATAGTGTCATCTATAGTCCAGACTATAGTGTCATCTATAGTCCAGACTATAGTGTCATCTATAGTCCAGACTATAGTGTCATCTATAGTCCAGACTATAGTGTCATCTATAGTCCAGACTATAGTGTCATCTATAGTCCAGACTATAGTGTCATCTATAGTCCAGACTATAGTGTCATCTATAGTCCAGACTATAGTGTCATCTATAGTCCAGACTATAGTGTCATCTATAGTCCAGACTATAGTGTCATCTATAGTCCAGACTATAGTGTCATCTATAGTCCAGACTATAGTGTCATCTATAGTCCAGACTATAGTGTCATCTATAGTCCAGACTATAGTGTCATCTATAGTCCAGACTATAGTGTCATCTATAGTCCAGACTATAGTGTCATCTATAGTCCAGACTATAGTGTCATCTATAGTCCAGACTATAGTGTCATCTATAGTCCAGACTATAGTGTCATCTATAGTCCAGACTATAGTGTCATCTATAGTCCAGACTATAGTGTCATCTATAGTCCAGACTATAGTGTCATCTATAGTCCAGAGTATAGTGCCATCTATAGTCCAGACTATTAAAATATAGTTCATAAGTATTATTTTATGTACTTACGTTGTGAGTTAGATCTCCTTATAATATTCTCCAGGAATGTATTTTGTGGAGCAACTAGACCTCTTCTTCCGCCCGGCATTTTGTTGGTTTTACTTTTTGAACTAATTTTTACAGAATTTTTTCTAACAACTTTTTTTTATTATTTTTCAATAAATTTATATGAATTAATTCCTCTTTATCAGTTAACGACTTTAATTTATTTTAATTAATTTTTTAATTTTTTTAATAATTTAATTTCTTAACATTTTATTTTAATTTCTTTTAAATTAATTTTCTAATAATTTATATGTATTTTTTTTGCTGGTTGTTTTTGTTGTTGTTGTTGTTGCTTTGAGGCAAATGGCAACATTTTAATTTGTAACTGTGTAGCAATAACATTTGTAGCGGCAACATTATAATCAGTCTTGTTATTTTTAAAGTCATAAGTATACATTTTTTTTTATTTTTTTTTTATAAATTTAGCATTATTTTTATTAATTTTTATAGTATAATTTTAGGGTTTTAAACTTCTAGTTAAAAATGTAAAAACAAGTGTGTTAAAGAGAGATGTTAATAGTGGGGGTAGATAGTAGAGAGAGAGAGAACGTTAGAGATAGAGAGTGAATTTTAAAAACAATAACCAATAAACTTATTTTTAATCAGTAAATTTACAGCATAATTTAAGGCGTTTGGTTAAAAATATTTCTTGGCGACGAAAGCTGAAAAGAGACAAGAGCAAAATATTTAAAATTAGTAAACTGTACTTAAAATATTATTTGAAAGCTTTTATTATAAATAATACTTAGAACTAGAACAAGAGCTGGAACCAGGACTAGAATAAGTAGTAAAATCAGAACTAGAAACATAACTGGAATCAGAACTTAACTAGAACTGAATCATAACTGAACTAAAGTGAAGAATTTATATCTTTCTTTATTTAAATTAAATCTTATTTACCTCTCTTAAAGCTATAAATTAGCTTTAAATGTGTTTTTGGTTTCAAATTCAATTATAATCTATTTCACATTAGTATCCTTGAATTACATTAATTCCCCCTAATTTAACTTTGACTTCAGTACAACTCAGATTATTAATATATTTTGCTTTTAGTTTAGACCACATGACTTGATTTTAATCATAATTTATTTTGGTATTCAATTAAGGATTTTGAAATTCAGGTAAAATAAGATTGAATTGGGAAATGAATTAAAGTTATTGATGGCAGCTGGATAACGAGACAAAAAGATAAAGAAAAAGAGTTTAGGAAATTAAATTTGAAGAAATAAATTTTAGTTGGATGATTAATATTTATTCCAAAAATAATTAATATCAAGTATACGTTTTGTAGTTTCTTAGTCAATTTACTTGTTTGTTTTTCACTTAAATTGTTTTTTAATTTGTTGTTTTTTAACATAATTTTCTGATTTCAGTCTTGAAAGGTAAACAATTGTAGTTTTTCCTTTGCCTACCTTAAGGCTGTAGTTAATTTAATTTTTCTTTCATTTTTATGTTTCTGCAAGGAATTTCGTCCTTTTTCCATCTAAAACCTTATTT
Source organism: Cochliomyia hominivorax (assembly GCA_004302925.2). Lineage (NCBI taxonomy): Eukaryota > Metazoa > Arthropoda > Insecta > Diptera > Calliphoridae > Cochliomyia > Cochliomyia hominivorax. The sequence continues at coordinate 89,234,491 of PYHX02000495.1, forward strand.
AATTGCATAATCTAGTAGTTATAAAATTTGTTCTCAACATGTTTTTTCTCTTTCTAATTTCATTTCTCTTTTAGTTTCTTTTATTCTTTCTTTTTTTTTGGAATGTTTTTCCTGGGGTTCATTGAAATTGTTTTTTTATAAACTAAAATGTTTATATTGTTTTTGTTTTTGTTGTTTTCTCTGTAAGCAATAATTTTTTTTATTCTTTTATCATTTGTAATGGCGGAAAACCTAATTAAGTCCATTTTTTTTTGGAAAATAAAATTAAGAAGCAATAAAATGTGGGAAAAGTTAAAACAGGAAAAATATGGTTGGAAATTTTGGCCCAAAAGGAGGTTAATAAAGAATTCTCGTTCTTGTGCATTTCTAGTTCAATTCTAGTTGAGTTCTAGTTGAGTTCTAGCTCAGTTCTCGTTCAGTTCTAGTTCTGATTCTAACTCTGATAACAGTCCTGACTCTAATTATGTTTCTGAGTTCAAATTCTGTTTATGATAACAGTTCTTGTTTTAGTTGCAATTTCATTTCAGATTTTAGTGAATAAAATTTATCTACTAAATCTATTGCACTTTCATTATTTTTCAGTTAATAAAGGCAAAAAATTTAAGTTCATAAAAAAAATTCATTATAACCTCAATTTTAATATTTTGAAATTTTATAATTTTTGAACAAATTTTTGCGAAATTTCCTTTTTTAAACATATATAATTAAAGAAATATTTAAATTTTGGTGAAATGCTAAGAATTTGAAATAATTTTTCAACCTAACCTCAATTTTAGTTTTGCCATTTTTATTAATTTTAATAAAATTTAATGAAATTTCTTTACTTAATAATTTTTACAGAACATACAGTTTTTATTTTTCCAAAATCTTTATTATATTGAAAGTTTTTCAACCTAACCTCAATTTTAGTTTTGTCATTTTTATTAATTTTAATAAAATTTAAATGAAATTTCATTAATTAATAATTTTTAAATAACATACAGTTTTTATTTTTCCAAAATCCCTATTATATAGAAAGTTTTTCAACCTAACCTCAATTTTAATTTTGAAATTTTTATTAATTTTAATAATATTTAAATGAAATTTCATTACTTAATAATTTTTAAATAACATACAGTTTTTATTTTTCCAAAATCTTTATTATATAAAAAGTTTTTCAACCTAACCTCAATTCAAAATTTGGGAATTTTAAAGATTCTTAAAAAAATTGAACATCACATAGTTGTCTTAAAATAAACAGTTCAAATTTTTTTGCAAATAGAGACATATAACAAATAATTTTTAATATAACTTTTATTTTTGCCTTCACTGTTTATTTTAACATGTGGGAAATAACTACAGGTTAATAAGGCCCACATGACTGTTATATATTTTTTGTTTAAAGGAGGTATTTTATTAAAGTGAGCTTTAGTTAAACATGGCCTCAGGATTATTGATTTTTATATTACTTTTTTAGTGTAGCATAAGTTCAGGGTTGTTTGCTAGCTAATATGACCATAATTAAGCTTTAATATTAACTTTAACTAATAAAGCTTTAATTATTTCTGCTTTTTTATTACTTTAAGTCTTGTTCAGACATTTATTGTTTTAATTTGCTTCGCCTTTTTTCTTCTTTCTTCAAGAACTCTCAATCAATCAATTAATTTTATTGTTGATATTAATGAGTTTCTCTCTTTCTTTTTGCTCTCACCTTGTCTTTCTTCCGTTTTGTTTGTAACAATTAATTAATTTATGTGTTTGTGTGTGTGTGTGTGTGTGTGTGTGTGTGAAATATAGAAGGCTTCTTTTCATGTTCACTTTAATAAATGTTTAATTAAACATGAAAATCAGGGCGAAAAGAAAAAAACAAAAACAAATTTATAAAGGAAAAACGATGAAATAAATAAAATTATTATGTTGCTCGGGAGATCAGGAATAAAAAAGAGGTAAATTAAGCCTCAACGAAGTTGTGATTCTATTTCCGGTTCTAATGCTGATTACCTTTGTGATTCTAACTCTGATACCAGTCTTGATTATAGTTCTTATTCTAGTTCTTATACTACAGATCTGCTCCTAATGCAGCAACTAGTTCTGATTCCTATTCTTATTTTAGCTCTTAATACTCTAGTTCCGATTCAAGTTCAGCATCATCTTTCGATTCCTGTTCTTTCACTAATTCTAGTTTATATTACTGATTTTAGTTCTCTTTATAGTCCTGATTCAAAATCAGAATCCTGTTCGGATTTCTGTTCATTTCATGTTCATTTCTACTTCAGTTTCAGTTTAGTTCTATTTCAGTTCCAATTCTGATCTAATTCAGCTCTAAAGCAGTTCTAATTCAGATTATGCTTCAAATTCTAGTTCTGATTCCAGTTCCGATTCAAGTTCAATTTTTATTTCAAAAAAAATTTTAAATTCTCAAAATATTTCTTATCGTTTTTAAATTTCTTTCATTTTGTTTAATATTTCATCATGTCTTATCTTGTTGCTTTGTTTACAAAATTGTCCTTCATTTCACTTTATAATAAATAATTCATAGTTAATTAAAAGTCTTTTATTACTTGAAGCGTTTTACGGTTTACTTTTCATTTCAAGTAACCGAAAACTCTGTTCGTGTTTATACATAATGAAGAGAATTTTGACAAAGATTTGCTAAAGAGAGAGAGAGAGTTTTTGTGTTCTCTCTTTTGGAACCTTAGAAAATTACCCGAAGGATATTTTTTGACAGAATCAAATTTAAAACATTTTTTTGTGTTAAGGAATTAGAGACGAAAACTTTCTAAAAGGGAAATTTAATGTTGTTTATTTTTAAGCTTAAAATGGGGAAAACGCATTAAGATGCTTGACAGGAAAAGGATTTAAGATCAAAATTCTTGATGAAGGCGTATGATTGATATTAATTAATTGTAGTTAATGAGAGCGTATGATTGTTGAACAGAAGGTGGACAATTGTTTATGTTAAGTTAAACGTAGGGAAGGTTAAAACTAATATAAAATGGAAGCGTATGCTGTCTTTATATTGGTAGCGTATGATTAATGGATTTTATGGAATAAATAAAGTATTAAGTATACGTCTTGTTTTTAATGTTTAACTTAGGATTTAAGAAAAATTTATAACCGAAATTTAATAAAATCTTTTGGCAGAATCAAATATAATATATTTCTCCTCTTTTCTTCCTTTAAAGCTGTAAATTCCCTGTTTTATTCCGTTTTCTTTAATATAAAAAATATTTTTTTATATTTTTCCCATAATTTTTTTTCTTTTTCTCCCTTTCTAATTTCTGTCTAAATTAAAAATTTTATTTAAATCTGGTTATTTTTCATTTTACTTTATTTAGGCAGTTTTCAAAAAAAAAAAAAAAACACTCAAACACACACACACACATAAATATTTATGTTTATATGAATCCTTTTGCTAAAGAACCTGTCATCACCAGCAAAAGGTTAATGATGAAAAGCCTAATGCACCAGATAATCAAAGAGGGATTCATGCATGTATGTTAATGTGTGTGTGCGTGTGTGTGAAGGATAAAGTACAGATGATATACATCAAAAGCACCTTTAGTTGATTATTCGAAAAAACAAGAGAAAAACAGGGTTAAAATCTCATCTCAAGTTAAAATGTTAAATTGTGAGTTAAGTCAGATTAAAGGCAAAAGAGATTTAAAGAAACAGGAAAATACCAAAAAAATAACAAAAAATTAAAATATAAATGAAATTCAATCCTTTTTTTAATACGAAATTAAACGGTGGTTGTATTTTTTTAATTTGTGATAAATAAAATATTTTTTCAACCTAACCTCTATCCTAATTTTAGTAATTGTCAAAAATTTAACAAAGTTTGCATGCCATTTATTTCCTTATTATTTAACAAATGAATTACTGTTTTAATTTCTGAAAAATTTCCAATGAATAGAAATTTTTTCACTCTAACCTCAATTCCAATTTTGGTAATTTTACCTATTTTGAAAAACTTTCTTCAGAAATAAATTTATTTTTATTAAACAAATAAACTACAGTTTTAATTTTTTGAATATTTGCAATAAATAAAAAATTTTTCAACCTAACCTCAATTTAAATTTTTGTAATTTTAGGAATTTCCAAAATGTTTTAATGGAATCGATATGTTTGGTAACAAAGAAACGTCTGGCAGTTTTAAATTTTTAGAACAAATACATTTTGAAGAAAATTTTCAACCTAACCTCACTTTCGAAATTTTTATTATTAAATATTTCTACAAAATTCTTAATGCTTCCAAATTGAAAATAAGTAGCAATTGAAATTTCTAATAATTTATCAGTTTTATACATTTTATTCAACCTAACCTAATTTAAAAAATGTTAAATTTTAATTATTTTTTCAAATATATGTACATTTTTAATATTAAAATGAGTAACTGTTGAAATTTTTAATAAATTTGGATTTTTAAAGATTTTTTTCAACCTAACCTAAATTTTAAATATTTGATTATTTTTTAATAATATTTTATTGACATTTTATAATTTAGGAGAGCAGAAATAAACGACATTTTTAGTTTTTGACAAAATTTAGTTTTTTTTCATTCTAACCTCAACTATAATATTTTTAATTTTAAGCAATTTAAAAAATTCTATAAGTAATTAATGTTTAAATGAGTAACAGTTGAAAGAATCATAAAATCTTTACTTTTAAAGATTTTTTTCAACCTAACCTAAATTTCAATTTTTGATTTATCTATATTTTTAATAAAATTTTTATGACGTTTGATAATTTAAGAGCAAAGATATTAAGTACAGTTTTAATTTGTTAAAATTTATTATTATTAAAGATTTTTTTTCAACCTAACCTCAATTAAAAGTTTTTAAATTTCAATTGTTTCTAAACATTTTGTAGGCTTTTGATATTTAAATAAGTAACAATGAAAGAATCAACAAATTTTTATTTTTTAAGGATTTTTTTCCACCTAACCTCAATTTGAAATTTTAATTTATTGACTTTTCTGACAAAATTGTTATGACATTCCATAACTTAGAGGCACAGAAATTAAGTATAGTTTTTATTTTCTAAAATATTCCATTATTAAAGATATTTTTCAACCTAACCTCAATGAAAAAACTTTTAAATTTTAATTATTTCTAAAAAATTATAACGATTTTAAACATAAAAATTGTTTCAAAAACGTTTCAGTTGAAAAAAGTTATAGTTAAAATTATAAATTATTTTATGATTCATTAAGTGATTCTGTTTAAAAAAAACGTTATGCGTTTTTGAAAGTATGTGTGAGTGTGTATGTATGAAACATAACGTATTTACTTCCCATGTATTTGTTTGCAGATGATATTGAAGATTCTTCATAGCCAAATATAGAATTCTTACTTGTTTTAATGTAATTTAATTTTTTTTAATTGTTGTTGTTATAAACTGTTTTCTGTTTGTTTATTCTCAGTTTATTTGAGAGAATGTGTTAGATTATGAAGCCTACTTTAGGGCGTTCGTATTAAATAATAAATTTATTTATGTTGTTACAAATTTTATAATTTAATGACTTTTAACATTCTTTATGATGGTGACATTAAAAATTAGCTAATAAATGTTTTGCTTACAATGCTCTCCTACTCCCCTCTCACCCTCTCTTTCGCTCTTTTTTCTCTCAGATGAACAGTTTTTTGAAAAAAAAAAATTTTTTTTTTGCTAAAATTTTAGTTTTATGGCAACAAGAAAGATAACTGCAGCATACTTATATGAGTTTCATATATATGTTAATATTTCTCTCGCTCTTCTCACCTCTTTCTCTCCCTCTCTCTCTCTCTTATTCTAATGTTATGCATTTATGCATATAAGCATTTTATGCAAATGAATATAACTTCAACTAAATGTCTGTTTAGAATATAAAATACAAATTTTGAAAGAAAGAATGAACAAAAAGGGTTTTGTGTTAGTATTAGTGTAACTGACGTCATTGTCGTCATATGTTAAAATATTTATGAAATAAAAAAGTGGAATATCCTAGAAAATATAACAATAATAACAACAACAACATCTAGCAAATACTTGAATTTAAGCACGTGATATTTTATATTTGATGTTTATTTTTTTATTTCTACAGTTTCTTAACAAAAAAATATTTTATTTTTATAAAAAACTTTATATTCAAGTGTATGTGTATATGTGTGTGTTAGTGTATGTACAAGTATTTACAAGTATAAATTTTGTGTTGACAAGGGTAAATATTTATAGAGAGTACTGAGCAACAAAAGTCATACAAACACACACTCACACGAAATGGAGAAAGAAATTATGTCATATGCAGTTTAAGAAAAAAAATCTACTTCAGAAAAAATATAAAAAAAACACTTAAATTAAAGGGAAGAGTTTTTAAATTATATTCCTTTTAAAATCCCTAATTTCGATACTTTTTGGGTATTATTATATAATTTTTGAACCATTAAAGTTATCTTAATGAAATTTCACATCATTAAAGCTGAGGTAATTTTAATATGATTCGAGAGACTATATGCCCCTATCTGGTCAGGGGCGCAGACAATGATATACCAAAGTTGTCCTCCTCGGGTTATTTTGATCCTGTTTGGAAATTGCTCTTTTATTTTTGAACCGTTAAAAATAGCTCAATATAATTTCACATGATTAAAGCTGAGGTAATTCTAAAATGACCTGCATGACTTCAAACCCCTCTCTGGTCAGGGGTGTAGTCGGTGAGCCTTTAAAATTAGCCATATCGGGTATTTTTAAATTTAAATTTGTCTACAGGGAGTTTTGGTTCGATTTGCAGCCAAATTATACATTTTCAAGACAAGTATTTGGTATCTTTAAAAATGTTGTAACTTTCAGATTCACAAATTTGAAAAAATCTGTGAAATCTCATTAAATGTCACAAAATTAAAAAAATGAAAATTTCGAATTTTTGCTAATTGTTCGAAAAATAAAATTAATAACCTCAAAACTAATTTCGAAATTTTCCCATTGTTTTAATGAAATTATAAGTAAATTATTTTTTTGTTTCTTATCAGTTTAAATTTTTCAAAAATTTAAATTTTAAAAAAAGTTTTTCAACTTAACCTCAACAATTATTTTAAAAACTTTTGCACTTTTCATTAAAATTTTAAAGAAAATTATTTTCTGATTTGTAATCAATTTTAATTTTTAAAAAAATTTTTTATTAGAGATTTTTTCAAACTAACCTCAAATTTAATTTGCAAAATTTTATATTTTTTAAAGAAATTGCATTGTAAATTATTTTCTAAATTGTAAACAATTTTAATTTTTCACAAAATTTTAATAATAAAGTTTCTTTTCGACATAACCTCAAAGTAATTTGATTAAACTTTAATCTTTTCTTGGAATTTTAAATAATTTACATTTTTCTGATTTGAAAAGTGTTTTTAAATTTTCAAAATTTTAATTTTTAAGAAACTTTTTCAATCTAACCTCAAAGTAAAGTTTTGAAAACTTTACGGTTTTTAAAGAAATTTAGGCGAGAGTATTTTTCTCAATTGGAAACAGCTTTAAACTTTTCAAAATTTTTATTTTTAAAAAAGTTTTTCAACCTAACCTCAAAATTAATTTTGAAAATGTTCAACTTTTTTGAGGTATTTAAACTCCAATTCCAAAATTTTATTTTAAAATATTTCTAAAAATTATTTTTTTATTTAATTATTATTAAAAGTATTTTTTCAGTTTGAAAGAAGAAGAAAGCATTTTTCTAATCTGAACTTTTTCCATCCCTTTTTGAGTTTTATTTTTATTAGTTTTCTTTTCTTTTAAAATTCTTTCAAAATTTGCATAGTTTTTCTTAAGTTTTGTGTTTCTTTGGTGTCTAACCTAAAAGTATGCAAATCTTTTTGTGTGTTTATTTTAATGAAAAACATTTCTTAAGCTGTTATTTTTAAGCTGTAAGTGTGTGTGTGTTTAAGAAAAAATTTATTAAGAGTCTTTAGACATTTAACAGGATAATTAAAAGAATTTTAACATAAAAAGGGCGTTAAAATACACAAAAATAGAAACTCCTTGAATTTAAAAAAAAGGTTGAAGGTTTTTAAAAGTTAAAAAATATTATTAAATTGTTAGTTTTGTTGCTAAACCAAAAGTCGACAAACAAACAAAAACAAAAAAAATTGACAAGATGTCACTTTGAGTTTCAAAAATATTTTGTAGATAATTTTTATACCCTCCACCACCACAAGTGGTCAAGAGGGTAAATATTACTGTATCTTTTAATAAAAGGAACGGATTTTACTGGTTTTAAATTGAAAATTTTTGAGAACTATAACAAACGCTCGGGTCAAATTTAACTCTGATCTCTGTCAATTATTGTGGATGTGAGCGTTCCATCAACAGACGTACAGAAGGACAGATGGACATAGGTAAATCGACTGAGATTTTAATTTGATGCAATAATATATAAACATTATGAGTTCTAAGATGATTCCTTCTTAGCGTTACACATGGAATAACAAAGTTAATATACTCTCTTCACCGCTTGTGATGGTGGAGGGTATAAAAAGGATTATTTTTGATGTTGTTCCTTTTTTTCCTTTAGTTTTGTTGTTTTGTTATTTTCACCACAAAAAGTAAAATTTACATATAAAATGATAACGACAGAATGGTGCCATCAATAACATATCTGTTATATTTATATAAATGTGTTCACAAAACTGTAAAAGTATGTGTGTATGTATGTGTGTTTGGACAAAAAAAAATTCCATCATGGCAACTAAAAATGAACTGTTTTTCCAAGCAAAAAGATAATAACAACAGTGCTTATTTATTTATATTTATTTACACACATCCACTCTTGCACTCTCTCTCCTCTCTTCTTTATACTCCCCTTTCTCTCTCTGTTTTGTTTAACTCAGTGTTTTAACTTAAATATCAACATTACAAATACACAAAGTCATCATCATCATTTATAATGGTATTTTACATGTGTAACAACTACAACAACAACAGTAATAATAAAACAAAACAATAACAACAAAACTCAATACTAACTGTTGTACAAAAAAACATTCAAAACCAATAAACATAAATATACTTCACATACCAACAAAAACACATTTTGCATCTCCCATTAATTTAATTGCACTCACCCAACAAACAAACCCACTCAAAACAGTTACTTTAGTACTCTTCTCTCTCTTTCTCTCACTCCTTGTAGTCATAATAACTAAAGTTCCCCTTTTAAAATGCGTAAAACTCAATTCGTTTTTATTCATCGTATTTACATGAAGGTTCGTTTATTGACTTTCATTATACGAGTAAGTAAATAATGGACAAAGGACAACAACAATTACAAATGCCGGTCAATCAAACGCATACATACACATGAACACATACACATATGTTAACGCACTAAAAACTCTTAATAAAAATGTGAGACTGAAAAAAATTAAACAATTTTAAAACTTAATAACTCGGAAACGGTTAAAGCTAGAGACTTGAATCTTTTTGCATTGAATCAATTATTTTGCCTAAAATACATTTACAGAAAACTTTTTAAATTCAAAAGCCTATTTATAAACATAAGCACCGTTTTTCGAAACCCCCTTTAATTTTTTTTAATTTTTTCAAAAACAATTTGGACATTTTCTGTTAAAATTTTTTAAAATTTTACAACACAATTTTAAAAATTTTCAATTCCTATTTTCTATTTACGTACAAATTTTAAATAAATTGAGGTTAGGTTGAAAAAAATCTATAAAAATTGAGATTTTAGAAAAATAAAAGCATTTTTATATAAAAAATCAACGAAAAATCGAAATTAATGATTTAGAAAAAATTCAAAATGAGGTTAGGTAATTTTTTTTGTCAAAAAGGGACATTATGATCCTTTATACTGCAATAATACAAACTGTTATATGTTGCAATGTTAATAAATTATTCAAAACCATTAAAATTTTATAGAAATTGTTGGAAATTAAAAAAAATTTAATTGAGGTTAAGTTGAAAATTGTTCTTAAAAATAAATATTTGGAAAATTTGAAAACTGTCTCATATTTCTTTATCAATAAAATATACGATAAAACTTTATAATTGCAAAAATTAAAATTGATTTGATTTTTTTAATAAATAAATTCATCTAACCTCAATTATAGTTGTTGGCAATTAAGATATTTAAAAAAAATAATGACATTAAATTCTTTACAGCTATATAATGGAACTACAGTTAGGTGCGTTACCATAAGTTAAGAATTAATTTTTATATTTTTACCAATTTTTTTTCAACCTAACCTCATTACTAATTTTTATAATTTCAAGAATTTTTAAAAAAAAAGTTGGTGGAATATGATTCTTTAGTATCAAATAATTAAAGTACAGTTTGATTTTGTCCAATCTATTGAAAAATCAAAATTTTTTCTACCTAACCTCAATTCTAATATTTGTAATTTTAGAGATTTTTAAGAAGTTTTGAGGAAATATGATTCTTTGATTACATACAATGGTTCTACAGTTTCATTTTCTCCAGTAAGTTAAAAATTACACAAGTTTTTCAACTTAACCTCAAACCTAATTTTCGTAATTTTGGTTATTTTTAAGAAATTTTGAAGACATATGATTTTTTATGCTATAGAATAGAAATATAGTTCGATTTTTTATTATATTTTGAAAGTAAATAAAGTTTTTCATTTTAACCTCAATTCTAGTTTTTATAATTTTCGATTTTTTAATAAAGTTTCAAGGGCATATGATTTTTTATTAGTACAGAATTAAACTAAAGTTTGATTTTTTATTATATTTAAAAGAACAAAGAAATTTTTCATTCTAACCTCATTTCTAATTTTTGCAATTTTGGATTTTTTAATAAAATTTTGATAGAATTTGGTTTCTAAATATTTTTAAATTATACTACAGTTAAATTTTTGCCATTATCTTGTAAAATCAAAAAGTTTTTCACCCTAACCTCAAACTTAATTTCTGTAAATTTAGCTATTTTAATAAAATTTTGATGAAATATGAATTCTTATTGCAATAGAAATAAACTACTGTTTGTGTTGTTTCAATATCTCGTATAATACCAGATATTATAAACCTAAACCTTAAGACGTTCCATAAATACATGATTAACTTTTTAACAGCAAAATGCAGAAAACTTTCCAATGACATTTACTTGTCACTTCTATTTTCAGTTTAACAGATAAAACTCTAAAATAAATGTAAATAAAAATGTTAAATTGTGAACTAATACATCAATCTTATTTTCATCTATAATCGAAGACTATATGACTTTCAATAATAGGCACATGCACACTAACACACACATAGATACATGCAAACAAAATAAACAAAGAGACATTCACACATTTAGATTGTTTCCGTTTTAATACAAGATAAGCTGGGATTTGTTATCAGGATGTACAACTTTTGTATCCGATTTCAACAAAAAACATTTTATAGAAGAGAGGGAGAAATCAGTATTAAGCTGTGAGTGGGAGGGGTGGGGTAGGTTCTTTTTAGAAAATAAAACTAAAAAGGGTTTGACAGTTTTAAGATTAAATTAAAAGAGATAATTTAAAGCTAAAAAGGGAGAACAATTATATGAATGAATTTCTTGAAAAAGAGCAGAATTTGAAAGGAATTTATGAGTTACTGAATACTGACCGACGGACGAGGTATAGAATAATATCAGCAAATTAATATTTAACGTAAATTTCTTTCAATGAATATTAAATAAATTTAAAATTCTTTTGAAATTTCATAATACCTTAAAAATTAAACGATTTTTTCTTCTTAACCTCAATTTGATTTTTCGTAATTAGAGCTTTTTTAATCAAATTTTTAAGGCATAAAAATTTATTTTAGCTATAGTATTACATTACAGTTTGAATTTTTGAAATATCTTAAAAAATAAAAGATTTTTCACCATAACCTCAAATTAAAATTTTGCTTTTTTCCAATATTTTCAATGAAGTTTAATTGCATTTTGCCATAAAATGCAAATACAGTTTGAATTATTCCAATATCTTAAGAAATAAAAAATTGTTTCAACCTAACCTCAATTTTCTTTTTTAGAATTTTAGGTTTTTAATTTAATTTTAATAACTTGCTCCATATCATTATACTAAAGTTTCATTTTTTTCAATATCTTGAAAAATAAGCAAAATTTTCACTATAACCTCAATTCTAATTTTGGAAATTTTAGCTTTTTAGCTAAAATGTGGATGGAGTTCAATTGCTTTTAACAGTAAAATTTAACTACAGTTTGAATTTTTTCAATATTTTGGAAAATAAAAGATTTTTTCACCATAACCTCAAATTGAAATTATGGAATTTTTATAAAGTTTTTACGGATTTTAATTCTTGTTTGTAGTATAAAGAGCTGCAGTATGAATTTTTTCATTATGTTAAAAAATAAATGATTTTTTCACCATAACCTTAAAAAGAATTTTTAAATTTTCTTACTTATAGAAAAATTTTAAAGAAGTTTAATTGTTTTTGCGATATTATGAGAAGATAGTTTGAATTTTTATAATATTTTGAAAAAAAAAAGTTTTTTCAGTATAACCTCACTTTTAATTTTGAGTATTCTTCTAAACATTTTATGTAATTTCATTGCTTTTTGCATTAAAATTAAATTACAATTAAATTTTTTTCAATATCTTGGAAAATAAAAAAGTTTTTCAATCTAACCTCAATTTGAATTTTCGCAATTTTGCTAAAATTTTGATAAAATTACATTGATTTTTGTTTTAGAATTCAACTTCAGGTGGAATTTTACCGTTAACATAAAAATTAAAAGATTTTTTTCAACTTAACCTCAATTTATCTTAGCGAAATTGTATCTTTTTGGTAGACTTTAAATGCTTTTTGCAATAGAATTGACCTATAAATTGATTTTTTTCCATAAAATTTAAAATTAGTTGATTTTTTCATCCTAACCTAAAATGCAAATTTTGCAAATTTAGCTTTTTATTAACGATTTTTATGGATTGATATTCTTGGTTGCTTTAAAATTCATATACAGTTTGACTTTTTCTTAAATATTGAATATTGTGAAAGTAATTCAAACTAACCTCAATTTCAAATTTTCTAAATTTGTTTTTTTCTTTAAAAATTTAACGGCACAAGATTTGTAATTGTGGTAGTATTAAAATTTAGTTTTAGTTTTCTTTGAATTGTGATAAGAAAAAATATTTTTCTCTCTAACCTTAAAATTTCATATTTCGAATTAACGTTCTTTTCTTAAAAATTTGCTGAAGTTTCAGTTCAAATTTAAAATTTTCTTTGCTATTTATCTTTATTTTCCTTTGTATTTGTTACAATTTCTTGTTAGAAGAAATTTTGGTCAGTTTTTCCTTTACTTCCCCTCTTCCACAAAATAAAACTGTTTTTTGTTCTTCCAAACGTCTTTTTTGTCAACTTCCTTTAAATGTTTTTCTTGTCAGTGTTTTTGTTTGTTTTTATTGTGTCTTTGATTTTTTTTGCTTTTGTGTTTGTTTGTGTGTGTTTCGGTGATTTGTGGTTTCATTATAGTTTTCAATTTTCATAATTACAATATTTCTTGTTTATTTTTGTTGTTTTTTTCTTTATTTTTCTTCTTCTTTTGCTTACTGTTTATTAGTTTGTTGTATTTTTAGCCCAAAAAATATGAAAAAATAGTCAAGTTTTTAAGGTCTAAAAGTCTGTGTTAATAGCAAGAAAAAGGGGTAAATAAGTGAAAGCAAAAATTTCAATTAAGGTTAATGTAGAAAACGTGCTTTAAACAGAAATATTTCAGTGTATTTGTGAATATTTTAATTTGCCAAATAGACAAAAGAATTAATTAGAAACAGTTAAATGAAAATTAACTTTAATTAGGAGTTTTTAGCAGGAATTCTACTAAAATTAATTCAAAAAAATAAAATTTGTATAAAATTTTTCATTTTGAAAAAATTCATTCCACCACTGAGAATAATATTCTGACGATAATTCCGCAAAAATGTTAAAATTGGAATAATTTAGATTGAGTTATGGTGAAAAAAATCGTCATTATTCAAGATATTTTAAAAGTTCAAAGGATAACTTCATTATATAGCAAAAATTAATCAAAATTCATTAAAATTTAGGCAAATTTTCAAAAATTTAATTTTGAGGTTATGGTGAACAACCTCTAGTTTCCAATAGCGGCTAGACACCAATAAAGACTTTAGTCTAGTCTTCATTAGCAAATGTCTCCAATAGAGACTTTAGACTAGTGTCTAAAAGAGACTTTAGACCAGTCTCTAACAGAGACTTTAGTCTAGTATCTAATATCTAGTCTAGTCTCTAATAAAGACTTAAGTCTCGTTACTAATAGAGACTTCAGTCTAGTTTCTGAGAGACTTTAGTGACGAATAGGGATTTTAGTCTAGTCTTTAATAGAGACTTTAGTATACAGAGTCGCCTTTAGTACTGTCAGAATTTTAATATCGTTTATAGTCTCGTCTGTTTTGTTCCATAGTCTGAAATATAGTGTGTTTTATAGTCTAAACTATAGTTTGTACTATAGTCTGCCTATAGTCTGTACTATAGTCTATCTATAGTCTATACTATAGTCTATCTATAGTCTATACTATAGTCTATCTATAGTCTATACTATAGTCTATCTATAGTCTGGACTATAGTCTGGACTATAGTCTCAACTATAGTCTGGACTAGTCTGGAACTATAGTCTGCATAGCTCAATATAGTCTGGACTATAGTCTCAACTATAGTCTGGACTATAGTCTCAACTATAGTCTGGACTATAGTCTCAAACTATAGTCTGGACTATAGTCTCAACTATAGTCTGGACTATAGTCTCAACTATAGGGTCTGGACTATAGTCTCAACTTAGTCTGGACTATAGTCTCAACTATAGTCTGGGACTATAGTCTCAACTATAGTCTGGACTATAGTCTCAACTATAGTCTGACTATAGTCTCACTATAGTCTGGACTATAGTCTCAAACTATAGTCTGGGACTATAGTCTCAACTATAGTCTGGACTATAGTCTCAACTATAGTCTGGACTATAGTCTCAACTATAGTCGTGGCACTATAGTCTCAACTATAGTCTGGACTATAGTCTCAAACTATAGTCTGGAGCTATAGTCTCAACTATAGTCTGGACTATCAGTCTCAACGATGGGACTATTCAAGTATAGTCTGGACTATAGTCTCAACTATAGTCTGGACTATAGTCTCAACTATGTCTGGACTATAGTCTCAACTATAGTCTGGACTATAAGATCTCAACTATAGTCTGGACTATAGTCCAACTATGTCTGGACTATAGTCTCAACTATAGTCTGGACTATAGTCTCAACTATAGTCTGGACTATAGTCTCAACTAAGGTCTGGACTATGAGTCTCAACTATAGTCTGGACTATAGTCTCAACTATAGTCTGGACTATAGTCTCAACTATAGTCTGGACTATAGTCTCAACTATAGTCTGGACTATAGTCTCAACTATAGTCTGGACTATAGTCTCAACTATAGTCTGGACTATAGTCTCAACTATAGTCTGGACTATAGTCTCAACTATAGTCTGGACTATAGTCTCAACTATAGTCTGGACTATAGTCTCAACTATAGTCTGGACTATAGTCTCAACTATAGTCTGGACTATAGTCTCAACTATAGTCTGGACTATAGTCTCAACTATAGTCTGGACTATAGTCTCAACTATAGTCTGGACTATAGTCTCAACTATAGTCTGGACTATAGTCTCAACTATAGTCTGGACTATAGTCTCAACTATAGTCTGGACTATAGTCTCAACTATAGTCTGGACTATAGTCTCAACTATAGTCTGGACTATAGTCTCAACTATAGTCTGGACTATAGTCTCAACTATAGTCTGGACTATAGTCTCAACTATAGTCTGGACTATAGTCTCAACTATAGTCTGGACTATAGTCTCAACTATAGTCTGGACTATAGTCTCAACTATAGTCTGGACTATAGTCTCAACTATAGTCTGGACTATAGTCTCAACTATAGTCTGGACTATAGTCTCAACCTATAGTCGGACTATTTAGTCTCAACTATTAGTCTGGACTATAGTCTCAAAACTTATAGTCTGGACTATAGGTTCTCAACTATAGTCTGGACGATTAGTCTCAACTATAGTCTGGACTATAGTCTCAACCTATAGTCTGGACTATAGTCTCAACTATAGTCTGGACTATAGTCTCAACTATAGCTGGACTATAGTCTCAACTATTAGTTCTGGACTATAGTTCTAAACTATAGGTTGGACATAGTCTCAACTATAGTCGGACTATAGTCTCAACTATAGTCTGGACTATAGTCTCCGAACTATAGTCTTGACTATAGTCTCAAACTATAGTCTGGAACTATTAGTCTCAAACTTATAGTCTGGACTATAGTCTCAACTATAGGCGGACTATTAGTCTCAAAACTATGCTCTGGACTATAGCTCAACTATAGTTGGACTATAGTCTCAACTATAGTTCTGGACTATTTAGTCTCCTGGACTATAGTCTCAACTGTAGTCTGGACTATAGCCTCAACTATAGTCTCAACTATAGTCTCAACTATAGTCTGGACTATAGTCTCAGCTATAGTCTGTACTATAGTCTCAGCTATAGACTGTACTATAGTCTCAGCTATAGTCTCAACTATAGTCTCAGCTATAGTCTCAACTATAGTCTGGACTATAGTCTCAGCTATAGTCTGTACTATAGTCTCAGCTATAGTCTGTACTATAGTCTCAGCTATAGACTGTACTATAGTCTCAGCTATAGTCTGTACTATAGTCTCAACTACGGTCTCAATTACAGTCTGGCCTACAGTCTTAGCTATAAACTGTTTTCTGTAGTGTCATTTATGCTCACAGCTGTAGTCCACTCTATTTACTGTATTCATTTTGATGGCCTCATCTGTAGTCTTTTCGTTTTTTATTTATTAATTTTTAATTTGTTTATTTTTAGTTTTGCTCTTTCGTTCTCCTTCAATCTTAAAATGGTTTGTTTGGACTTTTTTATAAGTTCTGGTTCATGTTGTTGTTTGTTTACTTTTTTATTATTGTTGTTGTTGTTGCTTTTAATATTTTATTTTCCTTAGGTTTGCACTTTTAGTTATTTTCTTGTTATTACTGTTATATTTATGTACTTTTTCATAAATTTAAGTTCTTCAACGTCATCATCATCATCATCTTCGTCGTCCTCATCAGCAACAAGAAATGTCCTCTTCTGGTAGTTTTCTTGTTGTTGTTGTTCTTTCTTTACTTTTCCTTTTACCACTTAGGAAAAGGAAGCAAAAAAAAAAGGTATGAGACTTTAATGTGTTAAACTCATACACATTCATATAGTAAATGTTGTAGTAACTGTTAAAAGTTGTTGCTTTTTTTCTAGTTTGTTGGTGTTTGTTTTTTCTATTTGTTCTCTCTCTCTCTTTTTTTGTTTGTGTTTGTGTGAGTTTACTTTTAATTAAAAAATCAATAAATAACGACCTTTACTTAAATAGAAATTCTGCTGTTTTTTGTTGTAATTTTGTGTGATGTTGTTGTTTTAGTTTTATGTGTTTTGTTGTAATGTTTCATGTTTTTTTAACCTTTAAAAGTTGATTTTTAAATTAAGGGATTTTGAACCAAAAAGGAAATCAATTTTAGGGACTTTTTTAAGCCCTTGTTTTTGTCCAAAAACTACTTAGTACTTTTTGTTAACAAAAAGTACTTTTTTGGCCATTTTCGTCCCAGCAATCTGGTTTAATGCTTTTTACATATCTTCAATGTCAAAGTGGTTGTTAGTTTTTTTGTTGTAGTGTTTTTATTTTAATTTAATTTTTGTTGTTGTTAATGTCATCGTTGTTGTTGTTGTTGTTGCCTTTAATGGCTATAAGTAATGTTGTTTTAATGCAGTTAAATGCGAACGTTTTCAACTTGAAAACTTGAAGAGGGTAAAAAAACAAGAAAATACAAAATGGAAAAAAATAATAAAAACAGAAAATTAGAAAAAGAACTCAAGATAAATTATGTGTATACGCAAATTAATAAAATAAAAAGAAATAATACAAAACTACCGCATTAAATAAAATAGAAAAATTGAAATTATGTCTTTCAACGGCCAATGGAATTTGAAAGGAGGCCTTTTTAACTAAAAAAAACTGGACTAAAAGCTAAATTTTATACTGGAAAATTATTTAGACCCTAATCTGGACTATAACACATAACAGAATTAAATTTTGAAAATCTCCTTCAACCTAACCTCAATTTAAAATTCACTAAATTTAAGTATTTCTTAAAATTTTCTTAAGCATTATGTTTATTTAACTCAAGTATTTAATACCTGTAATTTTTTCTTGAAAATAACTATTTTAAACCAAATTTTTCAACCTAACCTCTAAAATTATTTCTTGAAATAGTCATATTAATAAAAAAATTTATTAAAATATAATTTCTTTATTGATTTATAATTATTTTACAGTTCAATTTTTCGGAAAATTTATAAATTAAACAATTTTTTCAACCTAACCTCAAATTTTTTTCTTAAAATACTGACTTTTATAACAAAATTGTATTAAAATATGATTTCTTAATTCAATCACAATTATTTTATAATTTAATTTTATTGATAATAAGGTAACTAAAAGATTTTTTCAACCTAACCTTAAATTAATTTTCTAAAATATTAACTTTTATAAAAACATTTCATTAGAAAATGATTTCTTTATTGAAAGAGAATTATTTTATAGTATAATTTTATTTAAAATAAGTAAAATTAAAGATTTTTTCAATCTAACCTCAAAGTTTATTTCTTAAAATATTTATTTGTAAATAGAGTTTCACGGAAATATGAGTTCTTTATTGAATTATAATTCTAATTATAATTCAATTTTTTGAAAATAATGGAAAATAAAGAAAATTTTTATTCTAACCTCAAAATTTATTTTTTGAAATATTAATTTTTATAGCAAAATTTTACAGAAATTTAATTGTTACAAATGGTTTTTTATTTGTTGTTGCTTTAAAATTAAAGTACAGTTGGAATTTTCCTAAAATATTGAGTACAAAAGGATTTTTTCAATTTAACCTCAAAATAGATTTTCATAAATTAAGTATATTTGCAAATGCTGTTATATTTGTTGCTTTAAAATTAATTTAAAAAAATATTGAATATAAACGATTTTTTTCAATCTAACCTCAATTTCAATTTTCTAAAATTTGGAATTCTGTATAATATTTAAGTGCTATATTATTTGCTATTGGCTTAAAATTGATATACAGTTGGATTTTTTCTAAAATTTTGAATATTAACGATTTTTTTCAACCTAACCTCAATTAAAAATTTTGATTTTTCTTTTAAATTTTAAGGAAAAATTATTACTTGTTGTTATATAATTTATAAACAGTTGGATTTTCATAGAAATATCGAATATAAAAGATTTTTTTCAACTTAACCTTAAAATTTGATCACTTTTTTTAAGATTTTAGGATTTTTTAGAGTCTAGACTTTAATTAGGATTTAAGGAAAAAATATTTCATTTTAAATTTTGATTAAAAAAAACCTTTTTAAAAGAAATTTAGTCGTTTGTTTTTTATTTAAGTCACGTTTATTAACTTGAGTTTTTAAGGTTTTTTTGTTGTTTTAATTCTTTAACAAATTGCACAAAAACAAACAAGAAGAAATGCTAAATTCATCTATACCGAATCTTTAATACCCTTCACCACAAATGCGTGTGAAGAAAATACGTTATATGTTGTACATACACACGTACACATACACTATATACTGAACCGATGTTGATAATTTTACACAACTTAATATTATGGCGAAATTGCATAAGATTTATAATTTGTCTCAGATATCGGTCTATATCTATAACAAAAACCCAGTACAAGTTTCATTGAGCTCAGTCACACGGACAGAAAGACAGACAGACAAACAGACAGATTGTCATAGCTAAATCGAATCAGATTTTAATTTCATATATACATTTTGGGGTCTGAAATGATTTCTTCTAAGCGTTACACACGAAGTGACAAAGTTAAAATACCCTCATCACCACTTGGATTTCATTAACAAAGTTTCAATTTCATATTTAAATTTCTTTTGTTTTGCATTCTTATTATTGTTTTGTTGTTGTTGTTGGTTTTTGGCTTGTTAAAATCCAAAACAAACACTTAAACATATTTACACAGATTCATAAACACACATGCACACACGTACTTGTATTTTCTTATAAAACAAAAGTTTTTCTTTTAGCAACGTAAACTTGTGCCTGTGTGTGTTAACCACATAGAACAACTACTAGTACAACTGCTACTACTGAAAGCAAGCCACCACTAACACTTACAAGCAATTAAATTTAATTAAACAAATACAAAGAAAGAAAACTAGTGAGAGAATAGAAACAAACATTTATTTATAAACCCGTTTTTATAATTTTGGTTTAGGCCAAAAACAACAAAAAGCTAAAAAAAAAACAAAAAACAAAACCAAAGAATTATGAAAGCCAACAATGAAAAACAAAAAACAACAACAACAAAAACTACTAAACAACGCAAACGAAAATAGCATTAAAATAGAAAAAGAGAGAGAGAGAAAAAATGATAAAAATATTATGACTTTTACACTTGGTTAAGTGTGTGAGTGTATGTGTGTATGTGACATATGCTTTTTTGGAAAACTCAAACGCATTTGTTAGTGTTTTTTTCACAAACCATTTTTTTTGCATTTTTCTAAGTGTGTGTGTTTGTGTGTGTTTCTCTTAACAAACAAATGAATTCATGTGAAAAAAATCATCATTTATTTTTGCATAAAACGGAAATGGTTAATTTTCATAAAAAATCATAAACAAATTAGAAAGGAAATACTCATTTAAACTCATAAAAATATACACTCACACTTAAACATAAATATAATCCTAACACTTCTAAGCTCATTCACACATTTGTGAAATTTCACTCACAAAAAAAGTTATTTAACTTTAATTAAACAAAGAGAAATCTATTTATCTCTTAGAAAGATTTTTCAAAAAAAAATTTAATTTAGGAAAAATGATAAATATTTTGATTATTTGTTTATGTTGTTGTCAAGAAATCAATACACAAACTTATTTATCAACAAATTCACGCACACACATATATATTTAGTTTCATATGAAGAAATAAAATGGTAATAGATCTATAACTTCCGAGCGCTTGGTCCGATTTCTAATAAATTTTACTCAGCGATAGAAGAAGTATAGCCGTAACTAAGTTTTAAATTTGGACTATATAGATATTACCACAACGGTTCCATAGGGTTCCAAAGTTAGATATCTCTGCAAGACAAAGTTTATATTCCGGGTTGAGATCACAGAATCATGAACAAATGGACGTCACGAATAATACAAATATTAAAAAAGCAGCAGTTTCATTTTATATTAACCAATTTTAAAGAGTTTTTTAAACAGTATAGATTCGGTATGACCTACACAAATAGAAAAAGCATAAGAAAGTTGAAGGTTTGGATTTAGATTCAAAAAGGTTTCAAATTTGAATAGTCTTTATATTTAGAAAATATTTAAAACTATTCAGATTAGAATGTTCTTAACTGATTTTGAATCAATTAGAGTCAAAATTTTTAATAAAACTGAAAATTTTCAATCTAACCTCAAAATGTGTTTTCTTAAATTTAACTTTTTCCATAAAATTTTACTGCTGAAATGTTCTTACTGATATTAAAATGAATTTTCAATTAAAATTTTAAAAAATAGTTAATATTAAAAATGTTTTTCAACTTAACCTCAAAATTAAATTTTCCTAAAATCCGGTTTTTCTATAAAATTTAAATACTTTACTTTTAGTTATTGTTGTAGAATTAATTTTTAATTAGATTTTTACTATAACATTTAATTTTGAAAGACTTTTTCAACCTAACCTCAAAATTAAATTTTCTTAAATTTAGCTTTTCTTATAAAATATAAATGTTAAATTTTTAATTTTTGTTGGAGAATTATTGTTTAACTAAATTTTTTTTAGAAAATACTTAATGTACAATATTTTTTTTAACATAACCTCAAATCTTAATGTGTTGAAATTAAAGATTTCCTTAAAAATTTAGATGCTTAATTATTAGTTGTTGAAGTTAAAATAAAATTTAACTAGTTTTTTTTATTAAACATATTATTTTTAAACAACTTTTTCAACCTAACCTCAAATTGAGATTTCTTAAATTTCATTATTTTAACCAATTTTAATTGCTTATTGTTCTTTAATGTAAAATAATTAATTTTTAATTTGATTTTTTCCTAAAATATTTTATATTTAAGATTTTTTCAAACTAACCTCTAATTGAGTTTTCCTAAATTTAGGGTTTTCTTTGAAATTTACATTATTTATTATTTGTTGTTGCTGGAAAATTAGTTTAGAGTTGATTTTTTCTTTAAATATTGATTATTAAAGATTTTTTTCAACCTAACCTAAATTTGAATTTTTGAAAATTTGTTAAAGTTTTCAGGCTGTTATTATTGTTGTTGTAAAACTAATAAATTGTTGAATTTAATTTACAGAATTAAATATAAAAGATTTCTTTCAGTCTAACCTCAAATTTAAATTTTAAACTTCTGTTTATTTATTTTTTCGTTCCCTAAAAATAGGCAATATTTTATTTATTTATTAAATAAGAAGTCCAATAACAATTTCTCAAAATCATTTCATCCTCTACCATAATGTATAATTAAGCATTTACTAAAGACTGAACTAAATAACAAAAAGTCTATGAGGGTAAAATTTATACAAATACAAAAACAACAAAAATCGAGATCTATTTATATATATAGAGAGAGAGAGATAGACAGATTGAAACCAAATCTATATTTATTATTTACATAAAATATACGATAAATTTCCAAAATGTTTTTTCTATTTAGTTGATGTGATTGTTTAGACATCATAAACATTAAAATGACTTTTCTCTTTGTTTTGTATCTCTTGCTATCTCTTTCTATTTGTAATAAATTTTCTATTTGTTTATTATGATTTTTATTTGTTTGTTGCCAAGTCATGTTTAATAATTTCTAAACATTAAAGGCCAGAGATGGTGGGTGGGTGGGTGTTGGAGGGTGAGGAATAATAGTAGGAATTTATGATTTAATGTTTTATTTATTTTTAAAACAAAAAAAAAAAATAAAGAAAGAAATCTTTAGATTTATTTCATTAAATTGGCAAGCTAAGCTAATTTAAAAATCATAGCATACTTTTAGGCCGATTTAAGTTGAAAATAAAAGAAATAAAAGTTAAACAAGATTTTTTAAATTTTTTTTAATAAAAATTAAATAAAAACAAATAAAAAAATATATACAGTTATACAAATTGGTGTGAAGTGAATACGTTATGTTTCATACATACACACTTACAAATGTATACAATGTTAAGGCAAAATTTTCTAATTTATTGATTTATAATTTTCGATTTTAAAAAAGGTTGTTTGCTAGATTGACTCAAATATCGGTCTATATCTCTTAATCTACTGAACTGATTTTGCTAGTTTTATACAGGAAACTTCTTAGGACTATAAAACAAATACTCAGGCTAAATTTTATGAAGCTCTCTCATTTACTGTGATGTGAGTGTGTCAAAAACAGAGAGAAGTGGTGGAGGGTATAAAATTACTTTTTAGTTATTTTTGGTTTTAATTTTTATAAAAAATTCTAAAATTTTCACAAAAAATTGAGGTTGGATTGAAAAAAATTTCTTTTATATATAATTTTTATATAAAAATTAAGATCTACAATAGTTCTACAACAACAAAACATCATTTGCTCTTAAAATTTTTAAGAAAACATTAAATTTGCAAAAATTCATTTTAATTTTCACAAAAAATTGAGGTTAGATTGAAAAAAATTTCTTTTATATATAATTTTTATATACAAATTAAGATCTACAATAGTACTACAACAACAAAACATCATTTGCTCTTAAAATTTTTAAGAAAACATTAAATTTGCAAAAATTCATTTTGAGGTTAGGTTGAAGAATTTATAATATAAACAATATTTTAAACAAAATGGAATGACAAATATAAAATAAAACTTAATTAATACTTTAACGTTTAAATTTTAACCAAAACTCTAGAATTAAGGAAATTAAATTTTAAGGTTAAGTTGAAGAAATTGTTTAAAATTGGATAATTTTTAAAAATTTTAATACAATATTAATGATAATGTAATAATTTATAGTTAAGTTTTAAAATTTTTGATAAAAACCTTTATTTTAGAAAATTTGAAATTGAGGTTAGATTGAAAAAAATCTAGTATATTTAATATTTTTCAAAATTTTCAAATCAATATTAATGATAATGCAATAATTAATAACTTTGCTTACATTTTTTTAATAAAAAACCACTTTTTAAATAAATTTGAAATTGAGGTTAGGTTGAAAACCTTTAATATATTGAATATTTTATGAAAATTTCAATGAATTTTGATTACTATAAAGTAAATAACAATTTAGCATTTAACTTTTGCCAGAACACATAGAAATTTGAAAATTTCACTTTGAGGTTAAGTTGAAAAAAAATTTTAATTAAAACATTTTCTTAGGAAAACTAAACTATAAGTGAATATAATAACAATAACTAAAGATTGTCACTAAAATTTTACTGAAATGGCTTTATTTTGAAAAATTGAAGTTGAGGTTAGGTTGAAAAAAATGTCTAATAATCAATTTAGAAGAAAATTTGTGTCATTATATCTTTTTAAAAAAAGCAAGAAAGTATAATCCTTTAAAGATTTTACTTATTTTCTTAAAAATTAAATTTTTATTGAGGTTAAGTTGAAGAAAATCTTTTTAAAAACATAACACACACTTTACACACATTTGTGGTGGTGGGTATTGTTGTTTCCAATTTTTGTTTGGCTCTTTTTTCGCCTTGAAGTTGCTTTAATCTAAAAATCTTTAATAAATTCCAGAGAAAATAAATTTCTGCCTACTTTAAGGCTTCTTTAACAAAAAAAACAAAAAAAAACAACAAAAGAAATCTATTGATTATGTTTTAACCCTCCTCTTTTTGTAGACAATGCTTTTTGCCAAAAGATAAAAAAATGAAACAAGTATTTGTTGTACACTTTTTGGCGCCATCATTATATGACTTTTTATGGCTCCACAAATAAAAATGAATCAAAAAATAATAACAACAACAACAAAAACTACTTTAATAAAAGCACACATCTACAAGCACTTACACACATACGAACACATAGAATACAAAGTTGTAAATAAAAAAATTTACTCATAAGTTCTAGTGAATTATTGAAGAGAGTGTAAAAATGCAATAAAAATGGATGATTTCTTTGTTTGAGTTTGCTTTTGTGTATATGTATGTGTGTGTTTAACAATAAACACTAACTCATTCTCTCACTCCTTCCCTCTCTCTATCACTCTCTCCATTTAAGTTTTTAAAGCTTAAGTTTAATAAAGTTGTGTTTATTAGGCAAAAGAGAAAAAAGGGAGAAAAAGAGTGCTAAAATGGAATAATTTTCATGGCATACTTTTAGGGGGTCAAGTAAAAAAATATATATTTATTATGATGAAGGCGTTTTGTAGGATTTTTGTTGATTATTTTTTTTGTTTGAATATTTTGATGTATTTGTAAGTGTGTGTGTGTGTTAGTGTGTGCTTTAAACGTGTAGGAGTTAAACGAAAAATTCTTAATATTTGGTTGTGCTGTCAAGGACATTGATTATATGGTTATTTACCCATGTTTTGTAATGATTTACAAATGTTTTTTTTGTATGTTAAAAAAAATCTCTATTTAATTGATTGACATTTCCTGTCAGTGCTTAAGGCACATATTTGATTATTACTTAAGCTATCGTGTGATATATAATTTAAATATTACATATACAAATCCAAATAAAATTGTCATAAATCTATCTCTTTGCTGCACACAAAAAAATGAAAAGTAGCAAGTAAGTATACGAATCTTTAATACACTTCACCACAAATGCAATGGAGCAAGTAAATACGTTATGTTTCATACATACACACTCACACAAACACTGAATATATAAACGTTTTTCTAAATTTTTGGCTATAACTTTTTTTCTACTGAACCGATTTTAATAATTTTTGGAACATAAATGAAGTATATATAACTTTATATTATGAGAAAATCTTATTCTATTTTGTTGACTTCTAATTGACACTTTTACGGAAATTATTCGCTAGAACTTAGAGGTTGCCTCAGATATCGTTCTATATCGTTTAATATACTGAACCGATGTAGCTGATTTTGAATAAGAAACTTTCCAAGACTATAGGAAATTGTCAGAAAAATTTTCATTGAGCTGTGTCAATTATTGTAGAAGTGAGCGTGGCAAAAACAGACAGACAGATAGAGATACAGGTGGACGAACGAATAGACAGACAGACGGACATAGCTAAATTGACTCAGATTTTGATTTGCTACACGAATACATATACATTATGAGATCTGATATGATTCCTTCTTAGCGTTACATACAGAATTACAAAATTAATATACCCTCTTCACTACTTATGCTGGTGGAGGGTATAATAATTATTTCCACAAAAAAATGAAAATCCTGTAAATACAAAAATTGTGGTTAAGAATTATGACACAACATGTGTATGTGTGTATGTGTATTCTATATTTATGTATAGGTGTATAAATGTATATATTGTGTTATTCTTGTTTTATCATAAATAACCATTATTATTCCAGTAAATTACCTTAAATGTAGACAAAAAAAAACAAAACACATCTTAGCAACACATATTTAATCTAATATTTACATTTTCTCCTTTTTAAATGAATATCATTTCTAAAGAATATAAATATTTGCTTACAGACAAAAAAGAAAAACATTATCAAGTAAACAAATACATTAAAAGCTTCAGCGTCACACAGACACACACACATTTAAACAGTTTACTTTTTTGTGATAAACACTAAACTGTCTTTTCATAACGTGTTTTTATGGAAATCATTTTATAACTGTTAAACCTTTCAAGATATTTAACTGAAATTTCATGTACTTAGAACTTTGATGTCCTCAAAATGATATGCAAAAGATTATGCCCTTATCTTGTCAGGGATATAATCGATGATCCTCTAAAATTAACTGTTAATTTTTAAAAAATTCGTCAAAAATTTTCAGTCGATGTTTTTGGCAATAATTCTGTAACTTTTGAAATTTTAAAGATATATTAATGAAATTTTACACTCTTAGAGCTGAGATAGCTTCAATTTGATCTGGAGAAAATTATGTCTCTATCTGGCCAGGGGTGTAATCGGTGACCCCCCCAAATTTGACTCCATAGAGTACGTAAATTTTTCAAAAATTCGTGAAATTTACGCATTAAGATTTTTCTTAATAACTTTTGAACCTGTAAAGATATATTAAAGAAATTTATTATACTTAAAGCTGAGGTGTCTCGAATATGATTTGGAGAAAATTATGTTCTTATGTGATCAGTGGTGTAATTGTAATTGTAATTGACTTCATTTTTCCAAAATTCTTCAAAATTCTAAACCAATTTTTTTTGAAATAATTCTGTAACTTTAAAACTTTTAAAGATATATTAAAGAAATTTCACACACTTAGAGCTAAGGTATCTTCAAATTGATTTGAAGAAAATTGTAACCCTAGCTGGCCAGGGGCGTAATTGGTGAGCCCCCAAATTTCACTTTATCTTTTATGTTAATTTTTCAAAAATTCTTTAAAATTTTTAAATTGAGTTTTTTTTTTTTGAAATAACTTTTAAATCATTGAAGGTATATTAAAGAAATTTCTCACACTAAGAGCTGAAGTATTTTCAAATTGACGGAGAAAAAATTACGCTTCTATCTGTTCAGGGGCATAATCTATGACTTTCCAAATTTGACCATTTCGGTTACATAGCTCTTTTCAAATATTCAGCAAAATTCCATTTATTTATTGAAACAAAAACAAATTTTTTATGTAAAGATATAGACCTTAAAAATATCTATAAAATATGACTTTATAGATACTAACTATCTCTTATAGTTTTCGAGATATTTAGGTCGAAATAAATTTTCAAACCATTTTTATCCCTAATATTTCTAGTCTTTTTCTGTTAACGGGCTTAATATGGAACCTAAACTTTTCTAAAAATAAGTAGCAAAATTCCAATAAAATTTAAAAAAATATTGCTTTTATGATCATATAAATATTTGAATCCCTTAAAAAGTTATAACAATCTGAAATTAACACTTTGTAAAAAAAATAATTTTTTTAAAATTTTCTGCAAGAAGGTGGCAGCATTTATTAGCTTCAAAAGCTAATTTTTTGTTCTGAACTTTAAAAATTTTTCATTTTTTATAAGGAAAACTTAACGGAAATTCGTATAAATTTATTTCGGATGAAATTGGACCAAAGGCCCACCTACGCTCTTTAACATGCCAGGAAGATTTTTTCAGTAAAAAAGTCAAATTTTTTTTTAACATAATTTTCAAGGATTGGAATTTTGGGTATTTTCGCAAGAAAAGGTGGGAATTTTTTTTTATTCGATGATTTAAGAACACTTTAGTAATTATAATATAAAAATTTGAAATCAATATCTTCATTCACTTCAATTTTATTTAGGTCTGAATATTAATTTTATGTTTCAAAAAAAACAAAAATCACAATTTTGAAATTTTAAGTTTTTCATAAATTTTTGCTATCAAATGACACAAGATATAGTTCATTTTTACAAATTATGAATCTCCAAGTTCTAGCGTTTTCATAGATACCAAATACTTGCATGAATAATGTATATTTTGGCTGAGAAATCAACCTAAACTAGGCTTCCTCTAGTCAAATTTTGTGTTATACTTTTTATTATACATTTTTACAGCTATAGCTCTCCAACCGATATCGGGGCTTAAGAAGTGTTATTATCAATTTAGTACTTGACAAGCTAAGCAAACAAACATAGCGTTTTTTTTTTTAATTTAGCTTTCAGATTTAGGGATATTAAGCCGAAAATTGCAGGATAATGAAAAAATAAGTCGAATTTGGGAACTCTGGTTCTCGCAAAAATAACATGAAAGCCTGAAAAGTAGTCGTTTAGGAAAGTATTAATTCTTTATAAGTAAATTGGGAAAAAATTTGATAACTCAAAAATCGTGTAACCACATTTTTTGCAAAAAATCGGCGAAAGATTGACATTTTTGAAAAATTCAGGTTTAAAGTCCTATAACTCTTGATTGCAAAGAGATATATTTAATATTTTTGCTTTTCGCATATGTTGTCATTAGTTCTTAATAAAATAGAGGATATTTAGAAAAAATCGAATAAAATTTGGAACCATTTCAGCATGAAAACTTCGACAAGATCGGTTAAAAATATAGAATTTAAAATTTTTGAAACTAAATATCTCTTAAACTGAAGATATAACCTTTTTATAGCTCTACACTAGCAGAATTCACTCATATGAAAATCTTTAAAATCGGTTCAGTTATAAGAAATCTGGATCGTTTTAAATATCTGTATGACCAGAGGTGTCCAATTTTAAGACTCTCTGAACTCGACAAAGTTTAAACTCTACGTTTTAACCCACCTATTCCGCTGCTGTCATTATGTGAAATTTTATTAAAATCGGGTTTGCCGTGCGGAAGTTACAGATTTATATCCATTTAATTTTTTGTTTGCTTTTAATGAGAGAGAGAAGGCTCTCTAAACCTTTCGGTTCCTCTCTCTCTTATTTAAACACGATTGTACTTATTCTCCAGTAAGAAAAAATTGTTAAGAGAAAATGGAAGCAAATTAGAAATGAACAAAATCAAATTTTATTTAACGGATTGTTTCCTTTTTTAATGGCTCTTTTTCCTTGAGCCTCTCTTTAAGGATCTTGAGCATTTATTACCGATCAACCTTAAAGAGAAAAATTGGCAAAAAAAGAGAGAAAAGTGTTAAACAAAAAAAGTTAAGGATTTATTTGTCTGATTCAATGATTTTAAACTCACCACCTTTTTCTCTGAGATCGGAGAGAAGGGAAGAGAGAGAGAAAGGGCTGATTGTAGAGAAAACCGTTATGAAATTGAAAATTGAGAAACGAAGGATTTGGAAAGATTAATTTTACTTTAAGAATTTAATTTTCTAATATCATGATTAAAAATTTTACACATTTTTACCGGGATCAGAGAGAAAGGAGGGAGAGAGTGTGGGAGAGAAAGGAGGTGTGGGAGAGAAAGGAGGTGTGGGAGAGAAAGGGAGTGTGGGAGAGGAATATAGTATTTAAACAAAACTGTATTTGATCTTGAAAATTATGAAGGGATGGAGCAGAAAGAAGAATTAAATTATTTCAAAGATTTATTTGTCTTATTCTGTGATTTATTATTATCTTGAAGATGAGAGAGAGAGAGAGAGAGTGCCGATTTAAACAAGAAAGTTTTGGACCCAGAAAATTGAGAAAGAAAGTCGCCGAAAAGGCCATTTCAAATTTTCTGTATTAACCTCGGAGATCAGAGAAGAAGAGAGGGGGAGAGAGGTATAGGGAGAGAAAGATAGAGAGAGGGAATGAAAGAGTTGATTTTAACAAAACTGTTTTAGATCTTAAAAAAAGAGAAAGAAACAACCGGAAGGAAATAACATAACCATAATTATCTTAAGGATTTATTTTTCTCATTCATTGATTTATATCTCTCTCCCTTTCTCTTGCAAAGAAAGAGAGAGAGGGGGGGGGGGGGGGGGTAGGAAAGATTTCAACAAAACTGTTTTGGATCTTGACAATTTATTTGTTGCCATTTTTTTATCTTCTCTATAAATATTAAAGTTTATTTATGTGTTCTCCCTGACATAGTTTTTTATTTTTATTCTCTCCAATTGATTGCACAAAATTTACTGTTTAAAGAGAAGCAAAGAGAGGGGATGAAGTGAGGAGGAGGGCGGTTGTTGAGAGAAAGAAAAAACTACTTGTTTTTTGGTTTAAAATAAAGTTTGTTTTAAAGGAAAATTGCATGGCGAATAAAAAAAAATTGGAAACAAAGTTTTATTTTGTTGTTGTTTTTTTTTATTTTAAACTCAGTAGTTTTTTGTAAAACTTTTTATTTTTTTTTTGAAAAAAGAGAAGAAGAAAGAAAAAAGTTTATTTTAAAAAAACCACATGAGGAAAAAAAAACTTGTTAGAAACTAAAAACCTCTGAAAAGACGTTAAAACAAGTATGAGTGCTATATTCGACTATGCCGAATTTTCAATACCCTACACCACAAATTCGTCTGAAGTAAAAACATTATGTCACACATACTTTCACAAAAGTATACAATATAAAAAAGTTGTTCTTGAATTTACCGCAAGAAGACTTAATGAAACATAAAATAAGTGATATTTTTGGCAATAACTTTTCTACTGAACCGATTTTTTTCTACTGAACCGACTTTGATAATGGGAATAAAATTCATATACTTAAAATTAGGGCAAAATTTCATTATAATTCGTCTATTTATAATTGACAATTTTAAGAAAGTTCTTCGCTTGAACTTGGCGGTTGTGGTAGATATCGGTCTATATCTTTAAAAATATACTGAACCGATTTTGCTGGTTTTATACAGGAAACTTCTTAGGACTATAAGAAGTATTCAGGTCAAATTTCATTTAGCTCTGTCAATTATTGTAGATGTGGTCGTGCCAACAACAGACAGATGGACAGACAGACTTAGCTAAATCGACTCAGATTTTGATTTATTGCAAGAACATATTTACATTATGGGGTCTCATATGATTCCTTCTTAGCGTTACACACGTAATGACAAAGTTAATATACCCTCTTCAGCACTTGTGGTGGTGAAGGGGGTATAGTAGGATGTGTTTATGTATGTAACGTATGCACTCCAAAACTGCTGGACCATTTTTGATAAAATCTTCACAGAATGATCCCAATATAGGCTATAAAAAATTCCGATAGGACCAGGGCTTAGGGTACCCCCTTTACAAAGCAAATATTGATGTTTGAATATCTAAAGAAGTAAAACAGCGAGTGTTCTCAAATTGAATGCCAAATACTTTCTCGAGGATCTGTTTAATGGTCAGAATATAGGACAAATATGACCGGGGAGAGGGGTACCCCCTATACAAAGCAATAATGAAATGATTATCGAATATTTTAAGAACTATAAAAGCGAGAGTTCTAAAATGTTGTCACAACTACTTTCTCAAGGAATTGTTTTACTGGTCATATTGTAGGACTGATAGGTCCAGGGGAGGGGTTTCCCTCATACAAAGGAAATATCTAAAGAACTATAACAGCGAGAGTTCTCAAATTTTGTCCTTTCTCGAGCAACTGTTTTATTAAACAAAATGTAGGACGGATAGGACCAGGGGGAGGGGTATCCCCCCCCTACAAAGCAATTATTGATTATGGAATATCTTAAGAACTATAAAAGCCAGAGTTCTAAAATTTGACCCTAATCACTTTCAAAAGAATCTGTTTTAATGTAAAAAACGTTGGGCCGATAGGACCAGAGGGAGAAGTATCCCCCTTTAAAGTTAGTTTTCTATAAATTTGAAAATTTCCCAAAATTTGTTTTATTTAAAAGGAAAAAAACGTTACTCACCTTTTTATTCTTCCTTTTCTTGGGGAAAAAGACTTTAATTCAAAAATTAAAAGCAGGAAACTGGTTAAAGATTTCTTCCTTGATTTTTTTGGAGGTTTTGAATTATTTTTCTAAAAAAAGCTGCTGCTGATGATTTTAGCGTAATAAAAATGACGTCAGATTTTTTTTTTATTTTTTGGTAGATTTTATTACTTTTTTCTTTTTGCTGGTTTTATATTGATTTTATTTCTATTTTATTTGTTACTTAGGAATTTCTTTATTTCTTCTTCTTCTATTTAATTTTCTTTATTATTATTTGCCATTTCTATTTCCTGTTTTAAAAACTGTAGAAAAGAAAGCAAAACTTTCTGTTCACCATTCACATTTTGGCGTTTCATTTGAAGGAATTTCTTTTTCGGTGACAAAAAAACAGCGTAACTAAATATTAACTGTAATAAAATATAGAAAAGAGAAAGAAAGAAAAAAATCGATTAATTAATCTTTGGCGTGCGGTTTGTTATTATTTAAGTTAATTTAAAAATGTTTTTTTTATTAATTTTCATTAAATGCTAAAAGTTTCTCTTTTTTTAAGTTTCCTAAAGAATTTATAGCGTTTTTTTATATGCATGTCATTTATAAAAACTTAATATTATAAGAATTAATAAATTTCACGTTTTTTTTCTTCAAAATGACATAAAAATCATTTAAGCGATTTTAGGAAAATTAAGCAGTTTTTTGTAAAACGTGGCTTTAAAATGTGAAATATGAGACTTTTAAACTACTTTCTTTACTTTTGTGTTAAAAAGTACCAAAATATAATTTCGGCGATTTTTTCATTTTAGCGTTTTTTTCCAATTTAGCGATTTTTCCAAATATCTTGTT
The DNA here is from genome assembly GCA_004302925.2 of Cochliomyia hominivorax. Taxonomy (NCBI): domain Eukaryota; kingdom Metazoa; phylum Arthropoda; class Insecta; order Diptera; family Calliphoridae; genus Cochliomyia; species Cochliomyia hominivorax. The sequence continues at coordinate 89,267,796 of PYHX02000495.1, forward strand.
TTTAGTGAAAATATTTATTTAAACATAAAATTTTAAAACTTTACAAATGCTTTTTTTCATTTTCAGATTAAAAAATGTTTCAAAATAATGTAAGTGATTTTTTTTCGTTTAAGCGATTTTGTTTCAGTATATCGTTTTGTGTTTTTTATTTAAGTATTATATTAAAAACTTTAAAATCTGTTAAAGGAGATATAAAAAAGTCGGTTTTAGGTTCGTTTTTTATTTTTTTCAGCAATTTTTTGATTTAGCGTTTTTTGCCAATTCAGCGATTTTTTCCAAAATAGCTTATTTTTAGTAAAAATATTTATTTAATATAAAATTTTAAGACTTTACAAATGATTTTTTTCATTTTCAGGTTAAAAATTTTATCAAAATTATTTAAGCGATTTTCTTCATTTTAGCGATTTTGTTTCAATATATTGTTTTTGTTTTGTTATTTAAGTGTTATATTTCAAACTTTAAAATCAGTTAAAAGGATATATTAAAAAAGTCTGTTTTAGGTTCGTTTTTAATTTTTCTAATTTAGCGATTTTGTAGTAAATTTTGGCTCGAAATTATATTTTATTGATTTTTAAATAAATAAGCGATTTTCTAAAAGTTGTGGTTTATTCAAAGTCATAATTTAAAGTAGCTTTTTAAGATTTATGTCAAAAATACTTAAATTAATTTTAGAGTTATTTTTTCATTATAGCGATTTTTTCAATAAAACGATTTTTTAAAAAATAGTTTATTTTTAATAACAATTCTTTTAAAAAATACCCTAAAAAATGTCTTTTTACAATTTGCTTGATATCAAAAGAATTTCAACGATTTTTTTATTTAAGCGATTTTTTAATTTGGCGATTTTCTTAAACTTCCGCATTTTATTTTAAAATGACTTAATAAAGTATTACAAAAAATGTTGTTTAAGGGTCTTCATTGAAAATAAGGTTAAAAGAATTTTTTGCATTTCTTTTTTAATTAAAATTTATGGTTACAAACTAAATTAGCGATTTTTCAACAATTTGGCGATTTCTTGAAATCGTGATTTATTATAAAAAATTTTTTTAGATTTCAAAAATACATCTTAATGTTGAAAATAACTTTAAGCAATTTCAGGGATTTTTCATTTTGGCGATTTTGTATCAATATAGCGATTTTTTATTTAATAAAAATTTACTTAAAAAATATTGATTCTATATTTATTTTTTTGCTCAAAATAACATTTTAGATTCACCGATTTTTGGAAAACTCTGACCTGTACGGAAATAAAACTTAATTAAATTTAGCGATTTTTTCTTCATTTTTATAATTTAGCGATTTTTTTTGTCATATAAAAGATTTTCCATAACTGCTGCAGCTTTTTTTTTTAATTTACAATTACAGTTCTGCCTTTTCCAAGTTTCAGGTTCTAATAAATGTAACAAAACAATTGAGGTTTTTTTTACCATTTAAGCGTTTTTAGTCATATTAATAAAACTTTTTGGCGATATATTTCATTTTTAAATTAAACCATAAAAAAACTCAATGAAAAATTATTTTTAATTTGTTATTAAGAAAAATTTTCATTAACTAAAATTTTAGCGATTTTTTATAATTTAAGCGATTTTGTGATTATTTGCAAGATTTTTCTTAGTTTGTGTTTTTATGTTAAAAAATATATTAGGATTTGTTTTTATAGAGATTTTATTCTAAATTATTTAAATACACATTTTGGCGATTTTTTGTATTTTTAGCGTTTTTTTCGTAGTAGAAATATTTAAAATAATTTATAGTTTTTTTATTTAAACAAAAGTACTGTTTTATTGTTTATTGATTTTTTTCTTCCAAAAATTATTGAAGTTTAATTACAGCGTTTTTTATTAAATAAGTGATTTTTTCATTTTAGCGTTTTTCTTTAATTAATTCATCTTTACTGATTTGTATAAAATTTATATTTTATCCTGTTTTTTTCACATTCTCTTTAAACTCCATTTTGCTCACTTTTTCTATATTTCAAAAATGTCTGAGAAAATTTTGTTGATTTAAGCGCTTTTTCCATATTTCACTTTATCTCGAAATTAATTAATTTATTTTATAATTTATGTTTTTTGCATGTTCATTTCAGTTATTAATATATTTCATTAATATTCATAATTTTTTTCTTGGCCTAATTTTCTTAATCAATTTTAGCGTTTTTCATCTTAATTCCTTCCGTTTCATTCCACTTCGAATTTTGGAAACAAAAAATTTGGTTACTTTTTGCGTGTCTTTTTTTCCTTCATTTCTGCTCATTAAAATTTATTTTAATTTCTTTTGCTCAATTTTATTTTTTTTTATTATTTGAATGTGAATTTTATTATAATTTATGTTGTTGTTGTAATGAAATTATAAGTATAACGTTTAAACTTTTGTTGTACCTGGCAAAACAACTTTTTTCTGGGATAATTATTGTGGTTAAATTATATTTTAATTAATGGCATGTGAAAGTTCTTTTTGGGAAGATGGCGAAAAATCCGGGGAGAGGAAAATGTTAATATTAATAATTTTAAAGAATAAGTCAAAATGACTTCTTTGGGTAGGGTTCCTGAGAATAAGAAAACAATGCAAACTAACAGTGAAACCCTAAAATAATAAATGTCTAACTTCTACCAGTATCGACTGCCCAACCACAAGTGATCAATTGTTTTCTCTGTTTCTCCGCATAACCTACATGAGGACCCATATCTCCAAAACCCGCTAGTTCATGCTAATGATGCGTTCTATACGGGTTAAGCCATAGCCATTAGTCATCTTTCTCACCCTGCAGCCAGAAGGTACATTCTACCACACGCTCAGCCACAAAGACCATCCCCAGTCCTTGCAAGCTCATCCACAACTTTACATCCAAGAATATTGTAATGGCTGTCGAACCTAAGAACTCCATAGGAAAGAGTCTACATTCCCTTGGTAGATTTTAGGTCAAAGACAACACAGCACTGTGAAACGACTAGTTTGTACTCTTCACTGTCAGAAATTATACGACTTAAGTATGTGAACCTTCAAAACTTTGAATGCTACCTGAATAACAATGTAGATCATAACGCTGTAATTCACTGGAAAAAGCTTAAGTTGCCCTAATTCTTCCTTGCCAGACTAAAGGTCATTTTCACATCCTTATCTCGAATATGGTGGATAATGATGTGCCTTTTTTTGGATCCATGAGTGAAGATAGATCAGCCATCAAGAAATCCCTCAACATTTACCCAAGACTTCCATTCCGCTATTACAGCATCCTAAACGAGAGTCTTAGGAATCATATAATCCGTCATGTTAGAACCAATGTGCTCCTGGTAGCCAAACTTTCGCTGTACGGCAGCGAGACTGACTGTTGTGGAAATTCACTACTGTGTGTAAGTGATAAGGACATACAGAACAGGGAGATTTTGGAAGCCGCAAAACCACCATTTACCACAGAAACCATCTAGAAGTGATCTATGCTTTATAGACTTCAAGAAGACATTTCACAGTCTCAGTTACAGTCTAATCAGGATCACATTGGCGTGTAGGTAAACCCATTGAAAACTTATACGCCTCAATGAATGTTTATTTCGTAACGCTTCTTGTGGGGTTAAGCATGACAAATTATTGAGTACAATGATGAAAGTTGGAAGTGGTGTCCGCCAAGGTTTTATTTAATATAGTTTGGGACACAATTTCTGGAAGGGCCCCTATTAATGGCAAAGGTGGGGACATTACAAAGTTAATCAGATTTCCAACTTTTGCAGCGGGATCTGCAGGTTTAAAGATGAATGTTTTGAAGACAAGAACCACTCATCATCCAGTTTCGTTATGTAAGAAGCATTAAATCTAGAGGATCGGAGGAGAATCGGCGGAGAATTTTGACAATTGTCTGCAGAAAACACGTCAAACATTTGGCCATTAAAACTTTATCGGGAAAAATACCTTAATCATTGCCATTTGCGAAGCTAATTGAAAATCCTAAAACGCTGTTAGAAGTGAAACTTGCTACGTGACTTACGGAATCGCAGTCTTCGAAAAATTGTACATGTGCTCTGGTCAAGAACCATATCCAATCATACACTTTATGAAAGAACAAACCAACAAATCCTAGAGACTGAATAAGGATGATGAAAATGGCAATGGATCAGCCATCCAACATCACCCTTAGAAGGCATATTAACATCTTCAATAGAATTACCAAAGAGTGAAATCCACAAGGGAACAGGAAAAGAAAACTCAAAGTGCATATGTGGAGAAGGCAAATTTAATGGAATAGAGAAGTTGGAAGGAAGTTAGCTCATAATAGAGTGATGTTAAGGAATTTTATAAGGGTCCCCTGCTCCTTCTAGAAACGATGGAACTTCAAATAAGCAGTATATCTTCCCGATACCCATATTACCTAAATCATTAAAGAAATTCTCTCGAAATTAAATACCCGAATGAAGTTTCAATATGTTTTTGGAGGGTGGAAGGCTTGTGCGAAGAGAAGGTGCAAGGAGTACTAATATCTTCTCTGATATATGTTCTTAGTTAGGAAGGACAAATATCCCTCCTAAAAACGAATGTTATTCTTTATCAGGAGTCTTTTGATAAAGTCAAGGAGTGTTCAATTTAAACGATAAAATTTTTCAGGATCAAGAAAAATGAGGGCAGCAGAAATACTATACCCTTTGACAGGGACAAAAGGAGCCTGCTAAATCCTTTTTCAAATATAGAAATTTTCATTGAAATTGCATTGAAAAGAGACGATTAAAAAGCCTACGTTTTTTATTAGGGCCAAGGGGGAGCTGGGCTAATACACCTCCTTCCTAATTAAGGATTTTGTTCCCAAGAGTTATTTTTTCATTTTTATTTAAATTTAGTTTTATTGTCCTCTGTTTTTTCTTGGAACTTCTAAATTCTCCTTAAGTGTGTCATTTTCTGGCTTTAACATAAATATAATTTATTATCTTTTTAAGTCTAAAGCACTTTTAATATTTTGTTTCCTTTCTTTTCCGGGAAATAAAATCTCTGCTATGAGAGTCTAAAAGTTATATTATAACTTCCCTCAATGGCCCCTCTCTCTCTCTCTCTCACTCATTTTATAATAACATACAGGTAAAGTCTTATTAAAATACATACATATACATAAATATATATTCACACATACATACATACATACATTTATTAAAGTTACATATTCATACATAATCTTACAGTTACTCCTACTACTACTACAACTACTACTAATACAACAACAACAATAACTTTCATAACTTACTCTCAATGCTTAAACACATTTGGCTTATAATCCTGTAGTCATACTCTTTTTTTTGGGTATTTGTGATTGTGTATGTGTGTGAGTATGTGTTTGTGTGCATATATAACTTTACTAACGGTATTTAATATTAAAGAAAATGAAAAAAACAGTTTTGGAACAAAACAAAATGTTTGTACAATTGAAATATAAATTATTCAAAACTTTTTCAGCCTTTCTCTCTCTCCCCCTCTCTCACTCCCTTTCCCCCAGCCTTTCTCTGACTCTTGTTGCTTATAAACCAGAGTTTTTGTGTGTTGCACAGTGTTTTTAAGCCAAATTTTTAGGTAAAAAAATCGGTTAAAGCCAAAATGTTTTCGGGTTAATTTGAAGGATTTAAAGGAACCTATGAGATCGTTCCTCCAAAATTGTCTTAATTCAAAAACTAACATACGCTTTGGAGGGTCCACAAAGCCGTTGGTCTATAAAAGACCTCTCCAAACCGAAACGAAGACATCTCAGCTGTAACCACCTGAAATTTCATTAAAATCTCCGCAACAGTTTAAAAGTTACAGAATAATTTCCACAAAAATTCTATTTGATAACACTGTGTGTTGTTGTTGTATATGTGTAGGTGTGTGTTTTATTAAGCTTTAAATGTGTTGAAGCACAAGGAACAAATAAGTAAGTTGTTGTTTTTTTTCTCTCCTTTTTGGCGAACATTTTTATATGACAAAAAAGGACGATCCTTGTGTGGCTTTATTTCAAAAACCACTACTTCCTTTGTATTCTCTCATAATGTAACAGTATTTCTTCATGTGTGTGTGTCTGTGTGAGTGTTTTAGTATTTAAATGAAAATTCTCTTACATTTAATGTGAATTTTTGTTTTCACATTTAATTTCTAGGAAAAAGTGTTGACAAAAACAATTCACATAATAAAATAAAAGACAAAAAATACAACAATAATAAAAAACTACAACAACAAGTAAATTCTGAAAATAAAGTGTATTTTAAAGAGAGTGAAATTTATAAGGGAAACAATTGTCTGTTTAAGGTTTTTTTTATTTTTTGATTTTTTTGAAGGACATTTTTTTTCTTAAATGTTAACGTTTCCTTTTATTATTTTTTGATTTGTTCTCACACAATTTTTTCTTTACAGTTAATAAGAAAACCTAAGAGAATTTTAGGGAAAGTTCAAAGACTTATTTCTAGGCCCTTTCATTTATGTCAAGGGCTGTAAATGAAGGTGAATATTCAAGGTTTTTCTTAAAAGAGGAAATAAAATTTATAAAAAAAGCTAAAATAAAGAATAACGGTAATAGAAATAAATGGAATCAGAACCAGAATCAGAACTAGAATCGGAAGTGGAATCAGAACTGAACCAAGCTAAACTGAACGGGAACTGAACTACAACTGGTCTAGAACTGAACAAGAACTGGAACTGAACTAGAACTGGATCTGAACTAGAACTTGAACTGAATCAGAACTGAACTAGAACTGAATTAGAACTGAACTAGAATTGAACTAGAACTGAGCTAAAACTGAATCAGAACTGAACTAGAACTGGAACTGAACTAGAACTGAATTAGAACTAGAACTGAACTAGAACTGAGCTAAAACTGAATCAGAACTGAACTAGAACTGAATTAGAACTGAACTAGAATTGAACTAGAACTGAGCTAAAACTGAATCAGAACTGAACTAGAACTGGAACTGAACTAGAACTGAACTAGAACTGAAATAGAACTAGAACTGAATTAGAACTGAGCTAAAACTGAACTAGAACTGGAACTGAACTACTACTGGTCTAGAACTGAGCTAAAACTGAACTAGAACAGGAACTGAACTAGAACTTAATTAGAACTGAACTAGAACTGAATTAGAACTGAACTAGAAGTGGAACTGAACTACAACTGAACTAGAACTGAACTAAAATAAAACTAAAACTGGAACAGAACTAAAACTGGAACAGAACTAGAACTGGACTTAAACTGAACTACAACTGGACTAGAACTGAAATATTCATTAATGTGTAGTTCATTTTTGTGATACAAAATTGCTTCCCATTATCCTACCGAACATTTATGCACACTAAAGCCTTCACCGGACTTTGTACGTACCAAAAGTCTTCAAATTCATTGCGGCATTGATGAAGGATACATTTCAAATGTTCACTTTGTAAAGTTTTTTATGAGAGAGTAATACTACTCTCTTTTGACCCGCCGAAAAAAAATTGCGCCTTTTCATGAGCCCAAAAATTCTTTAAAATCTTTGTCGGCATTCAGACTCCAAAAACCTACACCAAAACTCATAACTTTTGGAGTCATTTAGGTGAAAAGGAATTTTCAAATGATCATATTTTTATGTTCTATGGGCTACAGGCTTCATCGAAATATTGCGTGAGTCCTACCAAATAAATACTGTTTATAGCTTTCTCCAGAGTTTCCGAATATGAAAATTTTTTAAAAACATTAGCGCCACTTTAGGCACCAAGATTAAGTTGTTTTCAAATTTGTGAATGGTAAAATGAAATGAAGATCGATTTTTGGTTTTCCGATCGACTGTTTTTTTCGGTTTTTTTTGGCGATCAATCGAATTCAGTTATTGATTTCGGTAAAACTGTAGTTTTACTTTTCTGTTTAGGAAAAATCAATTAATCAACCATAAAAAAGCGATTTCAGTGTTCAATCGATCCAAAATTATCGTTAAAAAGCTTATAAAAGATCAATTACTAAGCGATTTCCAAATACGCTTTTTTGCTTCCCTGGAGCAATCGAGAAATTTTGACATTATTCCTGATTACATTGTGCTAGATTTCTAGATAGTGGATCGAGATAGGATTTAGAATATTCAAACAGACACTAAATGCGAACTCGATATAGTTTCCTTCGCTTAGGCAAGCACACGTTACTGGTTTGGTTTATGACTCCAATTAAATAAAAACCGGTTTCTGGAATTTCTCATTTGTCATCGGAAATTAATAATTAGAAGTAGAAATTAAGTGAATTTCTTTCCTTTGGCTTTTACCTTAATTACTTTAAAGGTTAAGTCCAAACACCATGTAACCGGAAATTATTTGTACGGAAATATAAAATTATAACCTGATGTTATAATACAATTTCTTATATTGTTGTTGTTTTTTAAGTAATAAAACAAAGAAAAGGAAAAATTTATTAAAGAAAAAAGTTATTAAAATATTTATGACAGGAAAGAGGTGGAAAAAGAGAGACCATGAGAGTGAGAGAGAGCGAGAGAGAGTGAGTGTGTAAGGAGCAGAGAAAGTGCTAATTATATTAATTTTTAATGGGCCTCTTATTTGTATTAGTGGACAATTTAATTAACTAACTAAAAGTCTTACTTATTTCAATTGACACCTGTTTTTTTGTTAGATTTTTTACCTTATTTTTGGGATTTTGTAGAAAAAAAATTGCGTTATAGTTGAAAAATGCTGTTAATTATATGAATGCAAGAAACCTTAGAAAAATATGTATAAAAGAGGATTTTAATTGAAATTTAACAAATTAATATAAAAAGATATTGTATAATTCTAAATGGCTGATGCTTAGATAAATTAGTTATCTATTGGTGAAAGAGAGAGAGGGAGAGAGAGAGAGAGGAAGAGTAGGGAGGATAAAAGTGAAATTGTTTTGCATTTGTGTTGAATTGTCATTTAACATTTTTAATGGCTTGAAAATGCCAGCAATTTTTTACTATAAACTTGTATAAGTTTTGTTTTTATTGTAAAGGTAAAATATTCTCCTCTCTCTTTTTCGCCCCTGCCTACCAGTTGCCAATGCCACATGACAAGGTAAACTTTTTGTTTGTAACTATTATCATGTTTTATTTTCTTTACACGATGAATGACAAAAAAAACCCAAAATAATAACCAAAATACACAAAAATTACTCTCCTCCCAATCCTCCCACTTTTCACAATCCTATGAATTTAACACTACATGAATGTACTCTCACCCATAGTCACTCCCTCTCTATGCAGTTTTGATTAAAATTGTGTTTACACTACAACAACAACTACTACTACTACTACAGGTTTTTTTTTTTTTTCATTTTCTTCCATTACCTGAGAGTGTGAGTAAACTGGGGAGTGTAAACAAGTGTATTTGCTTCACTTACTCACTGACACACTCTCACTCTCACTTAAATATTTTCTCTGTATAAAAAAAATTTTAATGGAAATTTATTTTACTACAATAAAACTGTTGGTTGTTTTTGATGGATATTTCTTTTTCATAGTTTCCTGTCGGAGAGGTCAAGGTGGGAGTGAGAGAGTCCATAACTCTTCTTGGCTAGATATATATAAGTGTTATTATTTTTTTATTTATAAATGTTAATGTTATTTGTTTTATAAGAGGATTCTTGCTTTTTTTTATTCCAGTTAACAAGATAAATTGGAGGATACTTTTTAGACTTTAGACTTAAACTCTGGAACTACTGGAAACTTTGTAATGAAAATTTACCTAAGCATTCTCAATGTGCTTCTCAATTGATTTGGTGAAGCACAAGTTCAATATAGGTTCCATTGGTTGGAGGATAAAACCTCAAAGTTGATCACCTCGGCTGTGAATTTTTTTTAACAAATTAAAATTTTTAAGCATTTTTTTGAAAATAATGCTAAAACATGAGAACTACTTAAGAATTTTTAATGAAAATTAACAAACACATTTTTGAGTTATTCTAAAATGGATATGGAGAACCACAAGTCCAGTACGGTGTTTAGGTCACTTGGGTTAGATCTCCAAAATGGGTCATTTTTAAAATTGTAGTTTATTTTTTAAATCACCAAATTTTGAATTTATAATAAATATATTTAATGGAACAAAATCATGTAGAAAGTCCTTGAAGTTTTCTACAAAAAATACTCTCATATATGTCAGATATCTCTTATAGTTTAGAAGTTATTAAGACCTAAATAAAATGTTCAACCATTTTTTAAAATACATTGTTTGAGTTTTTGAATTTGATAGGCCCACTTTGGAACCAAAGACATATCCAAAATATTATCTAGATTCTGTATAAAATACTTAACAATTTCTGTGAGAATATTAGGTATCTATAAGGATCCCCTACAAAGTTATATAATTTTAAAATAGAAATTTTGAAATCTTTGTCCTTTTTTTTTTCAAAAAGGTGGTAACACTTTTATACATGAAAATTGACTATATTTTCTTTGAGCTATAAAATCTTCTTTATAATTTTAAAAGATTACTTAAGGTAAATGTATGCAAAGCCAATTTGAGGGCTTTTAGGATAACACTTCCCCCCTCTAAATTTTATCAGAATTTTGTTAATTAAAAAGTTTTATTTTAGATTCTTGAGGCGAAAATGGGAAACAGCAATATCTGGATTATCTACCTACATATATCTGCTTTGTGCTTTAAAAATCTGGTACGGATTAAACTTCTAATAACGACAAACTGACCAGTTAACTGAAAAAATTAAATTTTTTTAAAAAGGTTTTCCTCAAATAGGTATTTTGGGAAATTTGGAGTAAAGAAGTGGGAATCTGTTAATAGTCCTGAAATAAGGATAACTTGTCTATATTATACTTTAATTTCATAATGATGGCTTTATTGGTATAGATTTTATTTAAGATCAAATATTAAAGTTTTTTTCACAAAAACGTAAATTTTTTTAAATTGGTATTGGAATTTTTGGGTAATTAGAAATAAAAAATAGGAATCCATTGAAAGCCCTTAACTAAAGACAATTCTGTTTATATTATACTTCAAATATCATAATTATCACTTTATTGCTGTAGAGTTTATTTGAGATCAAATATTACACTTTTTTTAATGAGAAAATAAAATTTTCCTCTTTTATAAAATTTTGGAAAATCACTTTTTGATACGTTTTCAAATATTAAATTTACTAGTATTTTCCTCAATTATTACCTTTCTTTATATTGTCTAATTTCAGGCATTTTAAGTCTTCATAAAATGTTGCCTACATTTAGGAGTTTTAATCAAATTATTAAATGAAAACCTCTTCTTTAGCTTTCTTCATTTCTTAAACAAATATTATGCTAATTTTTTTTATTTCATTTCTTTTTCTTTAATTTAATTTTTCTACACTTCACAGTCACACTCTTATGCACTCTAAGGAATTAAACCATATTTCTTCCTGTAACATAACAACAAATTTATTATAAAGTTTTTCAAACTTAAAGCCAAAAACTGTCATCATTAAAAGACATTAATTCATAAGTTAAGCAAAGAAAACTTTAAAAGAAAAATTTAGAAATATTTTGTTCCCTTTTCGCCCCACTGTACTTGTGTCTGTGTGTGTGCAACAATTTTCAAGGGATTTCTTTTTTTTTTTGGGGGGTTCCTGGGTAATAATAAATGAAGTGAACTCAACTGAAGTGGAAACATAAAATGTAAAAAAAAATGTGGAAAAAATATAACCGAAAATTGCCAAAAAGACTTAAAATGTTTTCAACAAATGTCAAGTCAAGTAAAAATAACCAAAAAAAGAAGAAGAATTTAAATATTTTTTTTACATCCGGGAGTTTATTTTCGAAGAAAAATGGGAAATTTAATAAAAATTAGGTCATAATTAAAGTGAGAATGGAAAATGATGGTAATAATTAAGTGAAAATGATATTATTATGTGATCCCGTATACTGGTCGATCGAAGAGTCTGCAAGTTAAAGATACATCGTAAAGCGTTTTAAATCTGAAATAAACTGAATTAGAATTGAACTGGAAATAACTTGAAATGAACTAAAAATGAACTCGGACTCTCTAGTCATTTCCATAGTTTAGTTTTCTTTTAATTATCTTAAGAGTTTCTCTTTTTTCTGTTTTCAAAATCAATAATATCGTTTTTATATCATCTTATATTCCAAATGTCCTTAAGTCCTCTAGACAAAAAACCAAAAATATATAAAAATTATATTTTCAATGTTATTTTGTTCCACCTGCTTCTTCTTCCAAAATTTGACATAAATTATCATAAAAATTTTCCTTCAAAACAAACAACAAACAAAATTGTAACCAAATTTAACAAACCACTATGGGCTGGAAAACAACAAATAAAGAAGAAAAACACTAAAAAATAACAACAAAACAATATTCAAATCAACCCAACCAAGTTATTAGCTGGTGGCAAATGGAGGTAGAAATGGGGATAAGATGAAAATTGTGTCATGAAAAAATATAAATATTATTGTTTTGAGTGAAAGGTCAAGAAAAACAAAGACAAAAAAAACAAAAGGACGTATGTTAGAAAACATAACTTAAGAAGGAGGAGAGAGAGAGAATAAAATATAATTAAGCAAACAACCAAGGAGTATTTGAAAAAGTATTTAAAAATACTTTTTAAGAGAAAATTTGAATATATTTTTTTCTAAAATTTTGCAATTTTTTTAAGAAAACAATTTTCGAAATTGTGTTCGAAAAATTCGAAATTGATATTTTTGCTTTAAAGTAGAATATAATAAACAAACAAAATTTCGAAAATGTTAACAAAAGAATTTTCATCAAATTCAGACATTTTTGTGAAATAATTTTTTTTTCGAAATTAACTTCGAAAATTTCGAAATTGAATTTTTGGACGCAAAATTCATTTTCATGACTAAAAATATATTTTTTACCTATTAACATAGACTCTTGAAGTTCTATTCGGCAATTTTTTGCAAAAAAATAAATTCGAAATTGAGTTCGACAAATTAGAAATTTATATTTTTGCTTTAAAACTGGATTATATGAATAAAATATTAGCAGAATTATTAATATAAAAATTTTCCTTAAATTAAGTAAAATTTAGCGAAATAAAAAATTTTCGAAATTAAGTTCGAAAAAAACGAAATTAAATTTTTGACCCCAAAATTTATTTTCATAACTAAAAAAATATTATGTGAGACTAATAAAGATATTTTTATTCAATTTAGCAATTTTTCAGCCATAAAATATTTTCGAAATTAAGTTCGAAAAATTCGAAATTAATATTTTTGCTTAAAAACAGAATTAAATAAACAAAAAGTTATCAGATTTATTAATAAAAGAATTTTGCTTAAATTCAGCATTTTTTTCTGAAAAAAAATTTTCGAAATTAAGTTCGAAAAAATCGAAATTGAATTTTTGACTCGAAAATAGATTTTCATGATTGAAAAAAATATTTTAAGCAACTACTGAAGACTTTCAATTTATCAATTATTGAGCAATAAAATATTTTCGAAATTAAGTTCGAAAGATTTAAAATCAGTCTTTTGTAATCAAAATTAATTCTCACAGCCAAAACTATAATTTCAAACGACAAAAACGGAAATTTTTATATATTTAAAATTTTTTCATGCAATAATTTTTTTTTTCGAATTTAAGTTCGAAAATTTCGAAATTGAGTTTTAGCTTTTAAAATTGCTAAAAAGATTGCTAAGAAAACTAAAAATAAAAATAATATTATAGCATTTATTTAAAATTTTTGATTGATAAAAATTTCGAACATAACATCGAAAACTTTCGAAATTAATTTTTCAACTTTAAAATCTTAATTTACGCTTCTTACTATAAGCTGAAGCCTAAAATACCATGTTTTATTAGTTCGAAGTGAAATTAAAAAATTTTCGAACTTAAGTTCGAAAAAATTCGAAATTATTTTTTTTCTAATGTGTTTTTAAATCAAAAGTCTATTACTTTTTTGCTAAAAAAATATTTTTTGAGTAATTTTCTTTACTTTAGGCAATGTAAGAATGTTCGAAATTAATTTCGAAAAATTTGAAATACATTTTTTGCTTTAAAATGTATTTTAAAGTAAAAAATTTTTTATATTATTGCTTAATTATGAATTTTGAATAATTTTCTTTAATTTGGGTCGATTAAAAATTTTCGAACTTAAGTTCGAAAAATTCGAAAAAAATTTTATCGGTCTAAAATGTGTGTTCATTTCAAATATTTAATATTTTATTAGTTTTTACTGAGATGTTAATTAATTTACTTTGGTTTGGAGTGATTTAAAAATTTCGAACATAACTTCGAAAAAATTCAAAGTTGATTATTTTGCATTTAAATCTGTTTTACAAAAAAAAATTAATTTTATTAGTTTTTTCTGAAGTTTTGGCTAATTTTCTTTAGTTTGTAGCGATTTAAAAATTTCGAACTTAACTTCGAAAAAAATGGAAATAAATTTTTCGCTTTAAAATATATTCTGAAGGGAAAATTTAATATTTTATAACTATATAATGATTTTTGAATAATTTTCTTTAATTAGAGGCGATTTGAAATTTTCGAACTTAAGTTCGAAAAAATACGAATTTGATTATTTGGCTTTAAAATGCGTTTGTAATTAAAAAATATAATATTTTATTGCTAAATAATGAGTTTTGAATAATTTTCTTTAAATTGAAACGATTAAGAATTTCGAACTTAAGTTCGAAAAACTACGAATTTGATTATTTAGCCTTAAAATGTGTGTTTATATCAAAATTTTAAAATTATATTGTTAGTTAATGATTATTGGTCAATATTCATTCATTAAAAACGATTAGAAATTTTCGAACTTAAGTTCGAAAAAATTCGAAGTTGATTATTTTGCTTAAAAATGAGTTTTAAAGTCAAAAAATTATTATTTTATTAATTTTGATGTATTTTTTTAGTTTGAGTTGTAGTTTTTTTAAGAAATTTTTTATTTTCTTAAAGAAAATCACGCAAAATTTTCTTTTAATACTTTTTTGCTGTTGTTATTGTTTTTTCTTAGTTTTCCTGTTAAGAGATGACGTTTGTTTGGCGAGGTTATTTTTGTGTTGAATTTTATACTTTTAAGGAATGAGAAACATGTTGTGAATTATTATAATCCAATGTTGAAGTAAAATGACACATACATTTATATATAATATGTGTGTGTGTATTTACAATTGTATGAGTAAACTACAAATAACGAGGAATCCAAAATATAATGTATGTTTTCAAAAGTTATGGTAATAATTTACGCACACTATAAAGTGAACACGCACTTACACACTCACTTACACTTACACATATATACTAATATTTTTTAGAGAGTTTTACTCATTTAGGATAAAAAAATTATTCACCACACACGCATTTAGTAACATTTTTCCTTTTTAAGAACTTTTTTGTGTTTTTAGTTTTCATTTTTTTTTGGAAAAAGTTTGAATAAGTTTTTCTTTTTTTTATTATTATACTAATATGTATATGTATGTGTGTAAATAAGAAGTAGTGAAAAAATTGTTTTTTTCCGAAAAAAAAAACTTTCTTTTTTATTCTTTTCTCTCGCTTATATTTTTTTCATACTCAATACTAAATTTTCACTTTCATTACACAATATTTACTTAAGAACAATTTTCTTGTTGTTGTATAGAAAAAAATAAGAAAAAACTTAAATTAATTATATTATAAAAGATAATTACTTTTTTCTTATATTCCAAAATTTCCACAATTTTTTTCTTTTATTTTTTCCACTTTAAACTAAATTTTTATTCACATTTTATTTCTAAATTATTTTATTTCTATTTTTTTTTTAATTTACTAAAATTTCCATTTATCTTTTATTTTTTCTCATATATAATTTTTTTTCTTTTACATATTTTATTCTTCTATTTTTTCTATATTAAATATTTTTTCTATTATTTTATAATCAACACGCGCTTACGTTATGCTTCAACACGCACCTAAAAGTAGACTACAAAAGTGTTACAAATTTCTCTAATGACAATGTCTCTGCGAAATTGTGGTAAGTTAAAATAAACCAACAACAAAAATACACACCAAAATAAGAAGTACTTTTATACCGGCCTTATTTACAGGTTTGTGTGTTAGTAAATCCTATATTTAGGCTTAAAAAGCGCATGTTAACCATGAAGCAACAGTGGCTGAGAGTTTTTAACTCTCCGCTCTCTTTTGTTTTGCTTTAAATAAGGAGTAATAAGTGGTGAATATAACTAAGACCAGAACAGCTGTTTTTTTAGGGATAAAAACAGGAAAGTAATAAAAACCGCAACAAAATGGAAACAAAGAAAACAGTTATTGTGAATTAATTAAATAAAACGATTTCAAATTAAATTCTTAAGCTAAAAATCCGATTTAAGTATTTTCGAACTTAATTTCGAAACTTTCAAACCATAATACAACCATCAAAACTTCGAAATTTTCATAAATATTATTAAAAAAATGCTTAAAATTAATTTTATGACAACAGAAAATACCTAAAAAATTTCGACCTTAAGTTCGAATTCATGGGAAATACTAACTAAAATACACAATGTTTAAAGAAAATATTGTTTGAAATAAGGTAAAATTAGTTTTAAAACCAAAAAATCAGTTTAAATTTTTTTGAACATAATTTCGAAATTTCGAACAACTGAATATTGTCTCAAACCAACAAAATTTTCAAGAAAATTATTAAAATGATAAAAATACCATTTTCTAGCCCAAAATTTAATTTTAACATTTTTCGAACTTAAGTTCGAAATATTCGAACTTACAAAATACTTCCTAAAATAGCCAATTTTTAAAGCGCATACTGTTAAAATAGTAAAAATTTAGTTTTAAACCCTAAAAATCAGTTTTAAAAATTTTCAAACATATGATCGAAATTTTCGAACATGCAAAACTTGTATAAATCATCATAATTTTTAAATAAAATTATTTAAAATTATCGCAAATCCTTTTTTATTCTAAAATTCAATGAAAATTTTTTCGAACTTTGGTTCGAAATTTTCGAATATGAAAAAATTTTACAAAAATACAAAATTTTTACCGAAATGTAACTTAAAACTTAAAATAATATTTTTGAGCATAAATTTTAATATTAAAAATTTTCGAATGTAAGTTCGAAAAAAATCTAATCTAATTTAAAATTGTCAAACTATTTATATTTCAACTAAAATGCCTTTATTACTAAAAAGATCTACCTTTGTAATAAAAAATCATAAAATGGCTTTAAAAGGGTTTTCGAATTTAATTTCGAAATTTTCGAACATGCAAAACCAAAGTGAAATTAAGAAGTTTGAAGAGACTTAACATATTTTCTTAATAATAATTAGATTTCGCAGCATTTATATCCTTTTTTCAAGGTATATTTTCTTGTTTTTAATAAAAAAAATTATTTTTGCAATTTCGAATTTTCGAATATATTTCGAACATGATCTAAATGACCTTAAATTGATTTTTGGACATTTTTCTGTTAAAAATTAACATTTTCTATGAAAAATATGTTAATTATGCATGTTCGAAATTTCGAACATTAACAAAATGTTGAGTAAATAATTTTAATTGTCTAAATATACAGATTTAATTTTTTATTAAAATTTCTTAATGAAAATTCTCAAATTAAAAACACAACTGGTCACTTCATTTGCTTTCAAAACTTTTTCCCAAGCCAAGTGCCCTCTAGCGGTGAGTAGTCAATTCAAGCATAACCGTTTTCAAACTGACTATGCGTTTGACATATCATCTGTTTTAATGTCACTGATTGTTTATTTATTTACTTTCATCTGTCAAAAAACATGGGTCCACATACCTTCCTCCCCCTGATTAAAACATCACAAGTGATGGTGTGAGTTAATTTCGTATCTACACCAACAAAACAATTGTAAACACTTTGTTTTCAAAACACAATGTTTTTTATGTAAAATTATTTGGAGGAAAAATTCTTGAAGAATGTGGGGTGGGAATCTACAACTATTAACAGTCCTTCAATGGAAGGGGTTTAGGAAGGCAAGAGTATGCGTATAAGTTTAAATAGATAGACAAATTTAGAATTGTTTAGTGAGGTCTTTTCTTGTCGGGGGTGAGTCGGGTGTTTTGTCAAGAATTTTGTTTATGGGTATGAGGGTGGGTTTTTTTTCAAAGTCAACCTCCCCCCACCTTCCTCTTCACTATTTTTACTACTTATAAAGATTTACAGTTTAGTGTATTAGAAAATTTTGCGCCATTTAAAAGGTTTCTTAGACTGAAAGTGAAATAAATACAAAAATTTTTGAAAATAACTTAAATTTGTGACTTTATTAAAAAAAATTGTAAGTTTTTTATAAAAAAATAAAAAATAAACAACAATTTTGAAGAAGCAATTTTTTGAAAGAAAAAAAAAAGTTAAATTCAAATAATAGTTCCTCATCAAGGTAAAATCCAGGGTAAATACGTGACCTTATGTTAATTCTTTCTAGAGAAAGGGATTTAAATATGACTTTTTCAAAGAAAATTATGAAATTTAAATAAAAAATAAAATTGTTAATTTTTTGACAATTTCGAATTTTTCGAAATTAATTTCGAAAATTTTCGAACATTAAAATAACGACAAAAAATCTGTTTTTATTTGTTTATATCGTTAACAGAGGCTTACAAGTTTTTTTTTTAATTTTAAGCAATTAAAATTTTTTCGAACTTAATTTCGAAAATGTTCGAACATTATAAAAATAGTCAAATATTCTTTCAAAACTATTACAATAATTATAAAATAGTCAAATATTCTTTCAAAACTATTACAATAATAAAAATTGATTAAAAAATTTTTTTTGATCATTTTAAACAATTAAAAATTTTTCGAACTTAGAGTTCGAAATTTTCGAAAGTGTTTAAAATTTATAAAAATTTATTTATTAGATCTCGAATAGTTAAAATTGTAAAATTAAGAACATTTTGTAAAAAGTAAATCATTTTTGTAATTTCTAATTTTTCGAACTTAAGTTCGAAAATTTTTGAAAATCAACAAAAAGACTTAAAATTAATTTTGAAATTTATTTATTTTGTAGAAATATGTTTTATATGCAATTTTAGAAAATTTTATGAAATTTAACATTTTCGAACTTAAGTTCGAAATTGTCGAAAATGTTTAAAAATTGTTTAGAAATTAGATTTTTTCATTAATATTTATTATAAGAGCAATTTTGGACTATTTTAAGGCATATTGAAATTTTCGAACTTAAGTTCGAAATTTTTCGAACTTTGCAAAAATAGCTGAAAATCATTTAATAACTGATATTTATTATAAAATTTCATTTTGAAAACAATTTTGAATATATTTATGAAATTTAAAAATTTTTGAACTTAAGTTCCAAAATTTCGAACTTTTTGAAAATGCTTTGAAATTGTTTTAAAATAAAATTCTTTCATAAATATTCAGTATTAAAACAATTTTAGATAATTTATGACATTTTGAAATTTTCGAACTTAATTTCGAAATTTTCGAACATTAATTTGAAGTCATTTTAGCTATGTCATAGACATTTTATGTGAAATTATATTTAAAAATACCCAAATTACTATTTCCGAAAATTTTCAAATATGATAAAATTATTGTTTTTTTATTTTCTTCGAAATTTTAACACTTTTTCATTGATTTTCATTAAAAATGTTGCATGTTACACAATTTTTTATATCTTTTCAAACCACAACATTGTATGGACAAACATTTTTTTGCATGTTTTTGTTGCCCTCAAAATTTTTATAAATAAACTACAAAAAACATAATCAAAATACTCATTCAGCTCCCTCTATACTCTTTAAACAATAACAATAAATCAACCAGTTTAAAATCCCCATAACAAAAAATCAAGGGAACAAAGTCCAAAAATCAGTGAACACACAACTAAACCAATATTAAGTTATTTTTAACCATCAAGCTTTGCTTAAATATAAACAGAAGGAAAAACAACAATAAACATAAACATTAAATTAAGAGACACTGAGTGTGTGAGAGAGAGAGAGGGAACATGTAAGAGTATGTATTTGGATAACAGTGCAGCAACTGCATTTTGTAGTCTTTCAAAGAAAACCTGTTTTAATGGGGTTTAATTGAGATTTTTTGTTGTTTTTTGATGTTGTTGTTTTCTTATAGTTTAAAAATCTATTTAGTTATGTAATTTGTTGTTGTTGCTGCCGTTGTTGTTTAATTAATGAATTAAAGCGTTCATTGACTTGAACAAATAAAAATTCATTAGATGACATTTTTGTTTAAATGACATGCCCACTTTCTGTGAAGAGTTAATATTTCTAAAAGAGAAAGAGAAATAAGTTTATTAAAAGGCGTTAAAAATATTTTGATTTAAATTTTTATTATTAAACTGATTTTTTTTTAATTTTTTACATGATGACAAGAATAATTTTTTCTCTAAAAAATATTTCGCTCTTAATTATATTTTTTCATTATAATTTTTTCCAAAATTATATTTTTTTGTTATTTATCCAATTGTTTACATTGTTTACATCATGTAAATAATTAAATTTTAAAATTTAAATTTAGCAATTTATTGAAAAACAATCAATTCATTACTATTTACTACATATTTTACACTGTTAAAATTATTCTTTACATTATTTACATCATGTAAATTTCAAATACTTATTTTAAATAATAAAATGTA
Source organism: Cochliomyia hominivorax (assembly GCA_004302925.2). Taxonomy (NCBI): domain Eukaryota; kingdom Metazoa; phylum Arthropoda; class Insecta; order Diptera; family Calliphoridae; genus Cochliomyia; species Cochliomyia hominivorax. The sequence goes on from PYHX02000495.1 coordinate 89,288,333, forward strand.
TCTAAATTACTTTTTCACAATTTTTTATATTATTTACATTACTTTTAAATTATTTACCCTCTATTTTACATTATATACTTCATGTAATTGTTTACATGATATCAAAAATTCAAGTTCAGAAATTGTGTTTAAACAAAATTTAACGCTTTAAAATCCTTTAAGCATAATTTACTGAATTCTTAACATTATTTACATAATGTAAATAATCAATTTTATCTGAAAAGAGTAACATTTGTGACTAAAATAATTATTGTGACTAAATAATTATAATTTTTACTAAATATCCTTAAGAAACAATTTTTTTCAATTCTTTATATTGTTTACCTTATGTAAACAATTAAATTTTCGTGAAATTTTTATGTTCACACAAAATTTACTGTTGAAATTGTCTTTCTATAAGATTTACTGAATTCTCTGCGTTGTTTACACAAAGTAAACAATTAATTTTTCCTCAAAAAATTAAAATTTTTTGTGTCAAAAATTGCATATTTTCAATTTTGACTAATAAATTCAATAACTTCAACATTTATTCAATTGTTTACACTGTTTGCTCTATTCTTTACATAGTTAACATCGTTCCAAAGCTTATGTCTTAAATATTTATTTTCGTAAAAAAGTATATGTTTTTGTAATTTACTCAATTACTTACAATGTTTACACAAGGAAAACAATTGTGGTGAAATCGATTTTTTAACAAAATTGGCAAAATTTTGTTACAAAGAATTTTAAAATCTCATGTTTAAAACATTAATGATGGAAATTCTGGTAGCAATTTAATTCTTTACATTATTTACCTAACGCAAACAATTGATTTAGAACGTAAAATTAAAATATAGCTAAATCCTGATTTCTTCATATTTACTGAAAAAGTTTATTTTTTAACATTGTTTACAGAATTTCATTTCTTACATTGTTGACATGTGGTAAATAATTGAACTTGAATTATTTACCTAATGCGAACAATTGTTTTATGGTTAAATTTTACTTTTAAAGGAAAACAAAAAATGTATTATTAAAATGGTTATTAAAAAAAATAATTGTTTACATTATTTACACAAGGTAAACAATTAAATTTACATTATTTACGTAATGTAAACTATAGACTTTTCACAAATTAAGTTTTAAAGTTTTAAGTTATTAAAAAAGGTAATTTTTTACATCGTTTACATGAGGTAAACTATTGAATTTACATTATTTACATAAGGTAAACAATGGAATTTTCTCAAATTTAGTTTTAAAGTCTTAAGTTATTAAAAAAAGTAATTTTTACATTGTTTACATGAGGTAAACAATTAAATTTACATTATTTACATAAGGTAAACAATGTACTTTTTCAAAATTGTTTAATTTATAATTAAAAATTAAGAATAATTATTTTTTTGCAAACTTAACTATTTTAAAATTTTTTTACATAATGTAAACAATTGAACTGACATTGTTAACATAATGTAAATAATAAATATTTTAAGGAAAATATTAAATTGAAACTTTAGAAAATAAGATTTTTTAATTTATAAAAATGTTAACTTTTGACATTGTTTACATTTGGTAAAAAAATAGCTCCTCTTTACAAAAAAAAGTATTTTTATTTATTTTTAATTTTTTATTTTTTATTTTTTAACAAAAATTGCATTTTTTTAAGTTTTTTATAATTTAATAATTTTTTGTTGTTGTTTTTATATAAAAAATGATTTGATTTTTGAATAAAAAATGACACAGATTTTTTTGCGATCTGTTTACTTGGCTGACGTCAATAGACAATTAAGTGCTAAAAATCAGTGAACCTATAAATGTCTCTCTCGCGTTCTTTATTTTTCTATTTCAAAGAAATATAATACGAAAATAAAATAATTTTTATTTATTATTATTTTTTATTTTTTATATATTTTTTGTCTAAATAATTAATTTTTTATTAAATATTTAAAATAAGACTTTGTCCTTTTAAATAAAATTGATAACATTTAAATCTCTTTGTTTTTAAAAAGGTGTAAAAATAAACAAATAACAGAGAACATTTTTTAAATTTACATTGTTTACATTTTACTCTTTAAATAACATAAACATGTAAAAAATAACAACAAAACGTAAAATAATAACAGAGTAATACAAACTCTTCAACTCTATCTCTCTCTTTCTCTCTCATGTTATTATGTTATTATAACAAACTGTTAAATTGTAATAACCAAAAAAACTGTTATTTAATAACAGAGAATTATTTAATGCTCTCTCTTCTCTTTTATTTATTAACTGTTAATTAAATTCAACTCTTTCTTTTCTTACAGTGTAAACAAAATCAGTTTGTGACTAAAGAAAATGTTTTGGAAGTAATACTCTAACTTTTAAACCGTCATATATATTATATTAAAATCTCACATAAATAAATTTCAGGTGTTTCCGAATTGATTTGGAGGAGCACTGAATCCATATCAGATCAGAGGCGTAGTCGGTGACCCTCCAAACTTGGCCATCTCAAACATGTTAAATTTCAATTTCAATTCATAAAATTCATTTATGAATTGAGACATATGACATTTTGTATACATATGGTCCCCGTAAAAGTTTAGGTTATAGTTTATAGTTTCAGAGATATTCAAGTCTAAATAAATGTTGAAACCATTTTAACCCTTTTTCTTAAATTTTTGAAATTAGCGGTCTCAATGAAGGTTCTAATATTTTTTTTTAAATATATTTCAGATTCTCTATAAAATTCTAAATTATTGCTACTATAACCACATACAAATATGGCGGCATTGAAAAGTTATATCAATCTAATATTGGAACTTTGAAATAAATATGAACTGAAAGTTGGCAACTTTTATTTACTAATAAAATAATTTCTTTATTCTAAACTTTATAATTTTTATATTGATTTGTGAAGAAATCTTAATGAAAATGCTTGTAAGTGAAATCCGGATGATTTTAGGGCAAAGACCTGCCCACAAGCCCTATCCGAAGTTAATCAATTAAAAAAGAAAGGTGGCAATATTTATTCACTGGTAAAATCATAACTTGTTCCAATTATTTAACTATTTAATTGTTTTGGAAGTCTGTGTAAACCAAATTTAAATAAATTTGAGGCAAAGTACTGCCCACTAGCCCTATCCAAAGTTAGCCAATTGAAGAAGAATGGTGTCAATATTTATTAACTGATTAAGTCCCCTTTTTTGTTTTGAACTTTATATTTATATTTAAAGACATAATAATGGAAATAAAATCGGGATATGTTTGAAGCAAAGCCCTGGCCACAAGCCCTATCCAAAATTTAGTCAATTTATAAAGAAAAGTGGCAACATTTTTTCATTATTAAAACCACTTTTTATTCAGAACTTTATAAATCGTTTACTATTTCATAAGGAAATCTTTATGAAAATGCTTGTAAACCCAATCCGAACGATTTGGGGAAAAAAGCCTGACTGCAAACCTCATTAAATTTTGGCCAATTAAAAAAATAAAAATTTATTTTTTGTTAAAGTTATTAAAGTACAAAGCTGGAATTATCTTTAAATTATACATAGTATGTAGCTATATTTGTAAGGTAAACTCCAGATAATATTTCCAGGCAGACGTCCCTTATAATGACCATTTTTATGGAAAAAATCTAAATTTTTAAACATTATTTTTATGTATAAGGATTTTGGGTATTTCTGCATAGAAATGTGGGAATCTTTTTAAATCTTTGATTCATGGATCAATTTATATATATAACATATCGAAATTACAAATAAATTTCGTTTTTTTATTTTTATTTTCAAAAAAAAAAAAAATTCAAGATTTTTATCAATTTTTGTCTTCAAATGAAAATTCACTTACTTTTCATTTGAAAATTTTGTACCTTCAAGTCCTGACTTTTTAGAGACACTAAATACTTGTGTAAGAAATATAAACAATTGGCTGAAAGTCTAATCTAAACTTGGCTTCCTTTAGTAAAAATTAGCTATTTTTCGTATATTTTTAGGACAAAAATTTCTTTTGTCTCAAAGAATTTTTGCCAGAATTTTGCAAGGTCACAAAGGTCGAAATTTCTTTTGTCTTATTTCATAAATAAATTTTTAAAAAATCAACATACACAAGGTGGCCAAATTTGGAGTGTCAAGGACTAGTTCTTTGATCACATAGGCACCTATAATGCTCCAAACAACTCGCAAACACCTCAACTATAATCATGTGAAATTTCCTTAAAATATCTCTGAAGGCTAAAAAGCTACAGAATAATTTCCAGAAAAAAATCTATTTGTAATATAAACTCTTCAACATTTCTTCTCTCTCGCTTTCTCTCTCTCTCTCTCTCTCTCACTCTACGGTTTTATTTACTAACTAATGAGTTATAGCAGTAAAATTGCTGTTAAACAAATTAATTACCAAATTTATAAAGCAAAAAACCGTTATTTAATAACAGAGAATAAGGTCACGCTCTCTATAATATCTTTTTAACTGTTAATTTAATTGAACTCTTTCTTTTTTCTTACAGTGTATACACTCTCTTCTCTCTTTTTTGTTAATTACTGTTAATTTAACTTTGTCTTTTCTTTCAGTGTAAACATTAGAACAAGATCATCGTCAACTTTAGTGATAATTTTAATAACAGAGAGGACAACATAACATTATTACGCTCTAATTCTTGCTCTCTCTGCAAATAACAAATTAAGAGTAAATAGAAAAACAAAAGCAAACAAACACAATAAAATTGTATTTGCTTTTTGTTAATGCTCTGATAAAAGTGTTTTTCTTTTTGCTGCCTGCCACACTAATTTGTCATAGTATTTGTTGTTGTGTACAGCTGCTGCTATTGATGTTTTTTTGTTGTAAACAAGTTTAATAACAAAAAATAAAAACAAAACAAAAATTATCATTTGCGCTGGTGGAAAAACAGAAAACCAGATCGTAGCAAAACAAAAATAATTCAAACACTAAAATTTTTAGTCTTGTCTAGACTTTTGAAGGCTGTGGAAGCATAACAAGAAAAACAATTGTGTTGTAAAATATAATATTCCTTAGAAAATATCAAAATCATTAGAGAAAAGTGTCTTAACACAAAAATAAGGAAAATTAAAAATTAGAAAAAATAAAACGAAATTAAAAAATCGGGAAAAAATTAAAAAAAGTTTTGAATTAAAAAAATTCTTCAATAAAAACAATGATGCGTTCCTCTTCATTACGTTTGGCTACGCAATTATTCCGTTCCCCATCGCATGCAATCGCTGTTACACGTTGCATTAACACGAATCAACGTCAACAAAATACGGCGGCCACCGTTGAAACAAATTTAAATAATCAAGGCGATAAATATTTGCATTATTCGCATGAAGAAGGTTATATTAAGACATCGCCCTTTGAGAATACCCTAATACCAAATGTAACATTAGATAAATATGTTTGGCGTGATTTTAAATTATGGGAAAATAATGTGGCAACGGTGAGTAAAATAAATTCTAAATAGTTTAAAACATAAATTTTAACTTGAAGTTTTAGGAAATTTTGAATTTAACACATATTTTGTAGTGAATTTTCTATTCAGCTGCAAAAAATTGCAATACAGCTGTTTTAAATACCAAGAAAATGTAAAGTAAAACAAAAAGCAATTATTTGATTGAAAAAATATTATTTTAGTATTTAAAACTAATTTAAAAGCTTAAATTTTGCAATTCAGCTGCTTGAAAAGTATTAATCAGCTGTTAAAATTGCAATTACGCTAATAAATTTTTATTCAGCTGTATCAATTTAAATTTTTAAGTATTTTTTTACAATTTAATTCATAAAATTGTAATTCAGCTAAAAAAATTGTAATTCAGCTAATGAAATTGCAATTCAGCATTATGAGTTGTAAAATTTTCATAGAAATTTTAAAAATTTAGCTATTAAAACTATAATTCAGCTAATGAAATTGCAATTCAGCTTGAATTCAGCTATTGAAATTGCAATTCAGCTATTGAAGTTACAGTTCAGCTTTATGAATTATGAAATTTTCTAAGAAATTTTTCGCAATTTAGCCTTTAAAATTGTTGTTCACCTAACAAAATTCAATTCAGCTGCTAAAATTGAAATTCAGCTACTAAAATTGCAATTCAGCTAACTAAAAATTCAGCTTTAAATTGAAATTCATTATTAAAATTATAATTCAGCAGATAAAATTACAATTTGGCATTAATTGATCAGCTATTAAAAACAGTCATTCATTAAAGCATAATTCTGCTTCAAAAATGTAAATTTTTTAACTGTATTTTAGCAGCAAACATTTTCATTCAGCTTACTTATATATTATTATAATTAATAATAATTTAGGTGCAGAAAATTGTGAATCAGCTTATGAAATTGTTATTCATCAAATTAAAAGTGAAAGTTTGTTAATTTTAATTGAATTCAGCTACTTGGAAATGTAATTAAGCTACTGAAATCGTAAGACCGCTAATTAAAATTGTAATTTAATTGATTGCAGTTAAATTCAGCTACTGTAAATTCTTATTCAGATACCTAAAATTAAACTGGTTTAACTTAAATAGAATTCAGCTGCTAAAAATTGTAATTCAGTTACTTTGAATATAATTTAGTTGCACAGGATTGTAATTTAGCTACACAGAATTTAAATTCCGCTACTGAAAATTTAGCAGGCAAGAATTGATTTAAATAGGATTCAGCTACCTGAATCGGCAGGTTTAAATAGAATTGGGCTGATTAGCTATTAAAATCGTAATTTAGCAAATTCAATTTGTAACTCATTTGACTTCAATATAATTCAGGTACTTTAAATTGTAATTTTGCTTATTTAAATACAATTCAGCTACCTAAAATGCAATTTAGTTACTTAAAGTTGAAACTCATTTAATTTAAATAGAATTCAGTTGCTTAAAATTGTAATTCAGTTACTTTATGTATAATTCAGCTACATAAAATTGTAATTCAGCTAGTTGGAAATTTCATTCAGGCGACAAAAATTGTTAGTCAGTAAAATTTGATACAATTCAGCAGCTTAAGATTGTAATTCAGTAACTTTAAATATAATTCAGCTATATAAAATTGTAATTCAGCTACTTTAAATTTAATTCAGACAGAAATTGTTATTCAAAATTGATATAACTCAGCTGCATAAAATTGTAATTTAGTTAGTTAAAATATAATTCAGCTGCATAAAATTGTAATTTAGTTCGTTAAAATATAATTCAGCTACATAAAATTGTAATTCAGCTAACAGAAATTGTTACTCCTTCAATTTCAATATAATTCAGCTGCTTGATATTGTAATTCATCAACTTAAAACCTAATTCAGTTACATGAAATTGTAATTCAGCTACATAAAACCTAATTCAGTTACATGAAATTGTAATTCAGTTACATAAAACCTAATTCAGCTACATGAAATTGTAATTCGGCTACATAAAATCCAATTCACCTACATGAAATTGTAATTCAGCTACATAAAATCTAATTCAGCTACATGAAATTGTAATTCAGCCACTTAAAACCTAATTCAGCTACATGAGATTGTAATTCAGCTATATAAAACCTAATTCAGCTACATAAAAGTGTAATTCAGCTACAAAAATGAGTGATCTAGCTTGTTTAAATATAATTCAGTTACATGAAATTATAATTCAGCTTAAAGATTTGCCATTCAGCTTTTAAAATCGCAATTAAGCTGCGATCTAAGTTGTCATGTAACTGCATTTTAATAAAATTCTCTTTTATATATATTAACTGCATCTAATAAGTATAATCTTCAATACTTCTTGGCGTGTTTTTATTGTTATTTTTATTAATGAAACCGTGAGATACTTTTCAATCTGTCATTTCATGCTTTTCAATCAAAATAAATAAATTTATTTATAAACCAGATAATAACATTTATTAACAATAGAATTTACAAAATAATAAATAATAATAAAAAAAGATAAATTATACTCATAAAATAATAATGACAAAGAGAGGGGAGAGAGAGATAATCTCATGAAGATAACACATGTTAAGACATATAAACGCCAAAAAATAAGCAGCAAAGATAAGATTTACAATAAAAAAGAAGTAAGAATATTATATTCGACTTTGCCGAATCCTTAATACCCTTCACCACAAATGCGGGTGAAGTAAATACATTGTGTTTTATACATACACAGTCACATATACACTCACAGGAGTTAAAACGATTTCTGTTAACATAAAACATTTAAGAACTAAATATTCAGTGAAAATTTCATAGAGCTCTCTCAATTATTGTGGATGTAAGCGTGCCAGTTAAGGAGAGACAGGGTATACGGACATAGCTGAATCAACTCAGATTTTAATTAGATTTAAAAATATATATAAATTATGTCATCTGAAATGATTCCTTCTTAGCGTTACATACGAAATGACACCACTTGCGCTGGTGAAGAGTTATTAAAAATTATCTTAGAATTAATATTTTAATTAATTTTCTTAATTTCTATTACAAAACTTAATTAAAATTACGTAATTATTAATTAAAACTGATTATTTTATTATTTACATTGATTACAATTGTTGTTATTAGAAATTGTAATAATTTCTAATAATTTCTTATCGCTAAAAAGTCACCTTAACCTTTAAAATCTACTCTTACCATATATAAAAATAATGTTAGTTTTAATCTCTTCCTCTCTCTCTCTCTCTTTTAAATTCCCCTTTTAATTCCCTCTGTTGTTACCGAAATTCTGTTTGCTATTGCACAGTGTTTTTTTTTCAATAATTCTGTAACTTTTGAACCGTTAGTCAGAGCTGTGGTGTTTCTAAGTTGATTAGGGGGGACGGAAGTCCCTGTATGATCAGACTTGGTCATTTCGACTATATTTATTTTTTTTTTAAAATCGCTAAAAATCCATTTATGAATTGAGAGAAAAGCATCGTTATATATAGAAAGTCCTTGTATCTCTCATTGTTTTGGAGATACTGTAGGTCTTAAATATTTTTCAAAATATGTGCCTGATTCCCTATAAAATTTTAAAAAATATTACTGAAATAACTGTAGAAATATATGCTCCCGTTAAAAAGTTATATTAATCTGAAGTTGGACCTTAAAAAAATTTATATATTTTGGGGATTTTTTTTTACAAAAAGGTGGCAACATTTATTCACTTAAAAAACATTTTTTTGTTCTGTGCTTTATATACTTATAATCTTAATGAGTTAATGAGTGTTAACTAAATCTGAATACCTATGGGGTACAATTATGCCCACAAGCCCTATCCAAACTTGGCCAATTTTGGAAAAATTAATTAATTAAAATTTCGCAAGCTGAAATATTAATTAAAACAGCTGCCATCATGTTTACGTAAATCTCTGTTTATTGCTACAATTACATTTCCTTATCCTCTCGATCTCTACCTCTCTCCCTCTCTCTCTCCTTCACCAATACCAACCGTGAGTTGGTTACATCACTGTTATTTAATGCATTTTATTTACACACATGTTTTTATTGTATAATTACAGTTATTTTTTATTTAAAATTACACTCCTTAACCTTTTGTTACTTTTAAACGCGATATTTAAATAAATCACTTTAATTAATCAACAAATTAATAAATTAATTATTAAAATTTACAACAATTTAAGAGTTTGTTTAAATAAGTTTTTATTTAATAAAAAACAACTTTAGTTTTTATACACTACACCACCAGAAGTGGTAAACAGGGTATTTAAATTTGTCATACCTTGTGTAACGCTAAGAAGGAATCATCGCAGACTCCATAATGTAAATATATTTTGCATCAATTCAAAATCTGAGTCGATTTAATTAATTAATTAATTTAATTTAATTAATTAATTAATTTAATTAATTCGTTATAGTCCTGTGAAGCTGCCTATTTAAAACCAACAAAATCGGTTCAGTAGATTAAAGACCGATATCTAAGGCAACGTCAAAGTTCAAGCACGTTTTTCTAATTTTATGACTCATTAAGTCTTCCTTTCTTATATTAAAGAAAAACTTTCATATATTTCATACATCTATGAGTGTATGTGTGGGTGTGTATGTACGAAACTTAACGTATTTACTTCACATACATTTGTGCTGGAGGGTATTGCAGATTCGACAAAAGCCGAATTAAGCATTCTAACTTGTTTTTAAATTTGTTTATTTAAATTTATCACTATAAATAACACTTACTGCCGGTATAAACAAATACGTTAGATAAACGCATACTTGAAGATCATTATTATGAAAATTAGGCCAACTATTAAAGAGCTTAAGAGACAGACAGAAATAGAGGGACATACAAAGAGAAGCTAATTATGTAATAAATTTAAAACACTTTAAGAAAAATCCAATGAAAAGAATTAATATATTTTTCTTTATTTTTTGCTGAATTAAAATTTAAAGCCGATGAATTTGAAATGTCATAAGCTGATTTGCAAATTTCTAGAAGCTGAATAATGATTTAAGGCAGCTGAATTGCAATTATTTTTAATTTAAAGTAGCTGAATATAAAATTTATTAAGCTGAAATACAATTTCAACAGCTTAAATACATTTTAGTAAAGCTGAATTACATTTTCTACAGCTGAATTACGTTTTCATGTAGCTGAATTACAATTCTAATAGCTGAATTAGATTTTCATGTAGTTGAATCGTAGTTTCAATAGCTCAATTAGCTCAAACAACAGTTTTATCAGTTGAATTAGAAAATCATGTAGCTGAATTTAAGTTTTCATGGCTGAATTTAAATTTCACGTTGCTGAATGACAGTTTTAATAGTTGAATTAGATTTTCATATAGCTGAATTATAGTTTTCATGGCTGAATTAAAATTTCATGCAGCTGAATTGGAATTTCTATAACTGAATTACATTTTCATGTAGCTGAATTGTGGTTTTAATAGCTGAATTTTAATTCCACGTAGCTGGATAACAATTTCAATAGCTGAATTAAAATTTCATATAGCTGAATTACAATTTTAATAGTTTAAATGGAATATCATAAATCTGAATTACAGTTTTCACAGCTGAATAAGAATATCATGCAGCTGAATTGCAATTTCTACAACTGAATTACATTTTCATGTAGCTGAATTGTAATTTTAATAGCAGAATTTTAATTTCACGTAGCTGAATAACAGTTTCAATAGCTGAATTAGAATTTAATATAGCTGAATTATATTTTTAATAGATGAGTTAAAATATCGCATATTTGAATTACAGTTTTCACGGCCAAATAAGAATTTCATGCAGCTGAATTGCAATTTCTACATTTGAATTAGATTTTCATGTAGCTGAATTTGAGTTTTAACAGCTAAATAACATAATAACAGTTTCAATAGCTGAATTCAAATTTCATTTAATTGAATTCAAGTTTTAATAGCTGAATTAGATTTTTATGTAGCCCATTTAATTATTAAGAAAATTTTAGAAAATATTGATTAAAACTTTGCTGAATTGTTATTGTAGCAGCTGAATATAAAATTCTTCATGTTATTATATCAAGTGATTAAAACAATTTAAATTTTGTTGCTTTAAACCTAGCTGAATAGTATTTCGAATAGTAAAACATAAAGTTTTGCATGTTTTTGCGTTAAATTATTAGGAAAATTTCAGAATTTTTTGTTTTAAACCTTGCTGAATAGCATTTTGAGTATCCGAATACACAATTTTTAATATTTTATATTAATTAATTAAAAAAATCAAAAATTGTTGCTTAAAAGTTAGCTGAATTGTATTTTAAGTAGCTGAATATATATTTTTTAATAGTTATGTATTAAATTATTAAGAAAATTAATTAAATTATTGATTTAAAACTAGCTGAATAGCATTTAAGGTAGCTGAATATACTATGCTTGATGTTTTTATGGTAAATTATTAAGAAAATTAAAAAAATTGTTAATTTAAAGCTAGCTGAATAGCGTTTGGAGTAGCTGAATACAAAATTTTTTTATGTTTTTATATTAATTTATTAGGAAATATTGAGAAATTATTGATTAAAACCTCGCTGAATTGCATTTTGAGTAGCTGAATAGCATAATTTATTGCAATTCTTTAATGCTTGTTTACTTTTTTATTTAATTTCCGTTTTATTTTATTAAATTTAATCTTTTAAAACGGGGTTTTTTATAAAGTCAAGTTCATGACCCATATATTTATTAATAATTTTCTCTAAGTGTACTCTTTAAACTAAATTGACGTCACTTATAATAAATTATAGACAATTATTATTTAATCCTATAATTTACCGGTTAAAATTATGTTTTGTTATGAGAAAACAACCGTATTATCGCTCATTTATGGAGAAGAAAACAATAAACAAAGTCTGGAATTTAAGAGCAAAAAGTATGAAGCAACAAGTGTGTGTGTCGTGTGCTTCAATGGTTTTAATGGGGCAGACCATTTTACCAATACAGAGAAAGTTATAAAAACAAAATCTAAAATAAATAAATTAGACTAGACTTTGAACAGTGATACTTTGGACTTTGGACGTATGTTTTTAGACAAAAAATTGAAAACAAGACAAGATTTTTATACCTACAAAAAATAAACAAACTACAACGTCAAAAAATTTTATATAAATATGAATATAATATTATTTATTTATTTCTTATATTTTGCTCTTATTTTGGGATGAACTCTCTCTTTCTCTCAATAAAATGTCAGAAAATGCTCTTTGCCTTTATATTTAATTGATTCTAATTGTTTTTTATTAATAACTGTTGCATTTCTTTGTTCTTGACTGTATTTCCTAATCCCTTCTCTCTTTTCTTCTCTCTTTCATGCTGCACAGGTCGATGTCATCACTGGTCGTCAATACACATTTGCTGAACTTCGTGATTCTAGTGCTGCTTTAGCGGTACGTTTTCAAACTAAATTCAAATTGGGTAAAGGTGATGTAGTGGCAATTTGTTTGCCCAATTTACCCGAATATCCGGGTGCGGTTTTGGGTGCCATAGAGGCGGGTTTAATAGTGACAACTGTTAATCCCATTTATACAGCAGGTAAGAGAAAATGTTAATTTTGAAAAAAAGTTATTAAAAATAATAAGAGAAAATATTAATCGATTAAAAATTCGAATAATTTTTTATTCGATTAATATAATACGAAATGATTAATTGACCCACATTTTTCTACAACAAAAACAATTTTTAATATTATCCTAATTTTAGAATTAGAAAAATATAATAAATAATCGAATATTTTAAGAATTGACCGAATAATCGGGTATTCATAAAAATTTTAATAAAAAATCTACATTTCAGTTCCAATTATTTATTTTAAATACAGTATAAATATATGTTTTTCGATCATTATATTGTTATCATTCAATTAATCGCTATTCGATTAAAATTCAATGCAGTTTTTTAAAATTTTTATAAACTTTCCGATTATTCGTTTATTCGATTAAAATTATTCGCCTATTTTTTACTTTGAAAATTACATTTAACATTACTGCTAAAAAATTTATTTCAATTATTTTAAGTCTTCGTTTTCATTTTATAAGACGATTATTCGCTTCAAATTATTCGATATTTTATTTAATCGTTTCAGATTTATTGACTTAAGTTTTTATTCTAGTCTCAAAATTGAATTTATATTAAAGTTAATGACCCAACAGTCATATGTGTAATTTTAATTTTTTCAACAATTTAGCAATTAATCTTTATTCGATTAAAATTATTCGCTTAAATTTGTAAGTTTAGTTTTTGAATTAAGTTCGATTTTCCTTTTAAATAATGTTTTAAATGATTATATAATTTATTTTGCCATATAAAGCGATAAATTGGTTAAAAATTATTCGAATAAATTATTTTAATCGTTTGAAATTATCATAGTAATTTATTAAAATTTCAGTTTCAATAATATTTTACTTATATTATGGTATGTGTGATAACTGTGCTATAATGCTTTCGTTCGAATAATTTTTTAATCGTATTTAGTTAATCGAATACCTTTTCCAACTTTTACTTAAAAAATGAAATCTATTATTAAAGAGTTATTTGCAAATTTTTTCTCAAAAATTTATTATACCAGACAATTATTCGTTTAAAATTATTCGGATAATTTGTTTAATCGTTCAAAAACGAAATATCTTTTACATTACATTCAATTGAGATTTAATAGATTTTATTAATGTTTTTCTTTTCATCTCTCATTTTTTAATTATCGAATAATTATTTAATAGTTTAAAATTATTCGAATAAATAATCAAAAATTATTGCAATACCTTTTTTAATTTCAAATAATTCGTGTAAATTTTTTATTTAAATTTTAATAATTTTATAGTTTAAAATTATTAAATAATTTTTAATTGTGTAAAATTATTCGAATATTTTTTAATCGTATAAATTATTCGAATTACATTTTAATTTTTATTTAAAAATTTAATTTAAATCTAATTAAATGGCTTTTGGCACATTTTTTATAATATCAGTTATTAAAAATGAAATGAAAATTTTCGAATAATCGAGCAATAGGTTTTCATTACTCGATTAAGGAGAAACTTAATTTTTTAGAAAAATAACTCAGAAGAAAATAACTTAAAAAAAATTAAGAAGTTTTAAATTTTCTCGAGTTGATTATTTTACGATTAATCGAGTAACCGATTCTCTTATTATTCGAATAACAGATTAATATGTATTCTTAATAAAAAAAATATTAAATATTTAACTGTAATTTAATGTCTTTTGGTTTATTTTTCATCAATTGTTAAAAATTAAACTAATATATTCGTTTAAAATTTATAACGAATAATCGAGTAAAAAGTTTTCATTACTATATTAATGAGTAAATTTATTTTTTAACTTAAAATGTAATATAATAACTTAAAAAATTTAATAAGTTTTAAGTTTTCCAAAGTGAATTTTTAACGATTTATCAAAAAAAACCGGTTCTTTTATTATTCGAATAATAAATTTATAAGTAAATTAAATTAAAAGATTAATATTGACATATTTTGTGGGGTTTCTTAAGTTAATTATTGGACGATTAATCGAGTAACCGGTTAGTTTTTTAATCGATTAATCGGTTACCTAATTTTTTTACTTTTTTTTAATTTGTTCTATTATTTTTGTTTTGTTAAATATATATGAAATATTATTTTTATGGCGCCTTTTGATTAATATTTTATTATTTGCAAATTGCAATTGTTCTCTCTTTTCCTTTCCTCTCTTGTCTCCTCTATATGTTTTGTAATGAAAATAATGTGTGTAAATGTTGAACAATTTAAAAGCAATTTTGTTTTTATAAAAATCAAACACAATCTAGTAAAGCGATCAATGGACTTTGGTCAAGGTAATATTGGTTGGTATGAAACAAAGTCAGTCACTCACTCACTCAGTCACTTATTCATTTAAACAGTTAAATCAACCATGCATTGCAAAATGAGGGGGAGAGAGGGGTGACGCAAAGGGGGAAATGTAGGAAAAATTTAGAAAACAGAGGATTTTTATAATTAAACAGATTTTGTTTAATAATTTCTAGTCGTTTTTGGGGAATAATTTTATGTCGAAAACCTTGATTTTTTTATTTTAAAGGGGGGAGGGGAGTCAGAATCCCCGGGAGAATAATCTCCGAAATTAAGCTGTTTCATTATGATTTGTTGTATTCTTAATTTAAATGCGTACATTTTTAGCAATTTCTTAATAGTTTGAAGAAATGATAGATACCGGGCCCCCTCCCCAGAAATTCTAATCGCGCATATCACTCTCATTAACAGTCAGACAACAATAACAAAATCTTATCAAATTTGATATTTTTAAATATTATTTAAATAAAAGAAAATTATGTCTACAAAAACTACATGACTTTGCTAAAATTTTATGTCGAAATGATAAGATTAGAAAACAACAAAATACGAGTCATAAAATACCAGATAACATCAAAATCATAGCATTTAGGAACAAAGACCAACGGATAATGACCCAATTTCCAATAAAAACTCGTACGTCTTTAAATGAATCTATGACCATAAATGTGATAAATTTAATCATAAAATAATAAAACAGATTTGAAATGAAATAATAAAATTTTGATTTTAAGGGCGACTTTATCCCCCTCAACGGCCCGGGTCCATAAAATCTTAAAAAAGCAAAATAATGAAAAATTCTAATAATAAAATAATTAAACTTATTAAATAATTTTTTAAAAAACTTTTAAACTTCACACCTTCTGTTTTAATTTATGGACTCTAAATTTCATTTATTCAATATTTCACTCAATTTATTCTATTTCTAAACATGAGTTTTTAATCATAATTTTATTTATGAACTGTAGAAACGATTAATCGTTTAATTGTTAACAATAAAAAAATTTTAAAAATCATTGAATTGTAAATAATATTAAATTAAAAATTTAAAATAAAAAAAATTAAACGAATAATTTTACGAATAATTTTAATCGAATAATATCCATGATTTTGTCAAGAATCATAAGAAGTTCTTTCAAAAAACATTAAAATGTAAATAAATTTAATTGAAATTTTAAACTAAAAAAAATTAAAGGAATAATTTTAATCGAATAAAAAAATAAACGAATAATTTTAATCGAATAAAAAATTGAACGAATAATATCCATGATTTTGCCAAGAATCATAAGTTTAAAAAAACATTAAATTGTAAATAAATTTAATTGAAATTTTAAACTAAAAAAATTGAAGGAATAATTTTAATCGAATAAAAAAATAAACAAATGATTTTAATCGAATAAAAAATTAATCGAAAAATATCCATGATTTTGTCAAGAATCATAAGAAGTTTAAAAAAAACATTAAATTGTAAATAAATTTAATTGAAATTTTAAACTAAAAAAATTGAAGGAATAATTTTAATCGAATAAAAAATAAACGAATAATTTTAATCGAATAAAAAATTGATCGAATAATATCCATGATTTTGCCAAGAATCATAAGTTTAAAAAAACATTAAATTGTAAATAAATTTATTTGAAATTTTAAATTAAAAAAATTAAAGGAATAATTTTAATCGAATAAAAAATTAATAAAATAATATCTATGATTTTGTCAAGAATCATAAGAAGTATTTTCACAAAAAAACATTAAATTTAATTGAAATTTTAAATAAAAGAATAATTTTAATCGAATAAAAAATAAACGAATAATTTTAATCAAATAAAAAATTTAATCGAATAATATCCACGATTTTGTCAAGAATCATAAGAAGTTAAAAAAAAAAAACATTAAATTGTAAATACATTTAATTGAAATTTTAAAATAATAAAATTAATGGAATAGTTTTAATCGAATAAAAAAATAAACGAATAATTTTAATCGAATAATGTCCATGATTTTGTCAAGAATCACAAATTTAAAAAAACATTAAATTGTAAATAAATTTAATTGAAATTTTAAATAAAAAAATTAAAGCAAAAATTTTAATCGAATAAAATAATAAACGAATAATTTTAATCGAATAAAAAATTTAACTGAATAATATCAATGATTTTGTCAAGAATCATAAGAAGTTTAAAAAAACATTAAATTGTAAATAAATTTAATTGAAATTTTAAATTAAAAAAATTGAAGGAATAATTTTAATCCAATAAAAACATAAACGAATAATTTTAAGCGAATAAAAATTTAACTGATTAAGATCCATGATTTTCTCAATATTTTTTTTTTCATAGAAAAATTCATAGAAAACCATTAAAATTTAAATAAATTTGGTTGAAAATTATCATTAAATTAAACGAATAATTTTAATAGAATAAAATTTTAGTCGAATAATACACATGATTTTCTCAAGAATTTTTCTACTGCAGTAAACATTAAAAACTCGTGATAAAGATATTTATCAAGAATTTTTCTATAGAGTTCCTCTTATTCTCTGATCTTATGTCCCCTTGTACAATATGAAGCATTCTATTTATAGCGATGATTGCATTAAAGTCTTTTTTACATAAATCTCATAAAAATGTGCGTAGAGTGTGTAAAAGACAAAAAATAAAAGTGTAATAAAAACTCATAAATTTTCCCCTCTTTCTCTTTGCAGAGGAAATTGCCCGCCAATTAAACTTCAGTGATGCTAAATTTATAGTTGGTACTACTTTGGGTTATTCCGTCCTAGTGGAGGCCTGTAAATTGGCCAAGAAAAATCTACCCATTGCCTGTGTTCGCATGTTCCCCGGTGATGAGTTGCCAGCTGGAGCCATTGATTTCTATGAACTCTTCAAATATAATGGCGATGTGGATTTTTCACAACTGAAATCGTATGATATTAGTCCCAATGATTTGGTGGTACTACCCTTCTCTTCTGGTACTACGGGCATGCCAAAGGGTGTTATGTTATCTCATAATAATATATCAAGCAATTGTGAAATGGTACAAACTATATTGGATATAGATTGTGTTCAAAAGCAAGAAGTTTTACCCGGAATCTTGCCCTTCTTTCATATTTATGGTTTCACCGTGATAATGTTATCGAAATTGGGTCAGGGTGCCAAATTGGTAACAATGCCACAATTTAAGCCCGAGGATTTAATGAAGGCTTTGTATGAGTATAAGAGTACCATGTTGAATTTGGTGCCACCTATCGGTAAGTTTCAGAACGTTTTCTTAAAAATGATGTTTTTAATTAATAAATCTCGAATTTCAGCTCTTTTCATGATTAATCATCCCAAGGTAACACAAGAAACTTGTCCTGAATTGAATCTAATAATGTCAGGTGCTGCTCCTATAGGGATTACAGATGTGGAACGTTTCATTAAGAAGTAAGTTATTGAGGTTAAGTAGAAAAAAATGTTTCTAATAAGTTTATTTAAGAAATGTCAACTGTCATTTAGGACGAAATTAAAAATACTAAGACTTCTTTAAAAATATCGTTAAAACTCCCAAAATTCCATAGATTACAATTGAGGTTAGGTTGAATAAAATTTTGAAAAATCAAATTTTTTGGAAATTTTAACAGTCAATTGTTTTTGAGTCAACCTCATTCAAAAATCTATTCAAAATATTCCATAAAACGTAGAAACTAAGAAATTTAAAATGAGGTTAGGTTGAATTAATTTTTTATTAATAAGAATTTTCAAAAAATTTCAATTGTATAAGATAAACAACCACAGTTGCATTAAAATTTCGTCAAATCTTTTTAAATTTAAACATTTAATTTTGAGGTTAGATTGAATTATTATTTTCTTTGTGCATAATTTTAAAATTTCTAAACTGTATTTTAATTCTACTGGAAAAGTAAATAAAATGGCTTTTGAATTTTGTTAAAGTTCCTTAAATTACAAAAGTTTAATTTGAGGTTAGATTGAAAAAATCTTTAATTATGTAAATTACTACACAAATTTTAATGAAAAGCTGAAAAGGAATAAAATTTGTAGAAATTTTTGAAAAATTAAATAAATTTTGCTAATAAAATTTGAGGTTAGCTTGAATGAAATTTTCCCTAAAATAAATTATGGAAATATTTCCACTGTAGTTTGCTTAAAATATAAATATATTCTCAATAGCATTAAAATTTTGTTAAAAATGTTTAAATTTAAGAATTTGAAATTGAGGTTATGTTGAAAAAAATTTTATAATTAATGAAATGTGTTGAATTTTTAAATCATTATTCTAATTTTATACCAAAATTATACAATTTTAGCTAATTTAAAGCTTCAATTAAGAAATTAACATTTGAGGTTAGGGTGAATTAATTTTTTCTTATCAGGAATTTTTAAAACATTTCAACTGTATTTTATTTTTAAAGGAAAAATAAAGTGAAAGGCATTGATATATTTTAATTAATGTTTAAATTAAAGAAATTGACATTGAGGTTAGGTTGAATTATTTTATTCTTATTAAGATTTTTCCAAATATTTCAATTGCAGTTCATTTTAAAAACAAAATTACATACAAAAAGTGCTGAAAGTTTGCATAAATTACTAAAATTACAGAAATTAAACTTGAGGTTAGGTTGAAATGGTTTTTGAATCTTAAACATTTTCTAGAAATCAAAAGTTTAAATATTTTTGTAGAAAAAAAAATTATGAAAAATTTTTATTCAAATTCTGTTTTTTTTTTTTTTTTGGTACAAAAAAAATCTAATTTATGTTATTTTCATATTTCAGGTTCCCCAAAACCAAATTCTTGCAAGGCTATGGCATGACAGAAGCCTCACCTGTTTTACTCTTAACACCAGCCGATAATACCCGTTATGCTTCTACTGGTTTCCTAACCAGTCGCACTGAAGGTAAAATAGTTCCTTTAGATGGTAAAAATCACAAGGGTTTGGGACCCAATCAAACGGGCGAATTGTGTGTACGTGGTCCACAAGTTATGTCCGGTTACTTGAATAATGAGGAGGCTACCAAAGACACCTTCTATCCAGGAGGATGGTTGCGTACTGGAGATGTGGCCCATTATGATGAAGATGGCTATTTCTATATAACCGATCGTATGAAGGAATTAATAAAGTAAAAGGATTCCAAGTGCCACCTGCCGAATTGGAAGCTATATTAAGAGATCATCCTAAAATCTTAGAAGCTGCAGTGTTTGGTATACCTCACCCCATTAATGGAGAAGCTCCCCGGGCTTTAGTTGTATTAAGACAGGGAATGGAAGCCACAGAAGAACAAATCTATAATTATGTAGCCGAAAGAGTGGCGGTCTATAAGAAATTGGAGGGCGGTATTATATTCGATAAGGAGGTACCCAAAAATCCTACAGGCAAAATTTTAAGAAAAGTATTGAAAGAAAATTATTCCAGTTAAATCGATTTGTAAGATAATTTTAAGGCTTTTTAATGGTTAGAATTAGAACGTTTTTAGTTTTAGGTATTAACATTAAAAGGGGCGGGTTAATTAATGCCTTTTTGGGAAAAATTGCATTTATTTGTGATTGTTTTATTTTAAATGTTTTATTGATATCTCGTTTTAGTTATTGTTAATTTAAAAAAAAAAATGTTAAATCATTTCTAAATTTTAGAATTTATTTGAATGCATATTGTACTATAGTTAGCACCATAATTGGTCGTTTATAAGACTTTACTATAATTTGATATATAACAAAAGATCTTAAAGTTTTTTAAAAAAATTCTCAAAAATTATGTGAAATAAAAATATTCAAGATTTTTTTTTGATAAAAAATAAAAAGTGTTTTAATTAAAATCTTTAACAAGTAAAAATGTTATATTCGGCTATGATGAAACTTCAATACCCTACAGCACAAATTTTGTGAAATAAATACAATATTTTTCGTATACACACTCACATATACACCCACAAATGTACACAATATATAAAAGTTCTTCTTAGCCACTTTAGTAGTTATTATTTTGGCTATAACATCTTTCCAACTGAACCGATTTTGATACTTTTTGAAATGATTATGAAGTACATGTTGTTTAATATTATGACAAAACTTCATACTAATTTATCGATTGCTAATTGACAATTTTATGAAATTTATTTTATTTAATTTAGAGGTTTCCTTAAATATCGGTCTATATCTCTTAATATACTAAACCGATTTAGATTGTTTTAAATAAGAAACTTCTCAGGCCCATAGCAAATACTCAGATCAAATTTCGTTTAGATCTGTCAATTACTATTGATGTGAGTGTGTCAACAGCAGACATACAGACGGTTATAGCTAAATCGTCTCAGATTTTGATTTGATGCAAGAATTTATATACATTATGGGGTCTGAAATGATTTCTTCTTAGCGTTACACATGGAATGATAAATTAAAGGGTGATAGAGAATTTTACTAAAACTCTCTGGTTTTGTGCAGGTATCGGTCTATATCTTTTAAAATAGTGAACTGATTTTGCTGCTTTTAAATGAGAAACTTCTCAGGCCCATAGCAAATGCTCAGGCCAAATTTCATTAAAATCTGTCAATTATTGTCAGAAGCACTTTCTGAGTGAATTTCAAGATGTCTGCCTGACTTGTAAATCTCGAGAACCATGTAAATCTCGAGAACCAAATGAAGAATTTTAAAGATTATTTTGTCTTAAGGACAACGCCTATTGAAATTGGTTATTTCATATGGGCCCCATACAAATGCCACCCCCGGAATTAGGGTTTTTGGCCATAAAATTCCTAAATGTAAAACAATTTCAATCAAACTTTCCAAAAAATAAAAAGTGTAATGATTTTCTAAAACAATATAAATGTAAACCAAAAACTGCTGTGCGTAATTATACGAGGGTCGGTTCATTCATTAGTTAATTATTCATTAATTTTTCTAGACCTCCAGAAAAAATTTCCTTTAAAACGCAAAATTTTCACATGATAATCTTTTGCACACATAAGCATAAATAATAAAAACAAATTATACGAGGGCTGTTTATAAATTTTTCGTAACAGTCATATACCAACAACAGTGTGGTGTAGAGTATTGTGTGTTTGGCAAGACCTTCTATAACATTTTGACTTTTTAACATTAAAATCTTGAAACAGTCATTACTTACTCTCTGTTTTA
Organism: Cochliomyia hominivorax; assembly: GCA_004302925.2. Classification (NCBI taxonomy): domain Eukaryota; kingdom Metazoa; phylum Arthropoda; class Insecta; order Diptera; family Calliphoridae; genus Cochliomyia; species Cochliomyia hominivorax. The sequence goes on from PYHX02000495.1 coordinate 89,310,682, forward strand.
CTACAAAACACCAGATGGCGCCTTCAATATTCAACAAAACTGTTACATACAGTAAACTTTAAATAATAAAATCTATTGCATACTTTAGGGGAATTAATATTTATCGTACCACCAACCGTTAAGATTCAAAAAGTGTTGAAAACTATTAAGATCTTAATAATTCGTATTTAAAAAACAGCTAAAATGGAAAAAGTATTCAAATATGTGATCTCTTATATTTTGCTTTTAAAGTCTTTAATTTTGTTAATGTTTTGTAGAGTTTATAACTCCCTAAACAGACTTAAAAATGGAAAAAGATTTGGATTCATTAATATTTTGCTTGAGAAATCTAATTTTTGATATAAAAATTTTAAATAAACGTTTTAATGAAAAAAGGACTTTAATTTAAGAATTATCCCAATATACCCGAAAGTAACATAGACTATAAAACATTCCTTTAGGACCAGGGGAGGAGTACGCCCCATTCAAAACAAATGTTAATTATCGAACATCTAAAAGTAAATATCTATAAACAACTATCACAACGAGAGTCCCAACGAATTTCGAAAATTTTTTTAAAGAAATTGGCCGGATCTGCAAGCTTCCAATATTAATATTACCTTTATTATGGAATTTAGAATTGAGGTTAGGTTGAAAAACTTTTTGTATAATTGAAATTTAAAGAAAATTCAAACTGTAAGTTATTTCTAATAAAATGGGCTTTAATTTTCTTAAAGAAATTTTTAAAATGCTTTTATTTTAAAGAAATTAGAATTGAGGTTAGGTTGAGAAACTTTTCGTATAACTTAAATTTTGAAAAAATTAAAACTGTAAACGATTTATAATAATAAAAGCTTTTATTTCCTTCAAGAATTTTTTGAAAATCTCTTAATATCAAGAAATTGGAATTGAGGTCAGGTTGAAAAACTTTTTGTAGAATAAACATTTAAAGAAATTTTGTATGGCTAATGATTGTTGTTATAAAATTAAAAAAAATAAAAAACAATTTTTTGGAATTATTTTTTCTTAATTTTTTTATTTTATTTTTTTGTTTATTTTTAATAGATTTTACAACTAAAAATAATTTAACATATTTAATATAATTTTGTTGTTGTTGTTGTTTTTTAGTATTTTTTTATAATTTTTACCATTTTTCAGTTACATTACTAAATTCTAGTATTTTCTTGTTTAAATAGATTTTTTTGTTATTTTTTGTTGTTGTAGATTATTTAATATTTTTTTTATATAAAACAAAAATATAAAGATTTTTTTAATTTAACTACAAAATATTAAATAAAAATCATAAATATATATTTAATTATTTTATGTCTTTTTTTGATGGTTTCAATTAAAACGTTGTTTTATTAACAAAACTTTTAATTAAGGTAACAGATTAGTTTTTTTGTTTAATTAAATTTATATGTCATTTAACAAGTGTTGATTTTTGTTAAAAAAATTATTATGATTTTTTTGTTTGTTTTTTTGTTTAACAACTTATGAATTTATTTAAATATAAATTATTGATTTGTTTTTAATTATTTATTTATTAATTTATTACTCTAAAAAAACATACATTTCATGATGTCTGGTTGTTGTTTTCACTTAATAAAGTAAGTTAAGGGTTAAGGGGAGGGGAAGAGGTTAAAGTAGTTTATAAATTTTCAACTCCTTGATTAAATAATTTATTAATAAAGTTTTACTAAATTATTGTTTTTTTCTCTCTTTAAAGTTTTTTTTTTCTTTGAAATTAAAAGTTTTCAAGGGGAGTTTTTTTCAGTGTAGATTCATTAAATTACTTAAGAGCTTTTTTCTTTAATTTAAATTTTAGTTAATAACTAGCTTTTATGTTCCTTGATTAAATATTTACTTTTAGTTAATTTGTTTATCATTTAAATCCTTTTCAAGTTTAGCTTAACATTTTCTAAGACAAAAAGGGAAAAATCCTTAAAGAAAATGTAACAAACTTAAAATTTTCAAATCATTCGGTAATGCCGAATCTTCAGTACCCTTCACCACAAATATGTGTGAAGTAAATACGTTGTGTTTCATACATGTACACTAACAAATATACTCACAAATGTACACAATATTCAAAAAATGTTCTTATATATAAAACAGGACCCCTTAATGAGTCATAAAATTAGTTATATTTTTGGCTATAACTATTCTTTCAACTGAACCGATTTTGATCAGTTTTGGAATGGTAATGAATAATAAAATTTCTAATTTCACGATTTATACTTGAAAATTTTACAAAAGTTTTTTGCTTGAACTTAAAGGTTGCCTCAGATATCCGTCTATATCTTTTTATATACTAAACTAATTATCCTGGTTTTAAATAGGAAACTTCTCAGGACTATAGCAAATACTCAGGCCAAAATTTATTGAGCTCTGTTAATTATTGTGGGTGTGGGAGTGCCAACAACAGACAGACAAACAGACAAAGGGAAAGACAGACAGACAGACAGACAGACAGACTGACAGACAAACGGACAGACACAGACAGACAGATGGACATAGATACCTCTTTAATACTAGTGGTGGTGTAGGGTATATTAAAAGGGACTTAATTCAAAATTGGAATGTTTAACGAAGTATTTGGAAGCTTTTGAATTTTTCAAAAATAATAAATTTCCTTAAAGATTTTTTTAATAAAAAAATTAAAAAAAATTTAAGAAATTAATAAAATTAAGGAAGAATAAAATAATTAATAAAAATAAAATAATTAATAAAAATAAAAATTAATTAAATAAAAACACATTTACATACACATAATCATAAAAATTAAAAATTAAAAAAAATAATTATAAATTAATTACTCATATAATTAAAAAAAATTTATATCTACAAAAAAAATCTGTTTTTTTAATAAAAAATATTGCCCAGTTTTAAACCTCTTTCTCTATTACTCTCTCTCTCTCTCTCTCTTTCCTTAATATCTCTTTTTTATATACAGTTTTATCTCTTAATATGTTTTAGGTTCCGTGTTTTTTTCTTCTTTTGTTTTCAAAAAAATTTTTTAATTTCTATTAAATATTTAATTTATAATTAATTTTATTTGTTATTTATTAAAATTATGACTCATCTCGGTTGTTATGCACCCAACTGGCTGGCACCCATTGGGGTTCACGTTCCAAAGAATTAATTTCAGCTAAAAGCTGATGATAAGCTCGTTCAGTATCATTATTTATAATAATCATATCGAATAAATGTCCCCAGCGGGCTTCCATGTCACGGGCGGTGGCTATAATATCTTTAAGTTCTTCCTCCTTGAAATGGAAATGAAAGAAAAAAAATTATTAGTTTCCGGTCAGTTTTAGTTAAGTTCTCTCTCAAATTTAGTTTAGTTCTAGTTTAGTTCAAGTTCAGATCTACTACAGTTCTAGTTGAGTTCTAAATCAATTCAGGTTCATTTCAAGTCCAGTTCTAGTTCAGTGTTAGTTCAGTTCATGTTCAGTTCTAGTTCAGTTCAAGTTCAGTTCAAGTTCAGTTCAAGTTCAGTTCAAGTTCAGTTCTTGTCCAGTTCTAGTTCAGTGTTAGTTCATTTCTAGTTCAATTCCAGTCCAATTCTAGTTCAATTCCAGTTCAATTCCAGTTCAATTCCAGTTCAATTCCAGTTCAATTCTAGTTCAGTTCTAGTTCAGTTCTATTTCAGTTCTTGTCCAGTTCTAGTTCAGTTCTAGTCCAGGTCAAGTTCAGTTCTATTTTAGTTTAAGTTCAATTCCAGTTCAATTCCAGTTCAGTTCTAGTTCAGTACTAATTCAGTTCTATTTTAGTTCTAGTTCAATTCCAGTTCAATTCTAGTTAAGTTCTAGTTCAGTTCAATTTCAGTTCTAGTTCAATTCCAGTTCAATTCTTGTTCAGCTCTAGTCCAGTTCAAGTTCAATTCCAGTTCAATTCTAGTTCAGTTCTAGTTCAGTTCCAGTTCAGTTCTACTTCAATTCCAGTTCAATTCTAGTTCAGTACTAATTCAGTTCTATTTCAGTTCTAGTTCAGTTCCAGTTCAATTCCAGTTAAATTCTAGTTCAATTCTAGTTCAATTCCAGTTCAATTCCAGTTAAATTCTATTTCAGTTCTTTCGTCTAGTCTTTTTTCCCCCCGAAACTCACCTTAAACGGTTCACCTGTTCTTAATTTCTTTTGTCTCAATTTATCTAGACTAGGAGGAGCCACCAGCACTACATAGGGTTTCAGATCAGAAGCTCTTAAAAGTTTTAAACTTTGTGGGTGTAAATTAAGAACACATATTTTACCGCTGGCCACCACAGTGCGTATGGCTTCCAAAGAGGTGCCTAGAGGAGATTAAAATACATTTAAGTTAGAAATTATTGTTGTTTTACAAATCTCATAAAATTACCATAATATGCCTTTTCATATTCACCATGTTCCACAAAACGTCTAGCCAATATATCGGCCTCGAAAGCTTGGCGTGTTATAAAATGATAGTCCACGCCGGGAACTTCACCCTCACGACGGGCACGGGAGGTGTCTAGAAAAGAGAGGAAAAATATATTATTTGAGGAGAAACTTTAAATGAAATTTACGTAATTTATTTTACTATGGATATTCAAAAGCTCATTTTATTTTCTTAAAGAGCTTTTGAAAGCTTTTGAAGGTTTTCTATTATTAACAAATCTAATTTTCAATAAGAATTATGACTTCAATTTTAAATGATTTTATTTGGTTGAAAATTTATTTTTCAAAAAGCCTAAAAAAGTTTGAAAAGCTTAATATAAAGCTATTTGATTGGGTTAATGTTGAGCTTTTTTAGAAATCTAAACAAAATTGTTTAAAAAACAAATTTAATGAAGATGAATTTTAATTTTTTTGTTCATTAACTTCTATAAACTCAAAACTAATGAAAAAAGCTTTTTAGAAATGTTATTTTAAAGAAGCTTTTTCAAGCTTTTCCTAAAGTTCTTTTGGATTCTTAAGAAAAAAGGTGGCATTTAATACCTTTCGGTTTTATTTTCTCTTCTAGTAAATAAAAAACTATATAAAGAAAATTTTGAATTTTGATTTGAAAAAGAGTTTGAACTTTCAAAAAAAAAGCTTTAATTTCTCTTAAAAGAAACTTACGTGGTACAGCTGCTGAAAATCTTTCCGAATCCGCCATTAAACGTTGACGCAATTCATGGCGTCCTATATTGGGTGGTCCAATTAAAACAATGGGACGTTTGTGAGTGGCACGGGGATAATACAAGGCAACCTCTTCATAAGTGAGTATTTCCTCGGGTTCGGTTTCATCGGGGGCGGTGGTGGCATATAAAGGATAACTAAAATTTCGACAAAGTCATATAAATAATGTCTGTTATCTCTTCAAATCATTCTCAAACTTACCCTGCTTCGGAGCTGGCCTTCTTTTTCTTTTTGCGTCCCTTGCGCGCACACAACAGTGTCGATCCTTTGCTAGCACCATCTTTACCACGATTTTTACCCTGTAATCCCGCCTCTTCGGCTATGGCCAGTTTCATGGTTTCTCTTTGATGTTGGAATGATTGACTAGGTATAAGACCAGCCAAAGTTTGGTCTTCTTCGCCCTCTCTATAGGCCTGCCACCAATTTGGATCCTCTCGTGATATTACATGCAAAACATCGCCCTTTTGAAAACTGATACCCAATTCACGACAAGGTATATACAAATCGTCTTCGGGATCGTAATCAAAGTGGGCTCTTACATGTAGAATAGCATTTTCACGGTGTAGGCCGCCACCGGGTGGTGGGCTGCCAGCGGGTACTATAAGGAATGTAAGGGTGCCTTGCATGGTGCCCAATAAGGCACACACCTCATTAACGGTCTTGCCTCTCAACTCTTGACCATTAACTTCTAAAATTTCATCGCCCTCATGCAAGAGACCCGATTTTTCTGCTGCTCCCCCTCTTACGATACGGCCTATGACCACTGCCTCACCTTCGTTGCGTACTGTGGCACCCAAAGGTTCAGTCGATTTCTCAATTTGTATAATACGAATATTGTCATTTTGATCGTTGAGCATGCCAAAGCAATTGCTTAAAGGTGGGGAATCGGGACGATGACCCGCGCCCGGCACTGCAGGTTTCATATGGGCATAACCTGTTTGTCCTGCACCGCTTGAGGCATTATGAGGAGCCACATTGGGTGGTAAAGGCATAGCTCCCCTTTGAGCCAATGGTGGAGGTACTACTGGAGGCGGTACTGCCGTTCCTCTAAGAGAAGCTGATTTAGGCGGTACCGGCAATGGTGGTGCAGCTGATGTTACAGCCGAAGCACTGCTAGGTGACATTGGTGCTTGAGGGCTTCCTGCTCCACTTAACATAGGCGAGGGCGTGGCATCCGTATGGGTAGCTACACGATCATGTGCCAACAAAAGACCCTCCATTTCATGACTCGTCAGCAGATTACCCAATTCGATGGCAGAGGCTGAATTGGATTTGGCCAATAGTTCGACTATGTCTTTTTGCAATTCCATGGCATTTGTACTGACGGGATTGTTGACTTTGGGTCGTCGCCGCTGGAGAACAGCTTGGCGGGCGGCTAAAGCATGTGCCACTCCGGGATTGGAGAGTATATTGTGGGCGGCCGACACTCGGCCGGCGAGTGTAGACATGCCATTTTTGGTAAGTTGATTTTGCAGACGTGTCAAGGCGGCTATAAGGTCACCATAACCTGTTAAGGGAAAAAGAGAGGGAATTTTTTGTTGATATGACTTAAAAGATGAGGAAAGCTTTCGTATTTACCTGTTATCTTTTCTGTGCCATCATCATCCTCTATATAAGCTTCATTCTCAACTCCCACCACAGAACGTTCTGCAGCCACGGGTTGTTGCTGCTGAGCCGTTGTTGTTGGCTTATTATCTTGCAAAGCTTTAAGCTTGCGTGAGCCACGCAAACTGGCACGCAAAAATTCATTCTGTTGGGCAATACGTTCTTCTTCCTCACGACGGCGTCGCAATTGCTCCTGCAAAGTTAATAAAGAAAATTAATTGAATTAAAATTGTTTTGCGGGGAAAAAATGTAAAACTTTTCTTTAAAAATTTCTTCCTCAATTATTCTCTCTTGAACAAAGAGAATTCGACTTTATCTAAATAATTCATATGGCAAAACAAAAAGTTCCTTTAATAAAATATCCTGCAATAAAACTTTGTCTTTTCTATTTAACAAAATTAAAAATGCAAATCCTTTTTTTGGAAAAGCGACAAAAACTATTTATTTGCCTTTAATTGTTTGAAAAGCTTAGAGGGAGAGAGAGAGCGAGAGAGAAATAAGAATTCAAAGAGAATCATTTGTCATTTTATCCTTTAGTTTTAATCTTAATCCTTAAGCAGAATTGTTATATAAAATAAAATTAGCAGCCTAAAAATGTTTGCAATATCGCAATAAAAGAACAAGTTCTAAAGGCTGCATATTTAAGCTTTAAAGCCCTCAAGGTAATCACCAACAGCAAAATGAATAAATTGCAAATGATTAGAGACAAGAAAATGTTCTTTTCCAAGATGAAATTATTTTAATAAAACTAAAGAACAAAAGCTTTTTAATAAAATAGCATAAAAAGCTAATTTATTTGAAAGCTTTCAAATATTTTCTTGGCTAAAACAAACAAATTTTTTTAAAAAATTGTTTTCCTTGAAAAAATAATTTTTTTCAAAAGTAAAAAGCTGTTTACAAAAAAAGTTTTAAAGCTTCTTTTACTGAATGCTGATTTTCTGCCCCTAAAAAGCTTTCATCACTTAAAGTTTTTAACAAGTTCTTTGTTAAAAGCTAAAAAAGATATAATAATATTTTACAGCTTTTTTGCTGCTATTTTAAAAAGCTTTTATCGTTTAAAGTGTTTGAATAGCTCTTTCTTAAAAGCTTTAAATCATTAAATTCAAAATGAGGAATAAGTGTGAAATAACTTTTTTAAGCGTGAAACATAGTTTTCATGAAAAAGCTTTTTTGTTTAAAAAAAGCTTTAGTCAATATCTCTTACGACAAAGCTTTTAAAGCTCATTTTTTGATAAAAAGCTCATTTCCTAGAAAAATGTGTTTTTCAAAGATAAAAGATACTGAATGCTGATTTTCTACCCCCAAAAAGCTTTCATCGTTTAAAGACAAGTATATATATCAATAATTTACAGCTTTTAATTAAAATGAGGAATAAGTATGAAATAACCTTTTTAAGCGTGAAACTTAATTTTCATGAAAAAGCTTTATGATCATAGTTTTATCTTTATTGAAAAAAAGCTTTAGTCAATATCTCTTACAATGAAAGCTTTTAAAGGTTCTCTTTTAAGAGTAGTAAAAGTCGCTTTTATTTAAAGCTTTTGACATTTTTTATTAAAAAAAAGCATCACAAGTTTTTGTAAAAAATTTTTCCTAAAAAGCTTTCGATAAAAAGCTCAAATTATTTTTTAAATTCTGAAAAATATTCTAGTTTAGATTCTAGTTAAGATTCAAGTTTGAATTCAAGTTCAGTTTTAGTTCTGTTCTAATTCAATTCTAGTTCACTTTTTGTTCAATTCTAGTTCGGATTCGAGTTCAGAAACGTGAAAAGCTTTTACTTCATTGAAACGTAAAAAAGCTTTTACTTCTTGAAGTTCTTTTTTTAAAGCTTTAAAGCATTGTTTATTATATTTTCACTTAAAAGCTTTTCTGATCAAAGCTTTTCAAAAGCTTTTCTGATCAATGCTCTTAAAAGCTTTTCTGATTAAAGCTTTTAAAAGCTTTTTGAAATGTGTATTCAACCACTATTTTCTTTCACTTTAAATTATGCCTTTTTTTTACTCTTCTTTCTCACTCAATGAGGGCAAAAGGTTAAAATGTGTGAGCATTAGGTGTTTGTGTGTGTGTATGTGGAGGTGGAGGTGAGACCACCTATGTGATGCGTCTTTTTAATATGTTGTTTTCATAGTTGTTAAGTAGCTTTATGCCAAAAGAATAGTGTCATTTAAATACTTAGAAATGAAAAGGTGGAAAAAAATTAGATTTTATTTTTATGACAAGAACAGTTTTATGTGTTGACAATTTAGAAACCTGTCAAGTGTTATTAACAAAAAGGCAAAAACAAAAACAAAATAATAATAATAAACAACAACTAAATGTACTGCAATTGTCAATTATAATTTATAAGACTAAAATAAATGTTAGAAAAAAAAGAAGAATTTTTAAAGAAAAAAAAGTTTTTTATTCATTTAAAGCTTTAAAAATTTGTTAATGAGAGGATTATGTTGGTAACGGAACAAGGAATGAGCGAGGAGAGGGGTTGAGGGTGATGGTGTGTAAACATAAATGTATGTCAAACTATTTATAGGTATTTTTCATTTTTGTGTAAAATAAAAGCTTTTAAGGGGCTTTTAGCAAAAAATAAAAAACTAATGAAAGAAAAGGTTACAAGGACGTTTAGCTAATAATATTAATTAGATACAGTTGAAAGAGCCCTAAAGGGAATTTTACATAAAAATGTGTAGAACATTATTATTAAGAAATTATAAAATGAACTTTAATTCGTTACAAGAAAAACAAAAGTCCAATGGCCTTTAATGCATTAATGAAGAGGCCTAAAAGAGTGGAAGGTAACAGAACATAACAGGTCATGGTGGAATAATGAAAAACTGTCGCCAAGAAACAAGATACTTTAGGGAGATCCAGTGTGCTAAGTAAGATGGTGGTTGTCTTAACAGGGCAATCTTCGCTTTAGGCATATTTAAGGCACATTAGAGCGAACGATAATAATCAATGCAGGGCATGAGGGGAGCTTCACTGAGATCCCAGAATTTGACCTTAACGCACATAACCTAACTTAAGAGAATGGACTGGTGGAAAATAAGGAAGTTTGTACAAGATCCGAAATAGCGTCTTAGATATAAGCCAAGAGGCATGAGATATCCTTGTTTGATCTCCTCTCTTTAACCAAACCTACAAAAATAAAGAGAGCTTTTTTGGGGCCAAAGGGTTAAAGGTTAAATTTTAAGTTTCATACAATATTTTTTAATTAAACAGAAAATTCCCATGCAATTTAATACCTTTTTTTTGCTTTTTCATTTTAATTTTTTTTTTCATTAATAACTTTTTTTCGGAACTTCTCGAAAATTATCTCTAACTCAGCACATTGCTGCACCTGATAACAAGAATTTTTTTTTTGATTATTTTTAATTTTTGCTTTAAATTACAAAATCAAAAATTTACGTCATGATAAATATTTGTTTTTATTTAAACTCAAGTTCATTTAGCAAAAACAATTTATTAATAAAAAAGTTTATATATTTTTATCACCTTTAACTGGGGAAAATAAGTAAAAAAACAAATTTATTTAAAATAATAAATTTCTGTAAAAAAACAGTGTATTTTTGATGAGATCATCAGAAAATATTAAAATATTTATATTCATAATTAAAAAAAAATCATTAAATAAAAATTCTGTAACAAAAAACAGACCTTGCAGCCAGCAATTGCGTTTTTTTATAAAAAAAATAATAAAAATATACAAGATTTTTTAAATAAATAGAAAAAATAACAGAAAAATTTTCCATTAAATAAAAATTTAAGTGAAAAAGTCATAAATTACAGCTTTTAAATAGGAAAATAATATTTACAAAAATCTAAACGAAACAGGCTTAAAGATCTTAATTAACCGAAAACTAATACTAAGAGCTTTTTCAAGCTTTTTATGAGCTTTCAAATATCAATGCGAAATTTTAATTTTTTAGAACTTTAAAAATTAAAAAAAAAATCCAAGAACCCATATAACAAAAAGAGCTTTATTATGAACCAAGCTTTATTATCAACTTTACTCTCTTCAGAAAGCTTTTCAAATAATAAAACAATAAGCTCTCAAAATTGTAGGAAATTAAAAAATTCTAAAAAATATTTTAAAAATTTCATGACAAAAAATTACTTAAAAGTTTCCAAACCTTAAAAATTTTCCATTAAGCTTTTTTAAAAATTTTATTAAATTTGAAAAGTCCTTCAAACATCATTAAGCATTAAGCTTTCAAATTCTTAATAATAAATGTTTAATTTTTAAAACTAAAAAAAATTTTCAAAAAAATATATAAAAAGTTTTCAAGAATCCATAAAACACAAAAAGCTTTAAATTTGAGAGCTTTTATATTAAGCTTTATTATGAATTTTATTATTTGCAGAAAAAAGCTTTAAAATTTTGAGAAAAATTAAAAACATTTTCAAACAATTTAAATAATTTTTAAAAAAGATTTAAACATATTTCAACGACTTTCAATGAAAAAGCTCTTCAAACATCACAACAATAAGCTTTCAAATTCTTAAATTTTAGTTTTTTAACATCAAACAAATTTTTGAAAAGTTTTTTTAGAAGCTTTATAACTCAAAAAGCTTTAATTCTGAAGTTTTTATATTGGAAAAGCTTTAAGCTTTCAATTTTCTTTAAAAGTAAAATTAAATTTTTTTGAACTCTTAACAAATTATGGAAAAAGTTTTTAAAAAGCCCATATAAACAAAAAAGCTTTGATTCGGTATTATGAGCTTTATTCTATGGGAAAAACTTTGTAATAATGAATTTTCAAAATAGAGAAAACATAATTTCAACCATTTTCTACAATCTAACCGATTTTTCATTAAGCTTTTTCACAAAAATTATATATCACTTGATAAGGTTTTCTAAAATTACAACAATAAGCTTTCAAAGTTGAAGGAATTTAAAAAAATTTTCAATTTTTATAAATATTAAAAAAAATAATTAAAATTAGTTCGAAAGTTAAAAATTTGTAAAAATTTCTCAAATATAATAAGCTTTTTATCAAGCTTTTTTATAAATTTTATTTTATTCAAAAAGCTCTTAAAATATGAGAGCAATAAGCTTTCAAATTTTAAAACTTAAAATAATTCCCAATATTTTCAAAAAAAAAAAAAAAATTAAAAATAGTTGCTTGGCCATGAATTCCTAAAAAGCTTATACATTTTAAAGCTTTTATATTAAGCTTTATCATAAATTTTACTCCATTTAAAAAGCTTTTATAACACCATAGTTATAAGCTTTCAAACTTTCCTGAATTTTAAAATTCTAGTTTTTTTAATATTTCCGAAAATATTTAAAAATAATAAACTGGTCCGTAATTCCTTAAAAAGCTTCTTAAAAATCTTTTGCCTTAAGCTTTAAGCTTTTTATAGATATACACATTTTGATTTCAATCGCAATAATTTTCGAAAAATCACATAAAAGAGAATTTCTTATAATTTCTACGTTATCTAGAAATATATTGAGATATTTTTGTTTAATTTTTAGGCATTTGCAGACCACTGTATTTTCTAAATTAAAAAAAAAAAAAACTTTTTTATATTTAGGTTATTTTCTAGGGATAAAGGAAAGTTTGATTCGAATCGGTTTTATATTCCAAAAGTTCTAGTGGAGAGAACTTTGGAAGCTGCTTTAAAATCTTAAGAATCTTTTGATCAAATTTGTTAATTTTTTAGTCCACTGTTTTAGATTTTTAAACATTTTTTAAATAAAATTTTAAAATTTCATTGTGTTTTCTATAAAAGCGAAAAAGTTTGATTCGTATCAGTTTTATGTTTTAAAAGTTCTAGAGGAAGGAACTTTATCAAATTTAAAAATTTAAAGCCTTAAAATTTTTCTAAAATAATTTTGCTTAGTTTTTTGCCACTTGTAACCCACTGTGTAGGATTTTTTAAATTAAAAAAACTGGTTTTAAAATTTAATGTGTTTTCTTTGGACGCAAAAAAATTATTTCAAATGGTTTTGTATTCTTAAACTTCTAAAGGAGGGGACCTTTTGAGCATCTTTTAAAATCCATATAAAAGTGTTACAATCTTTTAAAGGCTTTTCTGGCCCACTGTGTGGGATTTTTTTAAATAGTTTTTTTATTTCTGTTGGTTTTTATGAATGCAACAATTTTTGATTTCAATCGGTTTTATTGTTCAAAAAATCCAGAGAAGGGAACTTTTTAAAGTCCTTTCAAAAGGTGAAAATTATACTAAAAAATTTTGCTTAGCTTTGAACATTTTTAGCCCACTGTATTAGATTTTTAAATATTTTAATAATAAGGGTTTAAATATTATTTTGTTTTCAATGGATTTTCAAAATTCGGCTTTGATCGGTTTTATATTTGAAAAGTTCTAGAGCAAAGAACCTCTTTAACCCTTAAAAAACATGTAAAACATTTTTGTTCACTTTTTTCTATTTTCAGCCCACTGTGTTGGAATTTAAAACTTGCCGTTCTATTTGCATATAAAACTTGCCTGTTGTTGTTTTAAATACTGGGAACGTGTTATGGGTATACCCCTTTTTAACTGTGAAGAGTTACGACGCACAAAATATGATTGAGACAGAGGCTGCTGCTGAGTAAGCGGCTGTTGGGATAATTGTTGTTGTAGTTGTTGCTTTGGCATTTGATCATGTTTATGATCATGATATAAAAGAAGACGATTAGGATCTAATTGCAATTGTTGTTGATGTTGTTGTTGTTTTTGTTTTATATCTAATTGTTGCATTTCAAATGCATTTAAATTATCACATATTAAAGGGGATGTTGTTATTGTAGAATTTGTTGATGATGTTGTTGTTGTTGGTATTACAACATTATTAATATCACAATTAATTAATTCATTATTATTGTTGTTATTATTTATTATTATATTGGCACTTTTATTGTTGTTATTATTTATTAAACTTTTATTGTTGTTATTGTTATTTTCCATAATGGCAGTTGTTGTTATTGTTGTATTATTATTGTCTTTTGGTAAAGAATTCATTTTGTTTGTTGCTGTTGGTGTTATTGTTGTTGCATTTGTTAATAAAACTAAACTATTTAAATTGACACCCTCATTGTTGTTATTGTTGTTGTGTAAGAAGGCGTTTGTATGATTAAAAGTGTCGCCTAGATTTTGTTGTTGTATGGGATTTGTTGTTGTCACATTGATTAATGTTGTTGGCGGTTGATGTTGATTTGGCACATTGTTGCTAGTGCTTATGTTTGTTGTCAGCGGCGTGCTGGCGGGGTCCAAAGTTATGCTTAAGGTGGAGACCACCATTTTTTATTTTTTAATACTTTTTTTTTCAAATTGACTTAATTTTCAATCTGTTAGCAAGAAATGATTTCCAATATACAAAATTTTAAAACTTTTCCGAAACTTTTGAAACTGGCCACAATTTTTGTTAAAATTTTTGAAATTTTCAAATTTCAATATTGAGGTTAAGTTGAAAAAATTCTTTATTTATAGAAATTTTCTAAAAATTTTAATTAACTTTCTTTCCTGGCAAAACAACAAACCAAATCTCATTCAAGTTTCCTTGAAAAACTCAAAATTAAGAAAATCAAAATTGAGGTTATGTTGAAAAAATTCCTTATTTATGGAAATTTTCTAAAAATTTTAACTAACATCTATTTGTTAAATAATCAGTAACAATTTTGCACTGCAATTTTCTTCTAGCAGCGTAAACTGGCGAAATTCAAATTGAGGTTAGAATGAAAAAATTCCATATTAAAGGGAATTTTAAGAAAAATAAAACTCTAAATATTATTTAAATGAAATAAAAGTCAAATGTCATTTAAATTTTGTTGAAAATTTTAAAATTAGAGAATTCAATATTGAGGTTAGATTGAATAAATAATATATTTAAGGGAATTTTCAGAAAATGAGTACAGAAAACTGTTAATTTATTAAGCACAAGTCAAATGCCATGAAATTATGCTAGAAAATGTAAATATTTGTAAAATAAAATTTTAGGTTAGTTTGAAAAAAATCTTTAATAAAGAGAATTTTAAAAAACTTAAAACTGCAAATAATTAATTAGTTTATAACGAATCAAATGTCTTTAAAATTTAATATCAAATCGTTAAATTATAAAAATTATATTGAGGTTAGATTGAAAATTTTCAGTACTGATAGGAATTTTAAGAAAATAAAAACTGCGAATTTTACTTTTAATAATTACAAATCAACTGTTATTCAAATTTTCTTTAAAATATTAAAATTTCATAAATTTTATGTAGAAAAAAATAATATGTTATGTAGAAAAAATAATAAAATAAAGAAAATTTTACCAAAATTTTCAAAGAAAGTTATAAAGTTTCTAATTTTTAATTAATTTAATTAATCTTCATTCAAATTTTCTTTTAAAAGTTAATATTTCCAAATTTTCAGTTTGAGGTTAGGTTGAAAATTTTTCTTAAAAGAAGAGATATTAAGAAAATTCAAGCTGTATGTGGTTTGTATTAAGATAAGTAAGACAATTTCCTGATTTGTTTCTGAAATTAAGCATTATTTAAAAAACTAAATTTGAGGTTAGGTTGAAAGTTTTCTAAAATAAAGAGATTTTTGTTTAAAAAAATTGTTAGTTCCCAATTTCTAATCAATCACATTTTAAATTTTCTTTGAAAAGTTATTATTTCCAAAGTTTCAGTTTGAGGTTAGGTTGAACATTTTTCTTAAAAGAAGAGATATTAAGAAAATTAAAGCTGTATGTGGTTTGTATTAATATAAGTAAGGCAATTTCCTCATTTGTTTCAGAAATTAAGCATTATTTAAAAAACTAAATTTGAGGTTAGGTTGAAAAAAATTTTTTCTAATTAAAATTTCAACAAAATTTAAACGAGTAATTGTGAGTATATAGAAATTTAATAAAATTCTTTATAAATTTTGTAAAAAAATTCTCATATTTCATAAATTTAACTCGAAATTCTGAGGAAAAATTTACATTTTTTGTTTTATGAAAAAATTGTAAATCTTTTTAATAATTTCTTTGTTTAAGCTTTTTTATCTAGAATTTCACTTTTTTATATTTAATTGTGTTTAAAATTTATTTTCTATAAAATTATCTATACCCATTCAATTTATTTGTTAACCCCTTTTTGTTCTTGTTGTTGTTTTATTCCGCAAATTTTTTTTATTTACAATTGTTTTATTAAACCCGGAATATTCTTTTGTTTGTTTGTCTGTCTGTTTGTTTGAGTTTGTAAAATTGTATTTTTTATTATTTTTCTCCCTTTTCTGAATTGAGTTTTTTCCTGTTTAATTTTTTATGATTTTTTTTGTTTTGTTTAAAAACTTTTTTTCCGTTCCACTGCCTACAATTGAATGTACGTGTTTAGCATTAAATTACCAATAATGTTTTGTTCAAAATAAACAAAAAATTGATTATTATTACAACAACAAAACAATTTTTGCTTTGGGTTTTAAAAAAGTCATTTTCATTCTTTAACATCTACGCAGTTTTTTTTTGTTTCTAAACTGAAATGAGTCATGGAGTTTTTTGGGTAATTTTCGAAAATATTTCAAGTGTTAACTAGAAATTTGCATATTTTGCGGTTAAGAAGGAGTTTTTCAAAAATCATTTTATGTTTATTTAAAAAATTTGTAACAATTATGTCAGTTAATGTTAACAAAAGAAAACAAACATTTTCGCTGACACAGATGTTTGAGGGGGGAATAAATAGAAATTATTAAATAAATATTGATATTTCAAAATTTTATTGAATGATTTAGAAAGGGCACATAATTTTTATATAACTCTGTCTTCTTCTTACCAAATTCTCTTAAAAAAGAGAGAATCTAAGAAAAAGAGAGTAAAAAACAGGGTTTTAAAAACTTGATTGTTTTTTCAAATTTTTTCTAAAATGTAAAAATTTTTGTTACATTTTCTAAATCTTCATAAAATAACCTTTCTAATGATATATAATTCAACTCATTTTTCTCTTTTTAAAACTCTCTCTTATAAAGGAAAACTGATATAGTTATTGTATATCAAATATTTTAAAACTCCAAACTTAAACGACTCCATTTCCTAACGTCAAAAAATTATTAAATTTATTTTAATATTTTCCAAAACCTCGCAAAATTTTCTTTCAAATGATATATTAAATAAAACATTTTTCTCTTTTTAAGAGCAACAATTTACTCACTTTTTTCAATAACTCTTTTAAACTAACATTTAAAGTTGTCTCACATTTTTTAAAATTTTTTAATGAAAATTTGTACAAATTCTATATTTTAAATAGTTTTTAAAACTCTATTAATAAACCTCTCAAATGATATATAATTTATATTCTCTTTGTCTCTTTAAGAGAAATATTTCTCTTAACAAAATAACAAAATTTTTATTGTTTGGAAGAAAATAAACATTTTTTACATATTTTTCTAAGAAATTTTCATAATGGAAAGCTGAACAATTAAACAAAATTTTGAAATTTTTCAATACTATACAAAATAATCTCTCAAATGATATATAATGTACACACTCTCTCTCTTTCTTTAAGGGAAATATATCTCTTAACAATAAACTTTTTTGACGGGAATTAAATGAAATTTTTTTCTTATTTTTATAAAAATTTTCATAATGAAAGTTTTAACATTTTAAAAACTTTTTTATATATTTCGATACTATACAAAGTAACCTATCAAAGGGTATACAATATACAGTCTTCATTTCTACCTTTAAGAGAAATATTTCTCTAAACAAAATAAGCACAAATTTTTTTTTTGATTTGAAATAAAAAATTCTTTACTTTTCTAAAATTTTTCACAATGAAAATCTAAGAAAATTAAAACATTTTAATTACTTTTAATACTATACAAGATAACCTATCAAATGGTATACAATATGTGCTCACTTTTTCTCTTTAAGATAAATATTTCTCTTAAGAAATTAGCATCACTTTATTTAAGAAATTTAAATTTGAATGGAAAATTTTATTTATTCAATAATATTAGAAAATCGGATTTTAAATAAAAAATACTACATTGACTATAAAAAATATTATTTCTGTTATAATAAGAGAGTAATTTCTGTTAATAAAGAGTATTTTTATGCTCTCTTAAGAGCATTTTAGAGGTTTTAAAAAATATTAAATAACAAAAAAATATTTTTAAGATTTTCTTTTTGATTTATTAGAAAAATATACAACAATAATAAAAGTTTTTTATAATATCTTAAACTAGACAAAATAAGCTTTCCAAAAATATATAATTTCTGTATAATTATTTTTATAACAAAAGAGTTATAAAGTGATAAAAGTAAAATAACTTTAAAAGGAAATTTGAGGTTATAAGAGTTATTTTAAATTTTGCTTAAAGTAAGAATGAAATTTTATAATTATTTAAATGGTTTCTAAAACAATACAAAATTAGCTTTCCAATGATGTAAAATACTTTTAATATTTTTTCTCTTAAAGTCATATAATTAAAGAAAAATTTTGAAAAATAAAAAGTTGGATCTTTTTTATTTTTATTTATTTTTATTAAGTATCAAAAAGTTATAGGAATTATTTTTAGTGTGATGAATACTAGATCTTATTACCTTTAAAATGATATATAATTTGTTACCATTTTTTATTTAATTCGAGAACTAGAAGCCTTTTAACTTATCTGGTTTTTTGGAAATTTATTGCAAAATAAACTTAACTTTTAATAAGATTTTAAATGGAGTTATGGGCAAATATATAAAATTCAGTTTGAAATGCAATCAATTCTTTCCAAATTAGTAAATTATTTTTTAATTTGTTTAAAATCGTGGGAGTATTAAAATTTAATTCATCAAACTTCTTTCCTTTTTTTTGCACTGAAGTGGCAACATTTCAATCTCTTTGTCAACAAATTAGTGAAATTTTCTGCTTGTTTTTTTTTAAGAAATTTAATTATCTGATTTTAATTTTATTTTTTATAATTTATTTTTATAATTTTGAGCTCAATTTTAATTAATTTCACTTTAAAATGACTTTTAGTCAGGGTATGGTTTTCGACTCATTTTATTATTCTTCGTAAAATCGCATCTTTCAAAGAGTTTAAGTTTAATTAAAAAAGAGCTTTTTATCGCTTTTTGAAAAGAGTTAAATTCTAAAAAAAATAAAAATCAAATAAGATGAAAATAAAAAAGAGTGAACTCGAAAAAAGAGTTTAAAAATGAATAATTCGCACAAATTGTCTTGAAAAATGTTTTTTATTAAGCTGAAAAAGGCTGTTTACGAACTTTGTATGAATGTATGAATTTTTTGTGTTTTTGTTACAACAACAATAAGTTTTATTGCGACAAGAAATTTGTTTGTGTGATTTTTTTAAGAGCGATTTAAAAAATAGCCCTCTTTATTTAGTATTTACTGAAAGAAGAGTAAAATATGTTTTTTTGACTTTGCACGAAGCTAAATCGAAAAAAATAAATATATAATAATTTCATATTAAAAAAATGAGTTTCAATTTTTTTCTATCTTCACAATGAAGAGTAAAAATTGAGATCATTTGAAAATAAAGATTTTGCTTAAAGTTTTTCTATACTCTGCTTTTAGTTTTTGTTGTTGTTTCAACAACTGATTTTATTTTATATATAACTTTTTAAAACAACAATAACAACAACTAAACCAACAAGGTAAATTTATAAATAATGACATTTAAACAAATTATTTTAACATTCATTGTAAACAAAACAACAACAACAACAAAAGAACAAAAAATCGTTTTAATAATAAAAAAATTCTTACGTCTTTTTTCAACGAAAAAAATTTGTGTTTAAGAAAAAAGCACGAATACGTGTTTTGGTTCATTTATAGTTGTCCCCCCCCTTCCTGTCCACGCTATTCAACTTAAAAAGGGGGGAATTGTTATTCTATAAAGTAAATAATAATTTATTTAAATTGAAAGAAAAAAATCAAAAATATTTGGTTAAAATATTTTTTGTTGTTATCAAAGAATTTATTTTAAAGTTTAAAAAATTAAACAATTTAGATAAATAAACAAAAATAAACAATATAATGAATTTTTTTTTTAAAAGATGAGTAATTTTTTCGACCATTTTAATGAATTATTTATAAAATGACATTTAAACAAAAAAATAACGCAAAATTATGTCAATAAAAAACTTAAATATTAAAATTCTTTTCATAAATTTAAACAGCAAAACAACGATTTATTTAGTTGTATATCGTTTAAAAGGAAATTTTCTTTACCTTTCCAAAATATATACAAATTTTAAGTCACTTTAAAACTCTAGATTCTATAGTAAAAAATGTAAAGAACTCTTATTTAAATTTAACTAAGAAAAAAATTGATCTTTTAATTTCAAACCCCAAAAACTTGATTCCCATAAATCAAAACCTATCATAATTACATATCATTTGAAAGGGAATTTCATCTTATTTTCAAAAATATATAAATCTTTTAAATCACTTTAAAACTCTAGATTCTATGGTCAAAAATGTAAATGAACTCTTAATTAAACTTATGTGAGCAAAACTTGATCTTTCATTTTCAAACCCCAAAAATTTGATTCCCATAAATCAAGAATTATCATAATTATATATCATTTGAAAGAGAATTTCATGTTATTTTCAAAAGTATATAAATATTTTAAATCTATTCACAATTCCAGATTCTATAGTAAAATATTTAAAAGAACTCTTAATTAAACTTAAGTAAGAAAAATTACATCTTTCAAATTTAAACCCTCAAAATTTAATTACTCAAAAGTAAATCTAACTCAAATTGTATATCATTTGAAAGAAAATTATATTAGATTTTCAAAAATATATATTTCGTTTAAAAAACTATAAAACTCTAGATTCCACAGTAATCAATTTAAAAGAACTCATCATTAAACTTTATTACAAAAAATTGAACTTTCAATTTAAGACCCAAAAAAATTGATGCCATAAAAATAATACCTACAAGAATTATATATCATTTGAAAGCTAATTTTGTAAAGTTTTAAAAAATGTATAACTTCTTAAATCGCTTCAAAATTTTTGATTCTAAAGCTAACAATTTAAAAGAACTCATAATTTAACAATAAATAAAAAAATCTTAAATTTCAAATTTAACTCTTAAAATGTAATTTTCCATAAAGCAAATAATATTGATTATATATCGTTGAAAAAGTTATTTTGTCTAGTTTCTTAAAAAAAATAAATTTTTTAAAATAATTAAAAAGTTCTGGAATTTAAAACTAATAATATGAAAGAACTCATGATTAAATTCAAATAAGAAAATTTTCTTTTTTCAAATTTAAGTCCTTAAATTTTAGTTCCTGTAGAGTAAAATATATTTGAATTATATATCATAGAAAAGGAAATTTTATCTAATTTTTGAAAATCTATAAATATTTTCACTCACTTTAAGTTTCCAGATCATAAAACTAAAAATACCAAAAACGTCATTAACTAATTTAGAAAAAAATTAAAAATTTCAAATTGTAAACTCAAAATTTCAATTCCCAAGAAAATAAAAATTATACAAATTGTATATCAACTGAAAGGACAATTTATCTAGTTTTCAAAAATATAAAAATATTTTCAAACGCTTGGAAGTTCTACAACATATAACTGATAATGTAAAATAACTCATAATAACACTTATAATACTTTTTCGAAATTTTGAGGTTGTCTCAGATATCGGTCTATAGCTTGTTTGAAAATAGACTTATATAGCTGGCATTAAGTAGGAAACTGTTTAAGGCAACCACAAACAATGTGGCCAAATTTCATGGAATTTAAACAATTATTAGAAGCGTTAGAATGTTGTTGCTTGGAAATGGGTGGAAATGACTAAAACGACTCAGATTTTTTTATGGAAAATCAGATGATTCCTTCTTAGCATTACCTACACACCTAATGACATAGTCTTCACTTGTGGTGGTGAAGGTTTTGAAAAAAATTAAGTCTTTTAAAACCGATTCTTATTACAGAAACATAGCAAAATGGAATATGTGGCCAATTTCAAAAGTTTTTTTCGAGTCGATTTTTTAAATTTTTTTTTAACATGATTTTTTTATTAAAAAAATTAATTTAAAAATAAAAAAAATAAAAATTTATTTCATCGATTTTTATTATTTTTTATAAAAATTAAAGTACTTTATTAATTTGTTATTTTTTTATAATTTTAATATTTTTTAGTAAAAATTTATTTATTTATTTATTTATTTATTTATTTATTTATTTATTTATTTATTTATTTATTTATTTATTTATTTTTTTGAACTTTAAAATTTTATTTAAATCCAAATGCGTTTTTTATTATTAATAGATAAATTTTTAAAAATTATTTTTTTTTCATATAATTTTATTATTTTTATTAAATTAAAGAAAATTAATTAAAATATTTTATTATTTTTGTTTAAAAGAAATTTTTAAATATAATTTTTATTTTAATTTTTTTGCTCTTAAGTCGAATTTTTAGATTTTAATTTCATCTTTAAATTTTTTATTTTATTATAATTTTAATAATTTTTATTTATTTTTTTTTTGATTTATAAAAATTTTATTTTTTTTATTTAAATTCATTATTTTTTATTGATAACAAAAAATATTATTTAAAAAATTATATTTTTTAATTAATTTAAAATATATAATTTTAATATTTTTATTTAATGAAAAAAATATTATTTAAAAATTTTAAAAAATTTTATAAAATTTTTAAGTTTATTTAATAGAAATTTTAAGAATTTATTTTATATTTTAAAGTCTTTTTTTTGTTTTTGTTTAAAATTTAATTTAAATTATATAATTTTAATATTTTTATTTAATTAAAAAAATATAATTTTAAAAATAAAAAAAAAAATTAAAATTGATAAAATTTTTTAAAATTATTTTTCTTATTTTTTTATTTAATATAAATTGTAAAAAATTTATTTTTATTTTCAAGTCTTTTTTTGTTTTTGTTTTGAATTTAATTCAAATTATATAATTTTAATAATTTTATTTAATTAAAAAAATATAATTTAAAAAAAATATTTTATTAAAATTGATAAAATTTCTAAATTTATGTAACAGAAATTTTAAGAATTTATTTTTATTTTCAATTATTTTTTGTTTTAAATTTAATTTAAATTATATAATTTTAATATTTTTTTAAGAATTTATTTTTATTTTCAAGTATTTTTTGTTGTTGTTTAATATTTAATTTAAATTATATAATTTTAATATTTTTATTTAATGAAAAAAATATAATTTAAAAATTTTTAAAAATTTATTTTTTATTTAATAGAAATTTTAAGAATTTGTTTTTATTTTCAATTATTTTTTTGTTTAAAATTTAATTAAAATTATATAATTTAAATAATTTATGAAAAAAATAAAAAAAATATAATTAATTTTTTTTAATTTATTTTATTAAAATTGACAAAATTTTATTTTTTTTTACTTTTTTTATTTAATAGAAATTTTAAGAATTTATTTTTATTTTCAAGAATTTTTTTAATAAAAAAATTAATTTTATATTTAAAAATTAAAAAAAAATAATTAATTAATATTCTTGTTGAAAATAAATTTTAAAAATTTATCTTTAAACTGTTATTTTATTAAAATGTTTCACTTTAAATGGAAATAGATTTATTTTTATTTTAAAATTTATTTTATTTATTTTTTAAAAAATTATTTTAATTTTCTGTTATTTTTATTTTTTATATTTCTTTTTCAAATTCCATAAATTATATTATTTTATTTATTTTGTTTAATTTATTCCACATTTCCATTTTTTTAATTTTCCAGTTCATTCACTTTTATTTCACAAAAATAAAAAAAACAACAATTATTTGTAAATTTTTGCTGTTGTTAGAATTCACCACACCACCATCCATATATGTGAGTTATAACACTTTACACTTCAAATTACACAGTGCAAACTCCCTCCCTCTCACCAGCATTTTTCCCAAAAAATAAATTATTTCAAAATACTTTTTTCAATTAAAATTCTTTTATTTTTTTTCTAAAGTTCATTTAAGTTGTTTTGTTTTTTTGTACAAATTGAAAATTTTCGTTAACATTTAATTCGATTTAAAACCGTTTCATTTTTTTGCGTTTTTAAAGTGTTTTGTGTTTGGCCAAAACATCGAACGTTAACTGATTTTGCCTCAAACAAAAAGACCCCATAATTTTCCATACACACGTTGTTGTTTAATTTCAAATGGAACTCATTATTGTACTCACCTCTCTCTCTTTAACAAAGAGTATTAACACTTAATAATGTTAAAAATTGAAGGTGAGTTTTAGTTTTGGTTACTCTTTGTTTTTGTAACAACAATAACAAATACAGTTGTTATGGTAACATTTACGTTATTATACCCTACACCACCACTTCAAGTGGTGGTGAGAATATATTGACTTTGTCATTCCGTATGTAACGCTAAGAAGAAATCATCTCAGACCCCTTAATGTATGTATTTTTTACATCAAGCCGTGTCCGTCTGTTGTTGGCATTCTCACTCCACATCCACCATAATTGACAGAACTCAGTGAAATTTGGCCTGAGTATTTCATATAGTTCTGAGAAGTTTCTTAATTAAAACCACTAAAATCGTTTTAAAATATTTAAAGATATAGACCGATATCTCTTGTAATAATAACCGCCACCACCACAAGTGATAAAGAGGAAATTTTAAACTTTATCGTTCGTTGTGTAACGCTTAGAAGGAATGATTTTAGACCCTATAATGTATATATATTCTAGCATCAAATCAAAATCTGAATCGACTTAGTTATATCCGTCTGTCTGTCTGCCTGTCCTATCACAATTATAGTCGGAGTTCAATGAAATTAGGTCTAAGTATTTCCTATAGTCCTAAAAAGTTTCCTATTTAAAACCAGCAAAATCAGTTCAGCATATACAAAGATATAGACCGATATCTGAGGCAGCCTCTAAATTCAAGCTTAGAACTTTCGTTAAATGTTCTATTATAAATTGACTAATTAGAATGAAATTTGATCATAATATTAAGTTGTATGAGCTTCATTACCATTCCAAAAATTATCAAAATCGGTTCAGTAGAAAAAAAGTTATAGTCAAAAATATAAACAATTTTATGACACATTAAGTGTTTCTGCGTTGTATTTATAAATATGTCTGTGAGTGTTTGTGTGAGTGTGTATGTAGGTAACATAATGTATTTACTTCATACACCATTGTGGCGTATGCCGAATGTAGTATTCTTACTTGTTTTAATCAATTTTAGCCGGTTTTTTTTTTGGACTGTATGTTTGTTTGTATGTGAGCGCACGAAATTGTAGGCGATAAGAGTGATTCAATATGTTTAAATAATTAATAATAACAATAACAACAACAAAACAATAACAATAATAAACTACCATGACAATATCAGTTTGTTTGTATATAAAAATTCACCTTTATTATGGTTAATAAAAAAATACAGTTAATATTTATACTCATCAAAAGAGACAGAGAGAGGGACTCTTGAGAGTGTAAACTGAAAACCCGTTAAGAGCCAGAGAGTGATAAACAGTTAATTTATTATGAATTAAGGGAGTTTTTCATTATTGACAAAATTATGATAAACAAAAGTAAAAGGATTTTCTAACGGGGATTTTCATTCCCAAATAAAGTAATGATTTTTTTAAAGAGAGTTTAATCAAATTACTCTCTTCTTTTTAATTAAGAGTTTATTTTAAGTTTATTTTACAAGTTTTTTTTATTTTAAAACTATAAATTTCTGTGTTTTCATTTTAAAAACTTCATTTTTTTAATCACACTTTTTTATTTATTTCGTTTAATTTATTTAAAATAAAATATTATTTAAATAAATGTAAAAGTTAATTAGTTTAAATAATTTAAAACACAAACAACAACAAAAAATCACATAAAATAAAAGCGAAAACTTGTTAAACAACTTTATAATACAAAAAAAACAAGAAAGTTATAGTCAAACAAACACGACTATGCAACACCCTAAATGCCTGCTAAGAAAGAACGATCCTCGTATAATAAGGTTTTTTGATTTCTACTAAAAGAATTCATACATCAATACGTTTAAGTGAAATTTAGCCGTTTTAAAAGGATTTTTGAGGAGTTACATGGCAGTTAAAAGAAGTTATATATGAACGACCCTCGTATTATATGGTTTTTTTTCTACTAAAAAGTGTAATACATTAATAGGTTCAAGTGAAATTTCTCAATTTTAAACGAAAATTTGTCTTTAGAAGAAGTTATATGGCAGTCAGAGGAAATTATGTACGAACCCTCGTAAAATTTCGCAGTTATTACAATATCAACACATATATAAGATTGAAACAAAGTTTTTTTGTATGGCACCTATAAGAAAAAATGGAACGTTTCTCGTATAATATAAGACTTATGAGTGCTATAATGACGTTAAATTTTGAGTTTAAAATCCCATTCCGTGAGGACCTTTGAGAAATAATGAAATCACCCTCATAGAATTTGACACATCGTTTAAGAATCATATAACTTAAAATCATTTTAGGAATTTTATGAGTTTAAAATCTCATTCCAATTGGATGTTTTAAAGGGCACTACCCGAAATATTGCATTGTATATGAGCCTTTTCAATAGGCCTCGTTCTTGATTCAAAATTATAAAAATATATAACAAATTTCATCAAAATATTTTCTAAAAAGTGAGACCTGTAGAGTGTTCACTATATTTACTGATCTGTGGCCCAGCCAAACGGACAGACGGGCGTATGGAGAGACATCCTTAGGTATCCTAACATTTTCTGTATATTACAAACATTTGCACAAACGCCCTTATACCCCCAAATGCCTGCAATGATGTAGGGTATAGACTTAAGCGATAATTAATGTGAAATTTTAAATAAAAAATTAAAATGAAATGAAAACGAAAATAAAATCTACCAAAAAATGCAAATATTTTATAAGATAAAAAAAATCTTAAGAAAAGGGGAGGGAGGGAGGGAGGAGAAGGTAATATAAGTGTAAAGATATAAAACGATTTTGTTTATTGACCTCCAAATAACAAGATTTCCTTTCTTAAATACTCTCACTGCAGCAGCTCTAGAGATAAGTGGGAATTAATATTTATTCTTTAGGCGACAAGAGTTTCAGAAATATGCTCCAATGTATATTTCATTAGTAGAAGGACTCTCAAATATATGCTCCTATAAAAGAATAGTTGGACTTAAAAATTTCCCATTCATCCCGAATTTCTTGGAAATGTTGGGTACCAGAATTAAACTGGGAGAGGTGCCACTCCTCCTGCCCCTCACGAAAATATTATAGCCAGTAATATTTATCGCTTTAAATATAAAATCTCGCATTTAACATCTTCATAAAATTCTGTTAAATTAACATTGAAAAATTTCTTCAGATATCGGTCTATAACTTTATTTCTGCAGTATTGATTCTGGACTAAACGAAAACGAATAATATAAACGAATTACTTTGTTTGATATTACATTTGGGTCATATTTCACGAAATTCTTTGAAAGGTTCCAGACAAGGGCGGCAACAGCTATTTAATAGATAGAAGAGGTACAAATCCCCCAGATTCTGTCGAAAAATTGCCCACAATATTTAAACAACTTAAAAAATCAGTTTGAACAAATTATTTTATTTTTTTTAATAGGAAAATTTCTTCAGATATCGGTTCAAATTTTCAGATATCGGTCTAAAATCTTCATTGAATTCGGATCATTCTATTTAATGCGAGAGCAGCAAAAAGAATTGTTCTCTAACTCTAAAATTACAGAACCGATCTGCTAGATTTTATATATCAGACATCTCAGATATCGGTCTATAACTTTGTTTCCATTAAACCTCTATAGCAAACTGTTATAAAGGAACCTGAAAAAGTAATCTCATGGTAGTTTGTTGTATTAGAATTATACGTTTGCACGTTAAAATGCCACTAATGAGCGTCAAGGCTGATAGAAGATTAAAGAAAAAGTGACCCTGATTTTAAAATGGACCTATGTACTGGTCCACGAGTCTTGAATGCTTTCTTTTTTATGTCAATCCAAAATTCTTCGAATTTACTAGTTTATTCCCACAAAATCACCAGTTTTCTTAATTTTTTTTTCATATATCGTTTTCACCTCACACTCTCTACTCTCTCTTACTAAACTCTCTTTCTTAATAACTTATTTGTTGGTGAGTTTATTATGTTTGTTTACATTTTGTTGTTGTTTTTCCATAGAAAACGGTATAAATGCACTTGTTTGTTTACGTTTTTTTTAAAGTTTGTTATGAATTTGAAAACCGTTATATTGCTTTCTCTTTCTCTCTTTAGAAGATTCGCTGTTTAGAATATGGTTGTTAACAAGGCGAATTCGCTTTGGTTGCTAAGAGAAATTATTTAAACGTAATTATTGGATAATTATTACAGAAAAGATGTTAATAAGGGATTTTAAAAAGAATTTTAAATAAAATTTTAATGTTTATTGAGTTTTTTAATGAAAATCGAATAATTTTCAAAAATAAATTTGAGGTTAGATTGCAAACAATTAAAGATTATTTGACAATTTTACGTAAAATTTTGAATTAAAAAATATTTATATAATTTTTGGGAAAAAAACTCTTTTTCTTTTAAGTTCACACATATTTTTTTTAATTTATTTAAATCTAAATCATTTCAAATAACAAAATATTTATTAAAGATATAAAGAAAACGAAAAAAACCGGGTTTTACACTTGCATTAATTAGCATATCAATAGAAAATAAACAACCAAACACAGAGAATATTTTATTATTATAATTTCTGTTGAAACCAGTTAAATGACAAGTTTTGAAAATGAAAACAAAAATATTACGATTTTTAAGCCCTAGAAAACAGAAGCATTTAGCATTGAGAAATGACGTTTAAAAATACAAAAGAATCGCTTAAAAAAATATTTGTATTTTAATTAACATAAAAATGTCATATTAAAGACAACAGAATTTAATAAAATTTATAATAAAATAATAAATAAAAATATACAAAAACATCATAAATTAATTATAAAAATTCAAATATTTAAAATGCCTTTAAACGTTTGCCTGTAAAACCCTTAATTTTAAAATTTAACTTTGAGGTTAAGTTGAAAAAAATTTTAATTCATATGATTACGATAAAAATTTTAACTATTTATAATAGTTTTGAGAGAAAAACATGAAATGCCATCCAAATTTTTTCTTTAAAGTGTAAAAATACAATTTTAATTTTGAGGTTAGATTGAAGAAAATTTTATTGTATGCTTATTTTTTGAAAATTTTACTTGTTTGTGATATTTTTGAAAGAAAATCAGAAAATGTTATTAAAATATTGTGTTTAAACTGAAAAATTAAAATTTGAATTTTGAGGTTAGGTTGAAAAAAATTTGACTACAAAGAAATTTTAAGAAAATTTCAATTGTTTATGATATTTTTAAGAGAAGAGAATAAAATGTCATTAAAATTTTGTATCTAGAGAAAAAAATTAAAATTCAACTTTACAGGTTAGATTGAAAAATAATTTTATTCCAAGTAAATTTGTTCAAATTTTTCAGTGTATTTTGTTTTGAGTTAAAATTAAATGAAAAGCGATTTTTATTTAAATTAATTTTAATAAATTTAAATTTGAAGTTAGAATGAAAAAATATATAGAATATTTGAAACTGGAACTGAACTAGAACTTAGCTAGAACTGAACTAGAATTCAACTAAAATTGAATTAGAACTCTCCTTTAATTTTCATCTTCTTTGTTTTTTATTTTCTGGTCCTTAAGATTTAGTGCGTTTTATTAAATTTCTATTCTTTTTAACAGTTTTTCTCATTATTTTATATTTTTTTCCACATTTTTTACAAAGAACTTTTCTTGGCAAAAATGTCAAAGTTTAAAATTATAAATCCATGTTTGTTTAAAAAAATTCTTTATTTGGAATGAGTTTTTTTTTTTTTTGGAAAAGCCAACATTTAAATTGTGGGATTTTTAACATGTTGACAAAAACTGTTCCCTTAGTTTGAGGTAAAAAAAAATATTTATTTTAAAAGGCCACAAAATAAAGAGAAAAAAACCAAAAGGAGAAAGAAAATTCAAACAAAAATATGCTTAAATAAATAGAAAAGGCGAATTTAAAATTGTGTGTTAATATCAAAAACGATTCAATTTTGTTTATACTTTTTGAAAACAAAATATTAAACAAAATTTTAATTTATTATTAAATATTTTTTTGTTCTTTAATAGTTTCTTAGTAAAAATTAAGAAATACTGTGATTTTCTTTAAGAAATCTTAATTTTATATAAATTTTCTTTAAATTTCCTTCGTTTTTACCTTAAATTTCTTAAAAATTAAATGAAACTGTTCAAAACCTTTTAAAATAACGTTTTTTCTTACTCTTTAAAAAAACTCACTCTTCTAGCAGTTTTTATTACAATATAACTGCTTAAGCAAATAAAAACTAAAGCATACTTTCAGGCTTTACTTAATGAACAAGAGGTAGTTTATGCGAAACTTGTTGAAAATTAGTGTTTTAACAAAATCATTTAAATTTTATTAAAAAATCTAATAACATTTATAAAAAAATAACAAAATTTAAAGAAAATCTATCAAATTTAATAAAAAATTAAAATAAAACAAAAATTCTTGGAAATGACCCCAATTTTCTCGTCTAAATGTCTCTCAAATTCAAACATTTTATACTTAAATTTAAACATTAAAGAGAACTCTTTTAAAAGTATTTTGTAATGCTCTCTCTTTGATTTTTGTATCTCTTTTTTATATTCCATCAAAATTTTAAATATTCTCTCACTTACCTGATATTTTTTAATACTATCCAATTGCTCCAATGTTGGCTCTACTATTTGGGCTATTTGTTGTGGTGCCACCATATTGGCCGTGGGCATGCCACGGCGATCAGGCAGTTGTGGTGGTTGGGGTGTACGTTCCACACGCACTGTATCTCTGGGTGGCGGCACAGGCTTAAGGGAACCATTTAACTTTAATTTTATAATATTAAGGAAATAAATACAAGAAATTTAATTAAATATTTTTTAATAGAGAGAGAGAGAATTTTTCATAAGGTGTCTTTTCCATGAGTTGAAAATGTAATTGTTTTTTTAGTATTTTTGTTGTTGTTAATGGGAGAGTAATTAGTATTTATTTTGAAATGAAAATTAATGAGAAAATAATGAATTAAAAGAGAGGATTTTAATAAAAGAGGAGCAAATGTATTAAATTACAAACAAAAGAGAAACTAAAATAAAGAGCTGTATTTTTCTAAGAGAAATTAAGGAACTAATGAACTTAAATTATAAGAAATCAAAATTAAAAATATAGAAATAAAGAAAACTATAAGAAAATAAAACTAGAATGAAAAAATGAATTAAATAAAAATAAATTAGAGCCCCAACTTGCGGCGTTAATAAGGGCCCGGAACTATTAGATGCAGTATTTTCTCTCGATTTACTTACAAGCTTGTTCTTAGCACCCTTATATAAATGGAATTTGAGGTT
This sequence comes from Cochliomyia hominivorax, assembly GCA_004302925.2. Taxonomy (NCBI): domain Eukaryota; kingdom Metazoa; phylum Arthropoda; class Insecta; order Diptera; family Calliphoridae; genus Cochliomyia; species Cochliomyia hominivorax. The sequence continues at coordinate 89,341,771 of PYHX02000495.1, forward strand.
AGGATGAAAAAAATTTTATTCATAGCGAATTTCTTAAAAATTTTAACTGGAACATGCTTATTCTTCTAAACCTATTTAAGATTTTATTTTTAAGTTGAATTTGTTGAATTAAATTTTGAGGTTAAGTTGATTTTAATGGAGATATATTAAATTTTTTAACTATTTATGATTCCTGTATTTAGAACCAAGAAAAATCTTTTAACTTAGTGTTCAATTGTTGTTTTCAAAGAATTAAATTTTAGGTTAGGTTGAGAAAAATCTGGTTTTATTCAAATTTGCCAAAAATTAAAAACTGTATATTTTCACTGAGTGTAAAATGAATAAAATGACATTTAAAATTTTTCTTTTAAACCGTTATTTCAAAAACTGAAATTGAGGTTAGGTTGAAAAAAGTTGTATTTTATGGACATTTTAAAAATATTTAAAATAGATATTGTTTTTGAGTTAAAATTGAATCGAAATTCCTTTAAATTTAATCTATTTTCAAAATGAAAAATTGAGGTTATGTAGAAAAAATTTTATTTTATAGAAATTCTAGAAACTTTCTAACAGTATATGACTGCTGTGTTGAGAATAAGCAAAACGCCATTTAAAATTTTTCGTTAAATTTTTTATTTAAAAAGTTGAATTTTGAGGTTAGGTTGAAAAAAAAATTAATTAAATGGAAATTTCTTTAAAATTCAAGCAAATATTATTGCTGCATTAATTTAATTAAAGGCACCATTTAAATTTCTCATTTAACGTTTATATTTTAAAAGTAACAGTTTGAGGTTAGGTTGAAAAACATTCTGCTTTTTAAAGATTTCGAAGAAATTGAAGTGTAAAATATTTTTTTAAAAACATAAGAAACTGCTTCTTTAAATCCATCAATTTCAAAATGGAAATTTTGAGGTTATGTTGAAAATATAATAATGCAAGACAAATCTGAGAAAATTTCAAACTGTTTATTGTTGCCATGTTAAAAGTAAACACAATTTTGTTTTAATTTTTTCTTTAAAGTTTGAAATTTAAAAATAAAATTTTGAGGTTAGGTTGAGGAAAAAATTATTTAAGCCAGATTTAGAAAAAATTGAATTGTATATTGTTGCCATGTTAAAAATAAACATAATGCAATTTCAATTTTTTCATTAAGACTTATATTTTCGAAATTAAATTTTGAGGTTAGGTTGAAAAAAATTTGTTTACGAAAGATTTTGAAAATGTTTAAAGCTTAAATAAATATTTAATTAAGCAGAATCGTAAATTATTTAACAGTTCCTCATAAATCTCAGGTTAACTTGAATTTTTTGCTTACTTCTGTGGAACTCATTTTATTTTTTCCAGTTTATTTTTACTTTTTGCTACGATATTGAACTTTTTTGTGTTACTTTCTTTAACCAATTTAACAGTTTACACTTATGTTGTAATTAAAAACTTTTCTTTAGTTTCTAACCAAAAAAAAGTTTCTCATCTTCCGAAAAATTGCAACTTTTTGAAGGATTTTTTCTTAAACCAGAAAAATATATTATTTTAATTGCCTTGGAAAAATTGTTTGACTTGTTTGAAATGTGTCATAAATTAACTTATTTTTTGTAAAAATTCATTGTTACCTTTACCCCCTCCCCCAGTCCCTAACACATCCTTCTTCTTGAGAAAGGATAAATGTCAAATTACTTTTCATTTGCCAAAAAAATAGGGCAAAATGTCATTATTAAAATTTCTGTTGCAAGAAAAGCAAGAGCAGGAGAAGATGAGTGTGTGTGTGTGTGTGCATGACCATGCCTGACAATCTATGTCTCACTCACTCTCTGTAACGCTGTTTTAAAAAAGCTGCTGATGTGGCATGAACATTTTCTACTATTAATTGCATTTAATTAAATTTTCATGTTGCCTCCTTCTCATCATCACAAAATATGCTGCCGCTGCTGCTGCTGTCGCCTATTAGAGGAGTTTTGTAATTGAATTTTGAGCAAAAAATTGTGGAAAAACGAAATTATGCATAAGTGACATTTTTAATTGTATTTGAAGAGGCATAATTTCCCATTAAACTAAATTTCTTTAAATAAATTGCAACATGATAAAATTGTTTTATAAATATTTAATTAAAGTTAATTTAAAGCTACAAGAAAGATTTTCAAAGTTACCAGATTGGTGTTGTCAAAACTACGAGAGAGAAGAAGAGAAGAAACTACTTTTGCTACGAAGTTGGGAGAACACAAATAGACAAATCCAGATTTAGTTCAAAAGCTTTTGAATAGACTTCTCTCTACTCCAGACTATAGACTTTTCTATAGGCCAGACTATAGACTTTTCTATAGGCCAGACTATAGACTTGTCTATAGGCCAGACTATAGACTTTTCTATAGAAAAATCTATAGACGAGTCTATAGAAAAATCTATAGACGAGTCTATAGAAAAATCTATAGACGAGTCTATAGAAAAATCTATAGACGAGTCTATAGAAAAATCTATAGACGAGTCTATAGAAAAATCTATAGACGAGTCTATAGAAAAATCTATAGACGAGTCTATAGAAAAATCTATAGACGAGTCTATAGAAAAATCTATAGACGAGTCTATAGAAAAATCTATAGACGAGTCTATAGAAAAATCTATAGACGAGTCTATAGAAAAATCTATAGACGAGTCTATAGAAAAATCTATAGACGAGTCTATAGAAAAATCTATAGACGAGTCTATAGAAAAATCTATAGACGAGTCTATAGAAAAATCTATAGACGAGTCTATAGAAAAATCTATAGACGAGTCTATAGAAAAATCTATAGACGAGTCTATAGAAAAATCTATAGACGAGTCTATAGAAAAATCTATAGACGAGTCTATAGAAAAATCTATAGACGAGTCTATTCTATAGAAAAATCTATAGACGAGTCTATAATAGAAAATCTATAGACGAGTCTATAGAAAATCTATAGACGAGTCTACTAGAAAAACCTATAGACGAGTCTATAGAAAAATCTAATAGACGAGTCCCTATAGAAAATCTATAGACGAGTCTATAGAAAATCTATAGACGAGTGCTATAGAAAATCTATAGACAGTCCTCTAGAAAACTCTATTAGACGAGTTCTATAGAAAAATCTAAGACAGTCTTATAGAAAAATCTATAGACAGTCTATAGAAAAATCTTATAGCGAGTCTATAGACAAATCTATAGACGATCCTATAGAAAAATCTAGACGAGTCTATAGAAAAATCTATAGACGAGTCTACTAGACAAAATCTAACGAGTCTATAGAGAAATCTATAGACGAGTCTATAGAGAAATCTATAGACGAGTCTATAGAAAAATCTATAGACGAGTCTATAGAAAAATCTATAGACGAGTCTATAGAAAAATCTATAGACGAGTCTATAGAAAAATCTATAGACGAGTCTATAGAAAATCTATAGACGAGTCTACAAACATGTTTATAGTCGAATAGTTTCTGAATTTGCCGTTGTATCCTTATTATTCATTTAATAGAGTTCAGTTTAAGGGGTCTTACAAAATATTTAGATAGATTTCGTTTAAAAGCCATTTTGCCAATTACAGTTCCAATATAAAAAAAGGAAGAAGAAATTTAAATTTAGAACAAACCTCATCTAAACGTTTGCCGGCCACTTGAGGTTGCGGTTTCTGAGTACCCATTTGATGGAATCCTTGTGCATGTTGTTGTTGTTGCTGCTGTTGCTGTTGCTGTTGAAAATCCTCATAGGAACCATTCAATGACATGGTCGAAATTAAAGAAGTCTCCTGTTGTTGTTGTTGTTGATGATGGTGATTTTTCAAAGACTCCGGAGAAAAGCTCATATTATGTGATTCCGTATTGGAATTATTACAAGAATTAATACGTGTCAAAGTGGTATTGGCCGTAGAGGCCGAAGAACAGGAGGATATATGTGAAGAAAGTGATGACAAATGAGCGGGTGGTGGATAACGGGGTGGAGTCTTAACTATTTCTATAAAACTATCGGGTACATCAACGGGTAACTCGCGATGCTTAATGAGAGGAGGTAGAATAGGATTTTTGGAGGAAAATTCTTTAAGTTCATATTCGGGAGGTGGTGTTGAAGTAGAACTGGTAAGACTGGTCAACGAATCGCCATTATTGTGAGCGTGACAATTATTTGGATTTTGTAAAGGGTGTGAAGAGGAAGATGCCGAAGAGGAATTATTAGAATTTAAATGGGAAGATTTATTGTTTAAGTGATTATTATTGTTGTTGTTGTTATTATTGCTAAGCTGACGATAGGAGATAGAGTCATAAGATTCACAAGATTTCTTGCTTAAGAGCTCACTTTCATATGAAGATGATGAGGAACTTTTGCGATATAGAGAATCTACCATTAATTCCAAATCATCGGGAGTTGAAGCTAAAGAATTTCCTCCACCTCCTCCTCCTCCTACGCCACCATTAGGATTATTGGTTACCAAAGTGGTTTTACTTTTTAAGGTTAAGGCATTATTTAGTTTTTGAGACTGATATTCCAATTCCAAACAATTTTCATAATTTTCAATTTGATCCAATTTCAATTGTTGTCGCGCATTATAGGCGTTTTGTAATTGCAGATGTTCCGTCGTATCATTCAATTCCATTAACGAGCAAGTGGTGTAAATCATGGATGATGTTTTCATTTTCAAATCACATGATGAATTGGTGAATTTGTGTTGAGTGACGTTTAAAGGATCGTGTTGTTGTTGTTGATGATGATGATGATGATGAAGATGATGTGGATCGTGTTCATATTCGGAATAATTATAATTAATAATAAATTTTGTATTATTTTGCATTAATTTAGCTGAACATTTGGGTAAAGTATTATTGGCATTAAACTGAAATTTCTCTAGGAAAAGGGGTGATGAATTTTGTTCCAAATTTTCTAAAGGGGATTTATTTAGGGAGCATGTGGATGATAATGATGATGTTACAGTTTTTGTGGATGATAATGTGGATGAGGTGGTGGTAGTAAAAATGGGTTTATTATGGGTTTGTGTTAGTGTGGTAATATTGGTGCTTAATAATTTCTTATGTGTTGGTGTGTGGTGAGTATTTATTTGTGGGGAGTTATTACATGATTTGGTGGGTGTTGATGTTGGTGTGTTGGAAGTGCTGTTGTTGTTTTTGTGTTTCTTGTTAAATGATTGTAGACGTTTTTTCTTTACCTGTGGTGGACGGGGTGGTGGATAACGTGGCGGTGTTTTATTACGTGCTATAAAATTATCGGGACAATCCACAGCCATCTCACGATGAGGTCCTATTTTATCGAAATTAAAAATAAATATTAAAAAATCTTTAATTTAATTTCGATTTAACCAGAAAAAACTCACCATTATCTTGATTTATGGACTTCAACATGGTGCTATACAATTCCTGATCAATTTCTTGTGTATCTTCTTCGTTTGTTTGTCGTATATGGGGTAAATTGTTGTAAACATCGGGTAGACAAGGTTTTAAATCTTCACTATCTAAAACCACTATACTCGAGCCAGAACGGCGTCGGGGCCTAGAAACAAACAAATAAAGAAATTCAATAAAAATTATGAAATTATTGTTAAAATTCTTTAATTTATTGAAAAAATCCTGAATTAAAAAACTAAACTTTGAGGTTAAGTTGAAAAACTTATTGATTATTGAAGATTTTTTAAAAATTCCAACTCCCAAGAAGTTTTCAATATAATTAAGAGTAAATTTTCACAAAAATTCTAAGAAATTCAAATACTTGGTAGGAAATTTTTTAAAGATTTTTAAAATTATAAATTCTGATAAATTTTAAAATAATAAAAAGTAAAGTTTCACCATAATTTTTAGAAAAATCTTTATTTTCACAGTTTTGAGGTTAAGATGGAAATTTTTTTGAAGATTTTAAAATAATAAAACTCACATTTATTTTTATAATTTAAGAAATAAAATAGAAACAAACTTTTCCTCAAGAACACCTAAAATTTAGAAATTAAATTTGAGGTTAGATTGAAAAACTTGTTAAATATTAAAGATATACAAAAAATTATAACTCATATTTATTTTCAAATTAATAAACAATAAAATGTCATCTATTTTTAACAGAATTCTTCAAATTCCAAATATTAAATTTGAGGTTAAGTTGAACATTTTTTTGAAATAAATAAAATATTCATTATATTAACATGGAAAAATACTTTTACTGTTATTGCTAATTAAATTCTATTAAAATTTTGTTAGAATTCTTTCAAATTCAGTATGTAAAATTTGAGGTTAAGTTGAAAAAAATTAAGAAAATTAAAATTTTTACAAAATTCTTGCTGTTTTATATTTTAAATTTAATTTTTAAAACAATTCTTTGAAAATTTTGTTGATATTCATTAAAATATAAAATTAACATTTTAGGTTATGTTGAAAAAGTTTGTTATTAAGCAGAATTTTTGAAAAATAAAAATTGGAAGTTGATTCTAAGACTAAAAGGATTGAGAAATCATTTGAATTTAGTAATAAAGATGATTATTTCTTAAAATTTAATTTGAGGTTAAGATGAAAAATTTTTGAAAAATTCAAATTTCCGAAAATTTAAAACGTTTTGATTAAGTTTTAGTTAATAAAGGAGTTTTTGGTTTGATTTTGTTTTTTATTTTATTTTTTATTCAAGTTCAAATTTAATTTTTTTGCCAATTTAAATTTTTTTATGTCCAAAAATAACTTCTCATTAAAAATCATTATTTAAATTATATTTCACCAAAAAAAACCTAAAATAACACACGAAACTTTTTAATTTTAAAACATTTTCAAGACGCCAAGTTAACAAACCGTCTGCTAGACAGACATTTCGTGGTGCCTTACAGCTGTTTCTTTCTGTTTATAGAAGAAGACAATGGCCATTGAACTTGAAACATGTTTAAATGTAACAGAAAAGGTCTTACAAGATTGACTCATATAATTACAAAAAAAAAAAAAAAAGACGAAAGACGATACAAAAAAAAAAAAAAACTCAAGAAAAAATTTCAAAATCTTGAAGTTTACAAAAAAATCTTATAATGAGAAAAAGACTGAAAAATACACACACACAAGTAATTTAAGTGGGTGTTTTTATTAAGTAAAGAAGAAGTTTAAATGACTTTTTAATGTTTAAACAAATTAAACAAAAACTAAAACTATTTGACGAGAAAGAAAAATGAGAAAAAGGTCAAAAACCTTTTAAAAATAAAGAAAAAAATGATTTAAACATTTTGATTTATTTTAATTTATTTGTTTTAATATTTTTTTCTATTTTTGTAACCACCATTACCACAAATGGAGAAGAGGATACATTAACTTTGTCATTCCGTGTGTAACGCTAAGACCTTATAGTGTATATATATTCCGACATCAAATAAAAATCTGATTAGATTTAGTTATTTCGCCTGTCTGCTGGTAGCACGCTCACATCCACAATAACTGAAAGAGCTCAATGAAATTTGGCCTGAGTATTAGCTACAGTCCTAAGAAGTTTTCTATTTAAACCCAGCAAAATCGGTTTAGTATATAAATAGTTATAGACCGATATCTGAAGCAATCTCTAAGTACGAGCAAAAAAAAAAACTTTCGTAAAGTTGTTAATTGTAAATCGACCAATTAGAATGAAATTTCTGCCAAATGTAATTCATAATCATGTTAAAAATTTTCAAAATCGGTTCAGTAGAAAAAAGTTATAGCCAAAAATATAACTAATCTTATGACTCAATAAATGTTCCTCTGTTATATTTAAAAAAAAAAAAACGCTCGTATATTATACACGACTGTGAGTGTATATGTGAGTGTTTAAGTATGAAACATTACGTGTTTACTTCACACGCATTTCTGATGGAGGGTATAAATTCGGCAAGCCAAATAAAGCCTTCTTACTCATTTCAAAGAAATTTATTTTGGGATTCCTTGTTTTATTTTTAACTTATTAAAAATTTCATTAAAGTTTGAGGTTATTATTTGCATCTTTTTTTCTAATATGTGACAGGCATTTTTAATTAGCTAACAAAAATAAACATCCTCAAAAAATATTTCAATGTTTTCAATTTCAAATAATGAATATTTTAAAAGATAAAATTTAATGGAATTTTAAATATTTCCGGTGGTGAAAGAAAATTTTGTAACAATTAATTATTTCCTTTTCAAAAAGCAAAATCAGTTATCAGTTACAAGCCGCCTTCTTTTAACTTTCCATGAAACATAGATTTCCTTTAAAAACCTTTAAAATAATCTTCTAAATAAATAATATTTATCGCAATAACTCTATTTCCTGTGGTATCAATAAATCATTTATTATGCTTAAAAACAGGTGTTTTAAAATAATAATTATTTATTAAAATCTATAAAAAAAATCTTTAAACCTAAATAAATACAAACACAAAAATCCCTAAAAAACAGAATAAACACAAAACAAATTCCTTTAATTTGTTTGTTATTATCATTTTCCCTTGAAAATCAATGTAAACAAAACAACAGCCCTTAAAACAGAGTTGCTAAATGCATATTGCATCTTTCACACTCTCAACAAGCAACACAAAGTGTTGAATATAAATGTTAACAAAAGAACCGTTAAAATGGAGTTTTAATTGTTTATTTCTTTAAAGAGATGTAGTCTCTCTCTCTTTTTCTCTTCCTTTTTAATGATGAATTTAAAATGTAAACAAATTGTTTACCTAAAAAACAGAGTTGCTTTATAAAATTTAGAAACCTTTTTTTTATTAAAAAACTATTAAATTACCTCGAGTTTAATAACATTTTTTTTTAATTTTAATAATGGCGTGTAATTAAATATTAATTTATGTTCAATTTAATCAAATAATAAAAAGAAAAATATATTGAACACAGCAAGTAAAAAAGGAAAATTGATAATTTATTAGAGGAAGTTTTAAAAGTGCTATAAAAAAATTATAGCAGTAGTAAAAGAAAGTTTTCAAGATAATATACATAATAAAAAAATCAAATGAAATGTAAACAAGCCAAAGATAATTAATTGTTAATTAAAAAAAAAAAGAAAATGGAAAATTCAATGAAGAAAGAAAAGTAAAAGTTGAAACAAATAGAAATCATAATTTATAAAAAACAACGAAAATTAGAGTTTAAAATTTAAAACTTTGATGATTTTCTTATAGATAATTTTATTTAAAACAATTTACATTTAATTTCCTTACAAATTTGTTAATATTTAAAACTTTTTTCAATCTAACCTTAAATATATTTTAAAAATTTTATGGCATTTAATAAAATCTTCCTTTGGTAAAGTTATTAATATCATTTCTTGTAAATCTATTTAATGTTTTTGTCATTTTTCCGGTAAAAATAAATTCTTTTTGTTTTTAATCTTCATAAATTATCAATGTTTGTGTGTGTGTATGTGTGTGAATGTGTTTGTGTTAAGCCTGCTATTTATTGAACCTTTATTACGTCAATCTGATATTTTTTTCTGAACTTTATGTGTAACCATAAAAATGGCTTAGAATCTTTTGCAACAAATAAATGGTATTTGTTGTTGTTGTTGTTATCTAGAACACCTTTAAGTCACGTAGAAACATGTGTCTTCGTTTTGGAGAATTGCGTGTATTTGTTAAGGACAATATTTATTATTGTCTTTTTTTTCAGTTCAAGGAATATTTTGCCGACATTTGACAAGTGACAGCTGCAATTTTTGTGACATTGCAAAAATGACAGAGAAGAAAATATATTTGTTCAGGATTTAAGAATATTGCTTTTCTGAGGCATTTTATGAGAGCTATTAAAAGGGGCTGGCAGGTAGCAACAAACTAGACATTTTAGTTTGAATTTTTTGTTATTTTAAAAGGAGATTCTAGGAATTTATGGCTATAAAACTTTCCAAGATGAGTTTGTTGGTTTAAAAAATTGAGAATTTTTGATTTTATTTTTAAGAAATAAAATTTATTTACTGGGCTTTTACCCGGTACCCTTTGCTGCACTAATATTCTCCTCAGTTTTAGATCGCTAAAGAAATTCACAATCTCGACGTGTATTTAAAAAAGTTCATGCAACAAGGATTTTGCCTAATCCCACTGTCCCTATCCTTTTTAAAATTTCCAATAAAACCGTTTCAGAGGAAAGTGAAAATTTTTGGTCAATTATTAATTCGATAATCATAATTTAACATCCATTTTCTAACGTAAAACTGTCTTACAGAAAAAATATTGGGGCTACATTTTTGAAAGACAGCTACAAAAGGTAAATGTCCTTTGATCCTAACCATTCTACATCTTGTCCAGTGAAGCTAAGAGTGATTATCGCCATATTTGTGAACTCTTGCTGTTGTAGTTATTTTTGTATGTGGGATTACCCTCTTCCTGGACCTATTCGTCCTTCGTTTTTACCGGAAAAAAACATATTCTTTAGAATTCATAAGGGTTAAAATCGGGAACTGTTTCTGTTATAGTTCTTAAGATATTCGATAATCAATAATTGCTTTGTATAAGGAGTACACACCCTCTAGACCTATCTGTTATACTTTTTTTCCAAAAAAACCATTCCTTGAGAAAGTGATTGGACCAAATTTGAAAATTCTCCCTCTTACAGTTCTTTAGATATTCGATAATGTATATTTGCTTTGTTTGGGGGATATTCCTCTCCTTGGTCTTATCTGAAAATTTGTATAGCTTAGTTACTTTCAGATACATGGTAATCATTCTGTGTATATTTCATCAAAATTGTTTTAAAAGTTTTGGAATTCAAACATTACATACAAATATACATCCTGCGTTATATGTAGATAAAATTTGATTAATTTGTTCCTTTTTCCCGTAAAATTTATAAATATACTGTTCTTTATGCAACAGGTGTTTGATTTTGTTCATTTTTCGCAATTTTATTAGGGGAATTTATAATTTGTTCTAGATATTTTTCATTCCCTCCACTAAAATACATTAAAATGCAACTCTATTGTTTGTTTTCATTGTATTTTTACAACTCTGTCTTTACAATTAATTTAATAACGGAAGTTAAATGACAATAAACACTCAGTCAAACATGTATTGCACACGCTCGGTCTCTCTCTCTCTATTATAAACAAAACAGTTCTAAGTTAAAAAACAATAACAAAACCTACAAAAAATCAGTTTACAAAAAAACAAGTTTTTTTCTTAACCCTTAAATATAAATAAAAACAACAACAAAACTTTATCAAACAAATAAACAAACAAACAAACTTTTGCATGCTTCAATTATTTTCTCTAAACTTAAGGTGTAATGAAAACAAAAAAAAACATAACATGATGAGCGGGTTATAAACGACAAGAGAGGTGGTTATGGTGAGTGTCATCCGTCTCCCCATATGGTATGATTCGCTTGCATGCTTATCGGTATCATATAAACAACCAACCACACACACACATATTAAAGCTTAATAAACACTTAATGCAACAATAATAAAATACAAAAACAAAACACTTGTTGTTTATGTAAAAAAAAGAAAAACTATGGAAAAGAATGTTGCTGTTGTTGTTGTTTTGTAAAATATTAAATATAGTTTTCATTATTAACAACACAATCGGCATAATGAAATTTTCATTTAAAACAAGGAGAGCAAGAAAAAAAGGTAAATAAAAAACAGGGAGAGATAAACTGTTTTAACGATAGAAATGCATGAGATAACATTGAAAGCAGGGATGGGGTTTGGAAATTACTTTAAAAAGTGAATAAATTAAGAAATTGATTTTTTTATAGGAATTTTTAATTGATTTAATTAAAACAAATAATGATTTTGATTTAAAATAACTGAAAGAAACAAAGACTTAATAATTGATAATTTTCTCTTAAAACTTTAGAAAAAAGAAGATTTGCAGAATTTTAAAAACTTAACGAAACTTTTTTTGCTTAAAATAAAAAAAAAAATAACTAAAGAAACAAAGACTTAATTAATTAATAAATTTTCCGTCAAATCTTTAGAAAGAAAGAAAATTTCTAAATTTTAAAAACCTAACGAAACTTTTTTCGCTTAAAATAAAAAAATAAGTAAAAGAAACAAAGACTTAATAAATTGATAATTTTTCTCTTAAAACTTTAGAAAAAAAAGAAACTTTCTGAATTTTAAAAACTTAACGAAACTTTTCTCGCTTAAAATAAAAAAAAAAAATAACTGAAAGAAACAAAGACTTAATAAATTGATAAATTTTCTGTTAAAACTTTAAAAAAGAAGAAACTTTCTGAATTTTAAAAACTTAACGAAACTTTTTTCGCTTAATATTTAAAAAATATGTAAAATCTTATTTTAGTCACAAACTGGTAACTATTTACTTGCAAAAAATTAATTTTTAATGAAATATAAAATTCAACGAAAGTCTATCTCTAAGAAAAACGAATTTTAAAGAAATAAATTTTTATATTTTGAAAGTATTTAACTAAATTAAATCCGATTTCTGATATTTATAGATTTTAACTAATGATATTTGTATGTAAAGCCAATAATATTCTATTTCTTATAAATTTTTAAAACTTAACGAAAATCTATTTTATTCAAATTTCCCTTTTTTATAAAAATTTTTATAAATTCTTAAAGTAACATCAATAATTTTTTAATTTCTGCGAATTTTAAAAATTTAACGAAACTTGATTTTGTTAAAGAAAAAATTTATAAAAAAAAGTAATGTAAATTATTAAGTGTAAAAAAAAACTTTTAAAATTTGTTGAATAAAAAATCATAACGAAATTTATATTTTTTTATTAACGAAGCATGTTTTATGATCTTTTATAGGTTCTTAAATTATTTATTTTTTAAAATCTGGTATAATTGTTTACTTTTTTGATGGAAAACAAAACTTAACGGAACTATATTCTATTTAAAGTAGTTTTTTTTATTTTTTTTAAACAATTTGAACATGTTTAAAACTTGAAATTATTTATTTAACGAAACATTTTTACAATGATTTATCTTACATTAATTAAAATTTAACGAAAGTTTTTCAAAATCAAACAAAATTTTAAAGTTTAGTTAAATAAACAAACATAACGAAACTGATTTTTACAAATACTTTTCAATTTTTGTAAAATAAAAAAACTTAACGAAAACTTAATTTATAAATAAAGTAGTTTTAACTAAGAATAGTTGTGTGTTCTTAATACGTCTTTAATCTGCTTTTGTTATTGACGTATATTTCTATGCTTTAATGGGTATAAGACCTAACGAAAGTTAAGTTTTTAAACATTTTTTTATTTCATTTTAAGTAAATTTCCGTTCCCTTTTACATGGCCACACATTTACCATCCCTGCTTATTAATATGGCTGCTTTATTGTTTATTCCCTTGTTTGTTGTGGCGAAAGAAAAAAAACAATCTTTCCCTTTCCTCTACAGTCATTTTTAAAATACTCTCAATGATAATTTCACCTGTTGCAATTGAATGCATTTGACATTTGATTAAACACATACTTCAAACATAATAATAGTACTTAAATAAAAGTACTATTTAAGAAAAAACAACAACAACAACTACAACAGCAACATCTGTAACTATTACAGAAAATAACAAGTAACAATTAAGTGATAATAAAAATAACAACAACATGAATTAAAATTGTTAAAAAATTGTGATTTGAGGGTCAGCAAAAACGAGGCAGAGACACTGGGAATGGAAAAGGAAGAGACAGGATTTAAAAGGAATTTAAACAGGTATTTATTTATATTTTAAGAATTAAGTAGTTTCTCTAAAAATTTAATTAAAACTAAAGAAAGTGAATTTTTTCTCTTTCACATGTAAATAAAACATGTGAAATAATTCTACCCAAATTGTTTTCTTCTTGTGAAATAGAAATCCGAAAAAAAACGTGTGATTTTTTAGAATTTTCTTCCCTCAATTTTCTTCTTCAATTCCTGTTTGTTAATATTTGTTTATGGAGAAAAAAAGACTATTAACAAAAGAGTTTTGCTTCAACGATTTTCAAATAAAGAAAAAAACTACAAAAAAGAAAATAAAAATCATAACCTAGAAAACTCAACCACAGTGGAAACCTGAATTAAAGACAATCAAATAATTTTATAAAATAGTTTATAGTAACACCTATAAACTATATAGCCTGCTCTATTATACTCTATTTAGTCAAACAACTATTTTCTGTATACTCCATATAGTCCATATAGCCGCTCGACTATATAGATATAGCCGCTCGACTATATATAGCCCCGATTATAGCCGCTCGACTATATAGAATATAGCCGCTACGACTATATAGAAATATAGTAGAGTAGACCATATTAGGAATATAGCGAGCGACTATATAGGAATATAGTCGAAGGACTATTAGGAATATAGGGAGCGACTATATTCTATATAGTCGCTCGACTATATTCTATATAGTCGCTCGACTATATTCTATATAGTCGCTCGACTATATTCTATATAGTCGCTCGACTATATTCTATATAGTCGCTCGACTATATTCTATATAGTCGCTCGACTATATTCTATATAGTCGCTCGACTATATTCTATATAGTCGCTCGACTATATTCTATATAGTCGCTCGACTATATTCTATATAGTCGCTCGACAATATATTCTATATAGTCGCTCGACTATATTCTATATGGTCGCTCGACAATATATTCTATATAGTCGCTCGACAATATATTCTATATAGTCGCTCGACAATATATTCTATATAGTCGCTCGACAATATATTCTATATAGCCGCTCGACAATATATTCTATATAGTCGCTCGACTATATTCTATATGGTCGCTCGACAATATTCTATATGGTCGCTCGACAATATTCTATATGATCGCTTGACTATATTCTATATTGTCTATAGTGAGGACTATAAACTAGTCTATAGTGAGGATTATAAACTAGTTTATAGTGAGGACTATAAACTAGTCTATAGTGAGGACTATAAACTAGTCTATAGTGAGGACTATAAACTAGTCTATAGTGAGGACTATAAACTAGTCTATAGTGAGGACTATAAACTAGTCTATAGTGAGGACTATAAACTAGTCTATAGTGAGGACTATAAACTAGTCTATAGTGAGGACTATAAACTAGTCTATAGTGAGGACTATAAACTAGTCTATAGTGAGGACTATAAACTAGTCTATAGTGAGGACTATAAACTAGTCTATAGTGAGGACTATAAACTAGTCTATAGTGAGGACTATAAACTAGTCTATAGTGAGGACTATAAACTAGTCTATAGTGAGGACTATAAACTAGTCTATAGTGAGGACTATAAACTAGTCTATAGTGAGGACTATAAACTAGTCTATAGTGAGGACTATAAACTAGTCTATAGTGAGGACTATAAACTAGTCTATAGTGAGGACTATAAACTAGTCTAATTGTGCTTTTTTGGTGAATTCCACTGTATTTTTATTCCTTTTTTCTCTCTTTTTTTTTGGCAAATTATTCACAATAGTAAAAATCAAGCCTTTATTTTCATTTTCATTCTATACACACTTGGAATACAATGACTACAATCAATTTCAAGGATCTGAAAAATATTCTTAAATTTTGGTACTGAAAACTAAATTTCAAGAACTTTAAAAATCGTTTTAAGGAATTAAGAAATTTAGCTTAATCTCTAAGAGAGAGAGAGAAAGAGAAATAATTTTTATGCTCTCTGATATTAAGAATCTCTCTCTGTTTTGAATTCAAAATATTGAAATCATTTTAAAGATTTCTTCAATTTAATTACATTCTTTATTTGAATTCCTTTTTTTATTTTTATAATTTTTTTTATCTCTCTTTGTTTTTGTTTTTGGAATATTAAAAATATTTATAATTAATTTTCGTCATTTTCAACTTACCAATGCTTTAATATGCGCATTTTGTTATCCAATTAAAATAATTCAACGTTTGTTGAATTTTTCTATTTCGATTTTTGTTTTCTTAATGAGATTCCTTTTTCTGTTATTTTTTATCGTTTTTTTTGTTTTTTGTTTTTTTATTTAATTTTTTATATTAATTTCATTTCTAGGAAAATTATCACATGTTGTTTAGTTTTTTTTTGAAAAAAGATTAACATTTTTTATAGGTTTTATATCATATTTTTTCTTTCAAAAGAAATACACTTGAAGAAAAGTTTTAGTAAAAACACTAAAAGTAAAAAATATTGGAAATTATTGAAAGTTGAAAATGATTTAAAGAAAAATCATTGTTTAATTAAGGAAATTTTGAAATGAAGAAATATTTTTTTTCAATAAAAATAAGTAGCACTTTGGTATGAAGGTAGTTTCAAGCTTTGTTGTGTTCAAACCTGTTGCAATATTCTCATTATATAATTAAGTTCATAAAAACATGTAATTTTTCATTTTCTTTAATACATAATTTATTTAAAGTTTCCTTTATGCCTTCAAAACATTTGATTGCTGTATGCAACTTATTTTCTTAGCCTTCAAACCTTTAGTAGTTGTAAGCCTTGAGTTCAAACTGCTGAAGTAGGTAAAGTTTTCAATTCTCTTATATATTTTAATCTCATACTATAAATTGTTTGCAAAAGTTGAAAAACCAATTGAAATTTTTCAAGTTGCAAGTCAGGGAATCAATCCTTTCCAACTTCGCTTCAAACTTTGTAAGTTTGAAGTCCATCAGGAAAAGGTTTAATTACTTTTGAACTGTTTCAATTGCTTTCTGAAGTTAACTAGGAGGAACTTAATATTGAAATCTTGTCTGATATTTTCTATTCCTTAAAACTTTTTTCGGTTTTAAGCCTTTACATTGAACACGAAAATGTTGGAAAGCTAAATCATCAATTTTATGAATATTTCTGAAACAAACGGGTGATCTTAGCAAGAGCTCGATGGTGGCTTTTAAGACTTAATTAGAAATTGAGATAATGAAGAAGTTTGAAGTCTCTGATAGACTGGCAATTCCCGCAAATTATATGTCAAAATCTGGGCTCTATGAGATCTCTGTAAAAAGACAGAATGAATCTATTTTTGTAACTTAATTGAAGGAAGAAAACAAGGTTTATTTAATGGTAATTTTGTAATTGAGTAGAGCCAACATTTTAGTCTCAAGATGGAGGACTCATAAGTCATTTTATACAGGAGTTTTTACAGGAGTCATATTTTAAATGCAATAAAGAGCGGGACAATATAAAGGTTTGATGGCTTACAGAGGTTCTTGAAAGCAAATTTATTGATCTTCAGTGATCATTTGAAAATAATTTCAAAGAACTTGAAAACATCTGATTTATTTCTAATGATTTGGAATCATAAAAACGTATAGAAATTAGAGGTTTAAAGATGACGTGTTTAGATTTTGAATTGATCTTTAAGGATCACAAATTTATTGAACGATAACGATTATATAGAAGATCTGAAATAAATTGAGATCATTGTGAGATCATTATCATTAAATTATGTTTTATTAAACAAGTGTTTTAGAGAGATATCAAGATCTCAAATTTGAGGATTTTTATGAAAACTTAGTGATCTTCAGAATAACCATAATCTACTACATTTTTTTAAAAAAAGATTAGCTGATCTTCAAAATGTCTTAAACCGTTTAAACTTCTTTTAAGAAAAAAAACGAGTGATCTTTAGAATTTCCATAAATTTTTATTTAAAGAATATTTATGTTGAAGAAAATTTATTGATCGATAGTAAACTTAATTTGCATTTTATTAAACAGATCTGTAGTTTTATGTTAATTTCATTAACACAGAATGATAAGACTGATCTTCAAAATAACAGAGGGATTTTAAATAGACATTTCAAGATTATTCTGAAGATCGATCGTTTTTTTTAACTGATCGATTTTCAGAATAATCATAATCTTTTAAGTTTAACAAAATGTTCCCCATAAAAAGATCACTTTGTGATCTTTGAATACTTTTTATAAAAATAGTGATCATAATCTTGGCTTTTTTAAGAAAACGGAGTGATTTAAACGGGGATTTAAATAGAATTTCAAATAGAGATTTTAAAACCTGAAATGTTACATTTAAAGAATGATCACATTTTTTCTTTAAGATCTTTTATTGATCGATATTGAACCTCGATAAATTCTTTATGAATGAGTGATAAAATTAGATATAGAATTTTAATATTGATTTAAAGTTTTATGTTTTAAAAAAAGCTGAATGATCTGTATCTCTTTTAACAAAGTGATCTCGATTCAGATCTTTTAAGAAATCAGAGTAATCTTTAAAATGCCTTTAGTTTTTAAGCTTTTTTAAGAAAAAAAGAGTGATAATGATCACCAGAGTTTTTAAGCTAATAAAGTGAGTGATCTTCAGAATGATCTTAATCTTTGAATTCTTTTTTAATAACAAAGTGATCTAGAAAACGATCATAAAATTTCTTTGTTTAATTGAACAGAGTACTTTAAATGGGGATTAAAGTAGAGATTTAAAGATCTGAAATGTTACGTTTTTAAGAAAACTGAGTGATCTTTTTCTCTTAAAGTGATCTTCGATCTTTTAAGTAAAAAGAGCGATCCTCAAAATGACTATAACTTTTTAAGCTGCTTCTTAAAGTAAAGTGATCTTCAGAATGAACATAATTTTCTTAATTTTTTTTTAAGAAATCACAGCGATCTTCAGAGTGATCTTTAGAATGATCTTCGAAATGACTATAACTTTTTAAGCAGTTTTTTAAAGAAAAGTGATCCTCAGAATGAACATAATTTTTTGACTTTTTTTAAGAAATCACAGCGAACTTCCGAGCGATCTTCAAAATGATCTTCGAAATGACTATAACTTTTTAAGCAGTTTTTTAAAGAAAATTGATCTTCAGAATGAACATAATTTTTTGACTTCAGAGTGATCTTCAGAACTTTTTGGAAAAAATATTTAAAATATTAAATATAAAATTTTCACTTTTTCATTTAATTTTGGATCTGGTTTCACTCATAAATATTCAATATTGTTTGACTTGAAAGTTTTTATTT
Organism: Cochliomyia hominivorax; assembly: GCA_004302925.2. Taxonomy (NCBI): domain Eukaryota; kingdom Metazoa; phylum Arthropoda; class Insecta; order Diptera; family Calliphoridae; genus Cochliomyia; species Cochliomyia hominivorax. The sequence goes on from PYHX02000495.1 coordinate 89,360,591, forward strand.
AATATTGTATGATTTTTATATATTTTTTATTTCTTTAATTTAATTAATAACTTTTCACTTTAATCATATTTTTATGTAGTTTTATGGTTTTAAATATGAATTTCTTTTTTTATTTATTTTTTATATTTAATTTGCTGCATTATTTCTCACATTTAACACGATTTTTTTTAAATTTTTTTATATCAAAATATGAAATTTTTTATATACAAATTTTTTTGATACGATTTTCATTAAAAAAACATTGTTACGCTTAAGTAAATTTACTATAAATGCACACGATATTGTTAATAACAATTAATTTTATAGATTTCAATTTGAACACCAAAAAACAAAAACAAAATAAAAAACCGTTGAAATCCAACATAAATTTCGAAAGCTTGAAAAAAAGTGTTGCTGTTTTTGTAAAAAGTTTTTCCAATTTAAAATAATAATTTCCAAATTGATCACTGAAATCAAGCATTTCCAATAAAAAGGTTAAGTAATTGTTAACCAGTTAATTTTCATTTTTTATATATAAAATTTCCTTAAAAAAACAATGATTTTTAAACAGTTTTTCTTTAATTTTTTTTAAATTTTTACTTTTTTATACATTTTTTTCAAGCGACCAAAACTCTTTTTCTTTCATTTTTCAAATTTTGCTTTTTTTTTCTGAATTTTTTAATTTTCTCTTAAAATTTTTTTCAAAACGTTCAGATTTTTATTATTTTCTTTTCAAAATTTTTAAGATTTAATTGTTGTTGTTGTAGCAAAAATATATATATGAATAAAAAATACACGTTTGTTGCACACGGTCGGTCATTTATGTACTGATGTCGTTGGCATGCAGTCTTAACTTAACAAGTCCATATATTGAGTTCGAAGCTGTCCGTCTATTTTTGTGTGTCTGTCTGTATGTCTGTCCCCTGTTCAACCAACCAACCATCCGCCATATCATGTTTATAGAACTCACACAATCAAATAAAACACTCTCACATATATAAATTTACCTGTACAATTTTTTTTAAGCTGCATGTAAACAGGTAGTTTTCATCATCATCAACATCATACATGTGCAACAATAATAATAATAACAACAACATCAACAACAAACAAACAATCACAAAAAAATCCTCTAACTCTTGGGCCTCTCTATTTAATTCCCTCTACAACAAAAAAAGCTATTTTCTTCATCATCACTATATTTTTAGTTTTGAGTGTATGTACTTAGTATTGTTGTTATTGTTGTTGTTTTTAATAACAATGTTTATTATTGTATTGTTGTTGTTAGTGTAGTGGTAGTACTACTACTCGTCTTAAGAGGCTGAGAGTAGAGAAGTTTTAAAAATATCAAAACAAAATATAAAAATCATTAACTACACTAACAACAATTCATACACGCAGAGATAATGCTTAGAGAGTCCTCTTTATTACTCATACTCTCTTTCTCTCTCTCTAGAAAAAGAACAGGTTGGGAAGAAGTGTGTAAAATAAGCCACAAAAAGGTATAAATAATTTCAGTTAATACTCTTCAAAACACTCTGAATAATAGAGTTAAGATCACAAACTAAACTATAGTTTAAACTAAGTTTGAATTGCAGTTTAAACTATATTTGATCTACAGTTTAAACTAAGTTTAAACTATAATCTAGACTCTGGTTCTAACCATAGTTTAAACTGTAATCTAGACTGTGGTTCTAACCGATTCTAAACTATAATCTTAGACATAAACTTAACTATAAACTAAATTATAGTCTAAACTGTAGTTTTGACTATAATCCAAATTGTAATCTATATTATAGTCTACTTAATCTGTAGTTTGAACTATAGTTTAAATAAAAGTCTTAACTTTAGTCAAATCTATAGTCTTAGCAGTGGCATAAACAATAGTTGTAGCAATAGTCTATATTATAGCCTAAACTACAGACTTAACTATTCTTTATATAACCTTAACTATAGATCTAATCTAATCTATAGTATAAACTATGTGTGTAGTTTATGGTACAGTCTACAGTAACTATAGTTAAATCTGTAGTCTGGAATATTCTTTAGTCCATTGTCTGATTTATAGTCTGATTTATATTTTAGTCTATAGTCTGGACTGTAGTTTAGTCCTAAATAGTTTAAGCTGTAGTCAGGACTATAGTTTAGTCTGTAGTCTGGACTATAGTTTAGTCTGTAGTCTGGACTATAGTTTAGTCTGTAGTCTGGACTATAGTTTAGTCTGTAGTCTGGACTATAGTTTAGTCTGTAGTCTGGACTATAGGTTAGTCTGTAGTCTGGACTATAGGTTAGTCTATAGTCTAGACTATAGGTTAGTCTATAGTCTGGACTATAGGTTAGTCTATAGTCTGGACTATAGGTTAGTCTATAGTCTGGACTATAGGTTAGTCTATAGTCTGGACTATAGGTTAGTCTATAGTCTGGACTATAGGTTAGTCTATAGTTTGGACTATAGGTTAGTCTATAGTCTGGACTATAGGTTAGTCTATAGTCTGGACTATAGGTTAGTCTATAGTCTGGACTATAGTTTAGTCTATAGTCTGGACTATAGTTTAGTCTGTAGTCTGGACTATAGTTTAGTCTGTAGTCTGGACTATAGTTTAGTCTGTAGTCTGGACTATAGTTTAGTCTGTAGTCTGGACTATAGTTTAGTCTATAGTCTGGACTATAGTTTAGTCTATAGTCTGGTCTATAGTTTAGTCTGTAGTCTGGACTATAGTTTAGTCTGTAGTCTGGACTATAGTTTAGTCTGTAGTCTGGACTATAGTTTAGTCTGTAGTCTGGACTATAGTTTAGTCTGTAGTCTGGACTATAGTTTAGTCTGTAGTCTGGACTATAGTTTAGTCTGTAGTCTGGACTATAGTTTAGTCTATAGTCTGGACTATAGTTTAGTCTATAGTCTGGACTATAGTTTAGTCTATAGTCTGGTCTATAGAGTATTCAGCAGTATCGTTTAGTCTACAATCTTGACTAAAGTTCCGTTTATAGTCTGGACTATTGTTCAGACTATAGTCAGGATTATAATTTAGTGACTAAACTATAGTTCAGTCTATAGCCAGGTTTATAGTTCAATCTATGACCTGGGGTATAGTTCAATCTATTTTCTGGACTATAGTTCAGTATGGCCTTTACTTTAGTCTATATTTCAGTTTGTACCAGACTATAGTTTATAGTCTATTGGTTGGTCCATAGTTCACTCTATATCCTACAATATAATTTAGTTCTTAACTTGAACTGTTGTTTAGTTTATAGTCTTTACTTGTGGTCTGCAATGTGGAACATAGCTTAGTCCTGGATTGTAATATAGTCTATAGTCTGAATGATAATCCATGTTTCATTAAATACTTTTCTTTCAGTGTTTAAATTCTTTTAATTTAAATTTCATTTTCAGTTAAAAAAATCGCTAACAAAATAGTCCTCCAAATTCCCCAGCATATGAGATCCTCTCATTATTTCACTCACTCTCTCCCTTACTCACCTAGAATCTCTTTTAACTGTAGAAAAATGACGTTACTCTCTTTATAATTATAAAGAGAGAGTGTTAAGAGAGATAACTGAAATTCATTAATTGTTTCTATTTTATTTTTTCTAACACTAAAACTAATTATTCTAACAAAATAATAAAACAAAAACAGAAAAAAAGTAAACAAAACAAAAGACCCCCTTTTGAAAAAAACACATACACTCACAGAAATTCTTAACAATTGAATAAAATAAAAAATAAGAAATAAAATTAAAGAAAAATATAAAACTCAAGTATAAAGACCTTAAAGGTAAATATGAGTTAAATGTGAGTTATTAATATAATAAAAGGTAACAACAATGTAACAAAAATAAAGGGTATAAACTTAAAAAGAGTTAAATTGTGATGTAATATTTCGATTCAGAACATTTTGTTTTACCCTTTTGGCGGTTGACGGTTTTTTTGTTGTTGATTTTTTTAGGGCAACAAAAAACCCAAACTAACTTTAGCAACATTTGTTGTTGTTTTGCCTTTTTTTAACAATAAAAATAAAAAACGATGTTTTAACCACATGGCAAGGGGAAGAGGAGACTGAACTGGAGGATGATGACGAAGGGTATCTTTAATGTTAGAAGTTGAAATGAAAAGGACTTTTAAATTTCGATCTCAGATAGACAACTTATGACTGACTAGTAGTCCAAACCACAACCTTGGTTAGACTATAGTCTGGACTATAGTTTAGTCTATAGTCTGGACTATAGTTTAGTCTATAGTCTGGACTTTTGTTTAGTCTATAGTCTGGACTATAGTTTAGTCTATAGTCTGGACTATAATTTAGTCTATTGTCTGGACTATAATTTAGTCTATAGTCTGGACTATAGTTTAGTCTATAGTCTGGACTATAGTTTAGTCTATAGTCTGGACTATAGTTTAGTCTATAGTCTGGACTATAGTTTAGTCTATAGTCTGGACTATAGTTTAGTCTATAGTCTGGACTATAGTTTAGTCTATAGTCTGGACTATAGTTTAGTCTATAGTCTGGACTAAATTTTAGTTTATTGTCTGAACTATATTAGTCTATAGCCTCGACTATATTTTACTCTATAGCTTTGACTTTAGTCAATAATATGTACTATAGTTTCCTTAATAGTCTGGACTATAGTTTACTCTGTAGTCTCTTTATTAGTCACTTTTGCTCCTGCCTTTCTATTATTCCATATCCAACCAACTATGACTCAATATCTAAGAACAGCGAAATGCTGAGCGAGCACCTATTTGCTGTGTTTACATGTTTGTCTCTCTCCTCATGCATACACATAGATATGAGTAATGGTATGTATGTGTGAGGTTATATATTCATGAGATTTGTTTTTCAGTTATTTTTGAAAAAGAAGCAAAACAAAATAAAAAATAAAATTGAAATACGTCAAAAGAAAAAAAAAAAAAACACAGGTAATATAAACCTTTAGCCTTTGTATCTTAAGAATACTTTTTTTTTGGTTATATTTGTGTATGTATGAAGGTATGTTGTTGCTAAGAACACAATAATGTTGCCGCAAAATATTGTAGTTAAGATATGGGAAGCTATTTCTCTTTTTACTTGGTGCTTACTTAACATTTGTAGAAATATTATTTAAGGGGTTTTATGATTCAAAAGTAAATCGTCATCATCATCATCATCATCGTCATCGACATAATAATACTTGTACAACTTGAGGAAAGATTTCATAAAGTAGAATTTTTTTGTTTTGGATTTTTTTCCAGTTCAAAATACTAAAAACCGTTGAACCAAATTGTTTGTTTATAAATAAAAACTACAGGTAAATAAGAGCACAAGAGAAGGAAATATGAGAGGAAAGAGAGAGAGAGATAAATAAATTTTGGAGATGCATTTTTGACAGCTTTCAGTTAAAGATAAAATATACGATTTTTTTGGAGATTTTTCAAAAGATTTCAAAAGTAAATATTTTGAAAATATTTAAGGAAATTTTTTGTTTAATTTATATGAAAATTAAGGTTGTGAGAGATAAATGAATGAAAAATTATGGGGGTTTGAAATTAGATACACAATTTAAAGGTTTTCAACTTTAAAGCAATTTTTTTCAATATTTTTTGTTAAGAAAAGTATAAAAATCTTATTATTTTTGGATTCTTTAGATCTTTGAAAATATATGCTATAAATTTCAGGAGAATAATTGGAAAAATACTAGTGGAAGATACACTGAAATTTAGGGTTAAAGGATTTCTAAAAGTAGTTTTAATAAAGAGGTTTCTTAAATTCAGCCCAATTTAAATGGAAAGTTTGTTACAATGTATATAAAGGTTTATATATTTTTAGATTCTAGAGACTTTAAGCTAATAATGCTGAAATTTTCAGAATAAATGCTGCAAAATTTGCCCCTGAAAGATACTTCTAAATATCGAGATATGGGTTTTAAACAGTCACATAATTTTGATTTTTTTGATTCAATCGTTATAATATGATATTTTGTTTAGAAATCATAATGTTGTCAATTTCTATAGACATGGAACTAGCATTTTTCAAAATCTCAGAAAATTTGATATGAAAAAACGTTAATTGCAATGCGAAGATATTGGGATTTGAAGATCACATAAATTTTAGGTTATGTTGATTTTATGCCTATTTAAAGATATATTTGTTTAATGTAATCAAGAGATATTAAGACTTTTGAATTCCTTATACTTTGAACTAATAATGCTGAAAATTTCAGTAAAATTGTGCCAAAAGTACTCTCGCTAGAGGCTTTCGAATTGGAAGATGTTGGGTTTTAAAAACCACATAATATTGGGTTTATTTGGATTTCATAGCATTTAATGATATTTTTGGTAAAACTTATATACAGATGATAATATTTTTGAACTCTACATACTTTGCGCTAATATTTCAGAAGATCTCAGATAATTTGCTGCATTAGTTCTCTTAAGAGAGGCTTTTGAATGTGAAGATATTTGATTTTAAATATCACAAACCATTTTGAGATTGTGCTCTTAAAATTCAATTTAACAATATTATTTGTTAAATAATATATAGAAAACTAAATGTTTTTGTATACTAGAGACTTTATACTAGTTGTTCTGAATTTTTAAGAAAAATCACGGTAAAACTTCAACTGAAAGATACGTTGGAATTTGAAAATTTTGGTTTTTTATAACATTAAAAATTTAGAAGTTCAGTTATTTTAATGCAATTTATTACAATATTTTGTTAAGTAATGTAAAGATATTTTAACGTTGAAGTATGATATAGACCTTGACTGAACTATGCTATAAATTTCAGAACAATTGCTGAAAAGTTAGTCTTGAGAGAGCCAATTGAATAGGATGATATCAGTTTTGAAGAACGAAACAAATTAAAGATTTCGTTGTAAAAATTCGATTAAATAATTATTTTTGTTATATAATATTTCAAAATATTTAGGTTATTGGATTTTGTAGGCCTTAAGTCATTTATGTTGTAAATTTCAAAGATTTTGGCAGAACTATTCTCTAGAAAGATACTTTGCAACTTGAAAATATTGGATTTTAGTTATGTTCATACTTTAAAGGTTCATTTGCTTTAAAGCAATTTAAACTACTTTTTGTTAAATGAAGTAAAAAGATTTTAGTATTGGAATAATCTATGGACCTCGGGTCAACTTTGCTTAAATTTTCAGAATAATCGCTTAAAAAATACTCTGGTGAAATGCTATTGAATTTACAAATATTGGTATTTAGTTACACAAAAAATGTTTAAATATAATTAATTAAAGTCCATTTAAAACATTTTTTGTTATAGGTTAATAAGATATTTTAGTGTTATTGTATTTAATAGACTTTGATTTCATCATGTTAAAAATTTCAGAACATTTGCTGGAAAATTTTACTAAATAGATACGTTCAAACTTAAAGATACTTGGTTTTGAATAAGACTAAAAATTTTGAGATTTTTTTATTAGACCCAATCTGTTTAAGTTTTTTGTTATATAATTTAATAAAACTTCAAATATTTGAAATCCTGAGATTTTGGAGAATAAATGCTGAAAATTTTATAATAACAGCTTGAGAATTGTCTTCACAGTAGGAACTTAAATATAAAGTTTTGTATCATTTTGAAGAAAATATTAAATAATTTTTCTTACAAAAATGTTAAAATTATTAAACAATTTTTAAAAAGACCAAGTAAAACTATTAGTTTATTATTTCCTAAGATGTCTAAAATATCGGAACAAATTTTTGTCTTAATCTAGCCAATAATAAGCACAATATAAGAGTTTAAGTAAAAAATGCCACAATCAACTTTTACCTAAATTTGGAAGATAATTTACCACAAATCTTGAATTTTGAGTAATAATTTGTTTAAACCCCTTACAAATTTATTAAAATTTCAGAATCTATATATCATAGGGAATATATGCTCAAATTTTCAGAACGATCATTTTAAAATTACATTCATAATCTCTAGTCAAACTTTACCTTAGCTGCATTATAGACTTTGTACTCTATTCTATTGTATCTACTCCTCTCTCTCTCTCCCTCTCTTTCTGAAGTAAAAGGAATTTCCTCTCTTCTTGATTATGTTATAGACTCAATCATTTATCATGGCTCATTTGAATTCTTGTCATAGACTTTAGACTCCTCCATTCACAATTTTTGTTAAAAAAAAAAAAAAAAAAAAAAAAAAAAAAAAAAACTTCAAATGACGCGACGTCAGTGCTACATTGTATCAGTTTTGAAGAAACGCAATTATGTGGGAGAATTTTATATATAGAAAAATTCTTTTCAATATCAATGTGTGTGTATGTATGAGTCAAATTTATGTTCTTTTTTTGTATTGTTCTGAACAATAGATTTAAATGGAGGGATTTTAAAGAATTACTGATCGCTGACGACTTTATGACAATACAAAATATGTGTGTATATAAAACAGGCAATTAAAAACAGGAGTCATTTCGTTTTTAAAAGGAGATTAAAAGGCAAAAATAAAGAAAAACTTAAGCATAAAAGTCATTAGTTTTTGAAAAAAGACTAGAGAGGGACATTAAAAAAAATAATTTTCCTGACAATTTTGGGCAAAATGATAGATTTGTTTATCATAATTACTAGATTAGGTTATGGTTTACATTGTTTACATAATGTAAACAATTAATTTTAGTCAATTTTGAAGAAATCAAATTGAAATAGACCTTAATTTCATAATTTTCTTATTATTAACCTTATTTCTATAATTCTTAAAATTATTTACCCATTGTTTACATTATTTACATCATGTAAATAATCAATATTAATAAATTCTTTAAAGTGTTAAGCAAAGATATTTTTTATTACCATAAATTCTTAATATTTACCCAATTTTCCTAATTGTTTACAATGTTTACCAACATTTTTTACATCATTTACCCCATGTAAAAATCAATTTTATTAACTTTCATAAAATAACAAGCAAACTGGTCTTTATTTGTTATATTTTAGTACTTTTTACCCAATTCTTTTCATTAGTTACGTGGTTTACCCATTATTTACCTCATGTAAACAATACATTTTTTGAATTCTCTAAGAAATAAACACAATATCATACTAAATTTCTACATTTTCTAATTATTTACCCAGAATTATCAATTCTTTACATTGTTTACATCGTGTAAAAAAGTACATTTATATAACTTTATAAGAAATATAATAAAAATCGTACTTAGTTTTTTTTCCATTATTTACGCAATTTTTTAATTGTTTAATTGTTGTTAATATTTACATTCTTTACCTTTAATATGACATTATCTACATAATGTCAAGAATTGAATTTGTATAAGTTTTAAACAAATTAATCCGAATTATTATAATTAAGTGAAATTGAAATATTTCATGTATTATTTACCCGCATTTACTAATTATTTACATTGTTTACAAAATGTCAACAATCGTATTTAATAAAAATTTCATAAAAACTAACATAACTAAAGCAGTTCTTAGTATTATTTACGTGCTTTCATATTTATTTACACGATTTTCTCAATTCTTTACATTGTTTACATGAGGTCATTAATTGAATTTAATAAAATTTTGATCAAAACTTCAGCATTTTTGACTTATTAAGTAATTTTTAGTATTATTTACATGATTTTGTTAAATATTAAATTTTTTTTTCTAATTCTTTACATTATTTACATGATGTCAATAATTAATTTTCACAAAAGTTTTCTTTAAAACTACACATATTTGAGTTACCAAACATTTTTAATATTATTTACATATTTATTTTTTGATTTTCATAAAACTTTACATTGTTTACATAATGTCAACTATTAAAAATCGTCCATTTTAATAAAAAAACTTTTCTAAAATTTCTGAATTAAGTTAGGACGAGATAGATATATTAGTATTATTTAAATTTTTACTTGACTTACGTATTTTTACATGTCATTTAAAATTGTTTACGTTGTTGTCATTTTGTAAAAAAATCAAAGTTAAGTAAAATTCTTAAAAAATATATTTTTTTAATAATAAAATTTTTAGTTATTCATTATTCCTGCTTTTTTCATTGTTTACATAATGTAACATGTAATTTTAAATTGTTTACAATTTTGATATTATGTAAATATTATGTTATGTTTACGTGCGATTTTGAAATAACATTTGCATTGTTTACATCATCTATATATGTAATTTATAATAATTGTTGACATTGTGTAAAGAATATAAAAATTTTACATAAATTCATTTTTAAATTGAAAATATGATTTTAATTTTTTATAATATTTACATTCTTAAAATGATGTAAAGATGTAATTTTGAATTCTTTACATTGTTGACATTATGTAAAGAATTAAAAATTCTCAAATAAGTTTGTTTTTAGAAATAATGTTTTTATGATTAAAGCTAAATATTTACAATGTTTACATGATGTAAATATGTAATTTTAAATTGTTTACATTGTTGACATTATGTAAAAAAATAAGAAATTTTGCAAAATTTTAAAATAAAATCAATTTTATATAATAAAAATAAATGTCTGATGTATTTTCCCTATATTTACATTGTTTACATCGTGTAGACAATTAAAAATTTAGGACATTTTGGGAAAATTTCATGTAGAATAAAGTATTTTCATTAAATCGTATAATATTTAAAGGATTTTATTATTTTTACTTAATTTTTTCATAGGATTTTTAATTGTTTACATTGTTGACATTAGGTAAACAATTCAATATCTTGCGAACTATTAAATTTTTGCACAAAATTCTTTCAAAACCTTAAACTCTGGATCTTTAGCAAACTTTTTATGCAAAATTTTATGTTTTTAATTTTCCTCCTTTTTTTAATGCATAAATCTGCATTTTATGCTTAAAAGAATTGGGTGTAAAATGATAATCTGTCATTTGCATAGCAGCAACAACAAAAATTGTTATTTTTATCCAGAAACTGTCAAACTAAAAGTCATGCGTAAAAGAAGGTGTGGCGCTAATAAAACAAAAGGAAAAAGAACTGAAAATGACTAAAAAACTATAGAAAAGAAGTCATTTTGTGAAAAGACAAGCAAAAAGAAGAGTTTTAAAGACAAAAGAAACTTTGAGCTTCAGCTTTAAACAAATAACAATTTATGGAGACAAAAATAACAAAAACAACAACAACAATGAAATGAAAAAGTATGAAAACAATTTTCATAATTATAAAGAAGAATTTCAGTCATTTACGGATGGAGTGGGAGCAAAAAGAATTAAAAAAAATGATAAAAATGAAGACAGAAATTATGCAAAAAAAGGAGGAGTAATTTATGTAAATAATACAGGATAATATGAAATATTTTTATTATTTACCCAAAGTAAACAATGTAATTATGAAGATATTTATGTAAAAACTCATAATCTGAAAGAATTTTTTAAATTTCCTTAAAGATTATTAAAGATATTGATATTGTTTACATGTTTATTCGAATAATTTATTCGAATAAAAAAATATTTGTATTTTTAATGTTTATTATGATCATTAAAATCGATTAGATTAGGGAAATATTAATTATACATTTAAGAAATGAATTATCACAAATTAAAGTTCTTTTCTCAAAAATCTCATTTTAAACAAAGTTATTAGTGATCGAAGTTTTATTTCTTAAGTAAATAATAGTTTTGTATTTAGTCTAAAGAACTGTTTAAGAAACTTTTTATAATTTTTATTAGAAATTTATGATCACAAATTAATGTACATTTCCTTCTAATCTTAATATTCGAAAATGGATCAATATTGAAACTTTTATTTTTTTGCTTAACGATAATTTAATGTTTAAACTTTAGTTTGGAGTGGAAATTATTCGATTGAAATTTTATTCGAATAAAAACTTAATTAAATAATTATTTTGATTTTGCTTTCCTTAAAAATATCAATATTTAAATTTTTATTTCTTTACTAAACTATAATTTAGTCTTTAGACTAACGAATTTTTTATAAAAATCAAAGATCACAAATTAATGTACTTTTTCTTCTAAAGTTAATATTAGCAAATTTATCGTTATTTAAACTTTTATTTTTTTATTTAATAATAGTTTAGAGCTTAAGCTTTATATTAGGGAAGAAAATATTCGAATAAAAAATTAATCGAATTAAAATGTAATCGATTAAAAATATTATAAAAGTATTTTTTTTTATCAATATTCATCATATCAATATTTAAATTTTAATTTTTTTACTACGCTAAAGTTTAGTTTTTAAACTATAAAAAAATAAATGATCACTAATTAATGTACTTTTTCTTCCAGGCTTAATATTAGCCATGTTATCATTATTAAAACTTTAATGTTTTTACTACAATAGAGCTTAGTTTTTTACTTTAGTTTAGAACGTGAATTATTCGAATAAGTCTTTAATCGAATGGAATTTTAATCGATTAAAAAAACTAAAAAAGATATATGTTTGTTTATGTCTTTTTTAAGAAACTTAGTCTTAAAATCATCAAAATGTTGAATGAAATTTCAATTATATTTATAAAAAATAATGATCACTAATTAATGTACTTTTCCTTCTAGCCTTAATATTAGCTAATTAGTCATTATTTTAAAGTTTATTTTTTGTTTAATAGATATTTTAGTTTTTAAACTTAAGTTTCGAGAGGAAATTATACGATTAAAAATTTATTCGAATAAAATTTTAATCGAATAAAAAATTATTATTTTTTTTTTTAAATTCATTTATTTTGTTTACTAAATCATTTTAAAATTTTTTCCTCATATTTTATTATGTTTTGTAAAAAAAATCTTACAATCAAAGGTTGTGAAATTTATGCTTAAAGTTCTTGGGAAACAAAGAGAAAAACGAAAACTTTGTTTTTCTTCTGTGTTGTCGTTGTTGGGTGTCTTATGGACAAGTGTTTGTTTCAAAATTTATTTTTATTAATTTAAAGTTTAGTTTGTTCTTTCATTTTTTCTCCTAAAAAGAATCCCAAGAAATATAAGAAAATTATATAGAAAAGAAGAAATAAGCAAAAATAAAAATAAACTTTGTTGTACGTGCTGGCTCAGCGTAAAAAGTATTTGAACCTGCCTCAACTTAACAGAACTGCTTCTTCTTCTTATTCTTGCTTTTGTAACGTCAATACAAAAACGTATGAAAAAAAGCAGAATTGAATGAAAAATAATAAAAAAGTTTAAAATATAAAAAAAAGTGCTTTATGTGTGAGAGTGTGTGTGTGTGTGTAGGGCAAAATAACACACATCTAGAGTTTTAGGAAAAAAGAATGCAAAACAAACAAAACAAAATTCTAAACTTTATATGAAAAATAATATTATTAGATGAAAAAAAAAATTGTTGAAAAGAGGATAATCACAGTTAAAAGGGGGGAAACAAACTGAATTTAAAAAATTTAAAGAGAAAAATAATTTTATTTTGGTTTCAAGATTTTTTTCAAATCTAAAATTCTAAAATTAATTTCAATTATATTCCAATTTGCCTTCCCATAAACTGTTCACAGCCTAAATGTATTAATATTCTAAACAAGTAAGAATGCCATAATTGGCTGTGCCGAATTTTTAATACCCTCCAAAACAAATGCGTGTCTCAGGACCATAACAAATATGCAGGTCAAATTTCATTGAGCTCTGTTCATTATTGTTGATGTGAGTGTGCCAACAACAGACAGACATTGAGACGGACAGAAAGTTTTTTGCTTGAACTTAGAGGTTGTCTCAAATATCGGTCTATATCTTTTAATACACTAAACCGATTTTGTTGGTTTTAATTGGGAAACCTCTCAGGACCATAACATATACTCAGGCCTAATTTTATTGAGCTCTGTTTATTATTGTGGATGTGAGTGTGCCAACAACAGACAGACAAGAATATATACATTATGGGATCTGAAATGATTCCTTCTTAGCGTTACACACGGAATGACAAAGTTATTTGGTTGGAGGGTATAAAAAGGGCATTATTAAGGCAAGACGCGTTTTTTTCATTCCTACTGTTTTATATCTCTTTTTCCCAACTACCTCTCTTACCCCCTCTATTTGTTTTCTTTATTATTGAAGAAAAATCCATTTAATATTAATTCCAAATGCATAACACATATTTGGATTCAAATTCAGTTGTGTTAAACAACAAACAAATCTTTATTATTTCTATTATGTTGTTACCAAACGTCTACTGCCAATAACAACAACAATAACATTCAACACTACACACCTCTATCATTAACTCTTTTTATTCCCTTTACTACGTTTTTTTCTACTCATAATTTCTGGTATTCATTTGGAACACGTCCATAACCGTCTAAAACTAAATTATGTTTTGTGTTTTTTTATTTCATTTCAAACAGTTATTTTTATCAGTTATTTTGTGGTAAATTGTTATAACAAAACACCTTAACTCAAGCAAAAAAGGGTTAAACAACAACAACAAAACAAGGATATAAAATTTTATTAATAGAAACAGGAAATAAACAAGAAATTAATGGCGTTTTTTACAAAACCTAAATTGTTAATAAATCTGTGAATAAATTATATTAGAGGGAAAATAATGTTAATGTGAGATCACAAATTTTTTTCACAAAAAAATAAGAAAAATTATATTTTTTTGAAAAAAGCGATAATTTGTGATGAATTATTTTTGTACCATTTTCATAACGAAGACCTATGAGATTCGAATAAATTAAGACTCTATTCGAATAAACAAAGACTATATTCTAATTTAGTCTTAATATAGTTTTGCCATAATTGGTGATAAATTATTTTCACAACAAATCTCAATTAAATTCGATTAATTTATGACTTTAAGTCTAGAGCAAAGACTATAATACAATTCTGTCCGAAGACTGTATTATAATTGAATTTAAGAGGTTATTTCATATCTTAGACTACAGTTCAGTTTAAGGACTACAAATTTAGTTCAAACAGAAGACTAATAGAACCAGGAAATAACAAGAAAATAATGGCGTTTTTTAAAAAACCTGAATTGTTAATAAATCTGTGAATAAATTATATTAGAGGGAAAATAATGTTAATGTGAGATCAAAAAAGCGATAATTTGTGATGAATTATCTTTATAACATTTTCATAACGAAGACCTATGAGATTCGAATAAATTGAGACTCTATTCTATACTTCAGTTTTCTATTAACATTATTTTGTTTATAATAAGTTTTTCAAGAAAAAAGAGCGTTAATTGGTGATCATTTATTTTCGCAATAAATCTCAATTAAATTCGATTAATTTATTATGTACGAAAACTATTATTAATAAATTATGTTAGAGGGAAAATAATGTTAATGTGTGATCACAAATTAGTCATCATACAAAACAAGACAGTAACGTTTTATTACAAAACCTAAATTGTTAATAAATCTGTGAATAAATTATGTTAGAGGGAAAATAATATTAATGTGCGATCACAAATTATTCATCATATAAAATAAAAAAAATTAATTTCTTAAAAAAAAACGATAATTTGTGATGAAAAATCTTCATACAACTTTAATGAAAGAGTCCAAATAAACTTGGGTAATTGAAGACTATATTCTCTTAAAGACTATAATCTATTTAAACAGAGACTATAATACTGCCACTTTGCTCTAAACATAAGTTTAATAATATTAATATTTTTAAGAAGGCTTTAATTTGTGATAAATTATGTTCATAACTAATTTTAATATGCTATATAGAATAGACTACAGTTTAGTTTATAGACAATATTATAGTTTAGTTTTAAAACTAAAACTATGTTTATTTAAAAACTATTTTAAACTATTTTTATAAAAAATAAAAATAGTTTACTCTGAAGACTATGCTATAAGCAACTATAAAGACTTGACTATAGTTTAATCAAAAACTAGACTATAGATAAATCTAATAGTTAAAAACTATATTTTCGACAAGAGACATTTAATCACAGATTAGACTACAGTTTAGCGAAATAACTACAGTTAAGTTTATAAGTTACTTTGAAGTCTAGACTATAGTTTAATAAAAAAGACTTTCAAAAATTAGCCAAATAGCTTAAACTGAAAACTATACTATAAGTTATTGTAGAGACTAGACTATAGTTTAGTCAAAAACAAGACTAAAAATTAATTTAAAAGTTAAGAAAAAAAGAAAGAACAGAAAGTTAAGGTTCTAGATTCATCTAGAGTTTAGACTACAGTCTAGAGAAATATTTGGTCTTAAGTGTAGTCAGAAGTTTATTTTTAAGTTTAGACCATAGTTTAGTCTAAACTCTATTACTAAACTTTAGTTTCGAACATTGTTTAGTATAAAGTTTAGAAAGTTTGTATTATAATTTAGTATAAAGTTTATACTACTGTTTAGTCTAAAATTTTGACTATAGTTTAGTGTAAAGTTAACACTAAAATTAAGTCTATAATTAAGACTATAGTTTAGTTTATAGCTTACACTTAATCTAAGATCTTAACTAGAGTTTAAAATGTGACAGTAGTTAAGTTTATAGTTTAGTCTATTAATTAGCCTACAGTTTGGACTATAGTTTAGTCTTAAGTTTAAATTACAGTTAAGCATAAAGTTAAGACTATAGTTTAGCCTAACATTTTAACTATAGTTTAGTTAGAGTTTAAGCTAAGTTCATGCCATATTTGAGTCTTTAGTTTAAACTTCAGTTTAGTGTAAAGGTTAGACTATAATTTATTCTTAGTTTATTAAAATTGTAGTCTCCATTTTGGACTATAGTTTAGTCTAAAGTTTAGACTGTAATTTAGTCTATAGTTTAGTTTATGGCTTAAACTATAGTTAGTCCAAAGACTAGACTATAGTTTAGTTTAGTTTAGTTTAAAATGTGACAATAGTTAAGTTTATAGTTCAGTCTAAAGTTTAGATAAGAGTTAAGTTTAAAATTAAGACTATAGTTTAGCCTAAAATTTGAACTATAGTTTAGTTAGAGTTTAAGCTAAGTTTATGCCATATTTGAGTCTTTAGTTTAAACTTTAGTTTAGTATGAAGGTTGGACTATAAATTATTCTTAGTTTAGCAAAATTGTAGTCTCCATTGTAGACTATAGTTTAGACTAAAGTTTAGACTCTAATTTAGTCTGTACTGTAGTTTATGGCTTAAACTATAGTTAGTCCAAAGACAGTCTAGTCTTTGGACTAACTATAGTTTAGTTTAGTTTAAAATGTGACAGTAGTTAAGTTTATAGTTCAGTCTAAAGTTTAGATAAGAGTTAAGTATAAAATTAAGACTATAGTTTAGCCTAAAATTTAAACTATAGTTTAGTTAGAGTTTAAGCTAAGTTCATGCCATATTTGAGTCTTTAGTTTAAACTCTAGTTTAGTATAAAGGTTAACTTTAAATTATTCTTAGTTTAGCAAAATTGTAGTCTCCATTTTAGACTAAAGTTTAATCTGTAGTTAAGTCTACAGTTTCGTTTGATGTTTAGATCAGAGTTTAGTCTATATTTTTTATTAAAGTTAAGTCTACAGTTTAAACTACAGTTAGTCAAAAATTAAAAAAAAATAGTTTAAGTATGAACTAAAGGTTTTTACTATAGTTAAGCACTGCATAGCATATTTATCCTTAAGGCGGGCTCTTGCTAAAATTTCAGTCTTTTTCCACGTGTTTAAATAGTTATTTTTGTCCAAAACACATGTTTAAAACATGTGATGATTTTTATATAATTTCATGCTAACAATATCTGCTACCGTGTTTTCCTACACCTTCAGAGCGACTGGTGTTATGTTGGGCCAGAAAGTTAAGAAAATTTCCCAATTTCACACTTGAATTAAAATTAAAGAGAAAAACCGAAGAAGAGGAAGAGCTACTTGCATTTACAAGCGGATTTCCCAGAAAATTATATAATTGTAGAAATGTGTGTGTGAATGTATGTGTGGGTATATAAGAATGTAGTACACCTACAGTGGTTTTTTTGAAGGAAGTCCTTTTTCTGGGAAGAGGGTTAAAGGAGAGTTTTATGATATTTTGAGAATTATTGTTAACGTGATTATTTTTTTTTTTTATAAAAAATCCTTTATTTTAACTTATAAGAGTGTGTGTGTGTGCGTAAATGAAATAATTGTGTGTGTGTTTGTTTTCAATTTTAATAAATTATTTAAATAATAATATTAAGTTCGGAGTATGAGAGTGTATTTGTTTAAAATATTATGCGGTTTCAATACACTCACACTTAAATAAACACACACACACAGGTGAAAAACAAATTTTCTAGCATAAATTTTGAAATTATTTGATAATTTTTTCTATTTATTTTTCATTAATTACAAATATTTACTTTTAACCTCATAAATGTAGTTAATGGAAAAACAACTGAAATTTATGGCACAAACACGTTTACAATCTGCACAACCTGTTTAATGGAGGGAAAAACCGCCATAAAATAGGAAAGAAAAAATTTTTGGAAAATAATAAATAGAGGAATTTCGAAATGAAATGTTTATATAATTGAAAATGTGGTGAAATGGTGAAAATTTAAATGAATATTTGGAAAAAGAATCGAATTTGTGATACATAAAAAATCGAACAAAAAAGTGAAAATGCTATATTCAAATCTTCAATACCCTCCACCACATTGATGTGTGAAGTAAATATGTTATGTTTTGTATATTTACACTCACATATACACTCACATATACACTCACAAACGTACACATTAAATCTAAGTTTTTCTTTAATATAAAAGATGAACACTTAATGAGACATAACATTTTTTCTACTCAACCGATTTCCATAAATTTTGGTATGATAATGAAGTACATCGAACTTCATATTATGACGAAATTTCTTTCTTATTTGTGAATTTATAATTAAGAATTTTAAGAAAGTTCCTTGCTTGAACTTAGAGGTTGTCTCAGATATCGGTCTATATCTTTTGATATACTGAAACGATTTTGCTGGTTTTGAATAGGGAAATTTTAAGGACTACAACAAATACTCAGGCCAAATTTCATTGAGTTCTTTTAAGTATTGTGGAGATGAGCGTGCCAAAAATGGACAGACAGACGGACACACATATGGAAATAGTTAAATTGACTCCGATTTTGATTTGATGCAAGAATATATACACATTATGGGGTACGAGATTATTCCATCTTAACATTACACACGGAATGACCTTCCCAAACATTTGTGGGGGTTGGGGAGTATAAAAAATGGTTGAATTTGTATGGCATTTTTTCAGCATAAATAAGAGTTTTATTAAAAATGCTTTTTTTTGACAGTTTCAGAGCATTTTTTGTATAAAAATAATTAACATTTCTGCTTTAAAAACCTCTAATTTATTTCAAAAATATCACAATTAAAAAAACTTTATTTTTTCTTTTAAACAAAAATATTTGTTACATCCTAAAAGTATGCTTAACTTTTGTTTAAAATCAAATATTAAATACTAACAAACACAGTGGGTCTTTCTTGCCAATATTCATATAACACAAATCTCTTTTAAATCATATTTGAAATTTCTATAAACCTCTCTTCTCTTCTTTTGTCTACGTTTTGTGTTAAAAAGAATATAAATTTTAATCCCTTTTTTCCATAAAATCCTTTATTTATATTTTAACTAATTTAAGCGTTCTTTTCCTTTAATTACCTGTCTAGGGTCACATGTGTGTTTATTGCTCTTAAAAACAAGTAACTATAAAACAGTTTTAATGTCCAACCTTCCGTCTAACTTAATTAGTTCTTGGGTCGCTTTTGAAATAGTTTTTTTTTGTTGTTCGAGTACAAAAACTCAAAATTTAAATGAAAATTTCTAAAAAGTCATTAAATTGAAATTAACTTTACGACATTAAACACTTGAAATTTGCTAAAAATATTTATAAAACTTGAGGTTTGATTTTTAGCAAATTTTAAAGACTATAAACTAATTTCAATATAAGACTAAAATCTCAGCCATCAAATATATTTAACTTTAGTCTTTATAAACTATTTAACTCTAGTATAAAAAATAAACAAAACTCTAGCCGTTAAAATAGACTTAACTCCAGACTGGACTATTAGTTCAGACTCAAATTTGGGCTATAGTTTAGTGTAAAGTTTAGACTTAAACTTAGTCTAAAGTTTAGGCTACAGTAATGTCTATATATTAACCTGCATTTTAGTCTAAATTTGGTCTAATGATTCGACTAGATTTGAGTCTACTTTAATTTAATTTAAATTGTTCAATATTGTTAAACTATAGACTATAAATTTGACTGTAGACTATAGTTGAGCATATAAACTAGTCTATAAAATAGACTAGAGTCTAGTCTATTTTATAGACTAAAGTCTAGTCTATTTTATAGACTAAAGTCTAGTCTATTTATAGACTAAAGTCTAGTCTATTTTATAGACTAAAGTCTAGTCTATTTTATAGACTAAAGTCTAGTCTATTTTATAGACTAAAGTCTAGTCTATTTTATAGACTAAAGTCTAGTCTATTTTATAGACTACAGTCTGGTCTATTTTATAGACTAGAGTCTAGTCTATTTTATAGACTTGAGTCTGGTCTATTTTATAGACTACAGGCTGGTCTATTTTATAGACTACAGTCTGGTCTATTTTATAGACTACAGTCTGGTCTATTTTATAGACTAGAGTCTAGTCTGTTTTATAGACTAGAGTCTAGTCTGTTTTATAGACTAGAGTCTAGTCTGTTTTATAGACTAGAGTCTAGTCTATTTTATAGACTAGAGTCTAGTCTATTTTATAGACTAGAGTCTAGTCTATTTTATAGACTAGAGTCTAGTCTATTTTATAGACTAGAGTCTAGTCTATTTTATAGACTAGAGTCTAGTCTATTTTATAGACTAGAGTCTAGTCTATTTTATAGACTAGAGTCTAGTCTATTTTATAGACTAGAGTCTAGTCTATTTTATAGACTAGAGTCTAGTCTATTTTATAGACTAGAGTCTAGTCTATTTTATAGACTAGAGTCTAGTCTATTTTATAGACTAGAGTCTAGTCTATTTTATAGACTAGAGTCTAGTCTATTTTATAGACTAGAGTCTAGTCTATTTTATAGACTAGAGTCTAGTCTATTTATAGACTAGAGTCTAGTCTATTTTATAGACTAGAGTCTAGTCTATTTTATAGACTAGAGTCTAGTCTATTTTATAGACTAGAGTCTAGTCTATTTTATAGACTAGAGTCTAGTCTATTT
Source organism: Cochliomyia hominivorax (assembly GCA_004302925.2). Classification (NCBI taxonomy): domain Eukaryota; kingdom Metazoa; phylum Arthropoda; class Insecta; order Diptera; family Calliphoridae; genus Cochliomyia; species Cochliomyia hominivorax. The sequence goes on from PYHX02000495.1 coordinate 89,381,610, forward strand.
TATAGACTAGAGTCTAGTCTATTTTATAGACTAGAGTCTAGTCTATTCTATTTTATAGACTAGAGTCTAGTCTATTTTATAGACTAGAGTCTAGTCTATTTTATAGACTAGAGTCTAGTCTATTTTATAGACTAGAGTCTAGTCTATTTTATAGACTAGAGTCTAGTCTATTTTATAGACTAGAATATAGTCTATTTTATAGACTACAGTCTGGTCTATTTTATAGACTAGAATATAGTCTATTTTATAGACTACAGTCTGGTCTATTTTATAGACTACAGTCTGGTCTATTTTATAGACTACAGTCTGGTCCATTTTATAGACTACAGTCTGGTCTATTTTATAGACTACAGTCTGGTCTATTTTATAGACTACAGACTGGTCTATTTTATAGACTACAGTCTGGTCTATTTTATAGACTACAGACTGGTCTATTTTATAGACTACAGTCTGGTCTATTTTCTAGACTACAGTCTGGTCTATTTTATAGACTACAGTCTGGTCCATTTTATAGACTACAGTCTGGTCTATTTTATAGATTAGAGACTTGTCTATTTTATAGACTACAGTCTGGTCTATTTTATAGACTACAGTCTGGTCTATTTTATAGACTACAGTCTGGTCTATTTTATAGACTAGCGTCTGGTTTATTTTATAGTCTAGAGTATGGTCTATTTTATAGACTAGAGTCTAGTCTATTTTATAGACTACAGTCTGGTCTATTTTATAGTCTAGAGTCTGGTCTATTTTGTGGACTAGAGTCTGGTCTATTTTATAGACTACAGTCTGGTCTATTTTATAGTCTAGAGTCTGGTCTATTTTGTGGACTAGAGTCTGGTCTATTTTATAGACTACAGTCTGGTCTGTTTTATAGACTACAGTCTGGTCTATTTTATAGACTAAAGTTTGGTCTATTTTATAGATTAGAGACTTGTCTATTTTATAGACTACAGTCTGGTCTATTTTATAGACTACAGTCTGGTCTATTTATAGACTAGAGTCTAGTTTATTTTATAGACTAGAGTCTAGTCTATTTTATAGACTAGAGTCTAGTCTATTTTATAGACTAGAGTCTAGTCTATTTTATAGACTAGAGTCTAGTCTATTTTATAGACTAGAGTCTAGTCTATTATATAGACTAGAGTTTAGTCTATTTCATAGACTAGAGTCTAGTCTATTTTATAGACTAGAGTCTAGTCTATTTTATAGACTAGAGTCTAGTCTATTATATAGACTAGAGTTTAGTCTATTTCATAGACTAGAGTCTAGTCTATTTTATAGACTAGAGTCTAGTCTATTATATAGACTAGAGTCTAGTCTATTTCATAGACTAGAGTCTAGTCTATTTCATAGACTAGAGTCTAGTCTATTTCATAGACTAGAGTCTAGTCTATTATATAGACTAGAGTCTAGTCTATTTCATAGACTAGAGTCTAGTTTATTTTATAGACTAGAGTCTAGTCTATTTTGTAGACTGCAGTCTGGACTATTTTATAGACTGCAGTCTGGTCTATTTTATAGACTGCAGTCTGGTCTATTTTATAGACTAAAGTTTGGTCTATTTTATAGACTAAAGTTTGGTCTATTTTATAGATAAGATTCTTGTCTATTGTATAGACTACAGTCTGGTCTATTTTATAGACTAGAGACTGGTCTATTGTATAGACTAGAGACTGGTCTATTGTATAGACTAGAGACTGGTCTATTTTATAGACTACAGTCTGGTCTATTTTATAGACTAGAGACTGGTCTATTTATAGACTAGTGACTGGTCTATTTTATAGACTACAGTCTGGTCTATTTTATAGACTAGAGTCTTGTCTATTTTAAAGACTACAGTCTGGTCTATTTTATAGACTGCAGTCTGGTCTATTTTATAGTCTATTTTATAGACTACAGTCTGGTCTATTTTATAGTAGACTTTAGTAGTCTTTAATATTACTTTTCAATTCCATGCAGTTTTAATAAATTTTCGTTATTTTCTCTTTTAATTGTTTTCTAGTGACAATTTCTTTTCACGTTGAAAAAAAGCTTTGCTATTTTTACATGACATAAATCCATTATGAACAATACAATTTTTCACCGAGTTTCTGCATATTTTTCCCAAAATAAAAACTCTCTTTCTCTTTTAGTTGTAATAATTATTTATTTTCATTTCAATTACGAAATGAAGAAAAAGAAAACAAAAAGTTAACAACAAAAAGTGACAAGTTGCATCCCGTAGTAAAGTCTCAGCATCATCAGTGTCAAATATAAAGTCAGGTTATTTACAACAACAAGAAACGCAATAATAGAGGACTCCTGTACTTTCCACAAAAAAGATCTCTTTTTTTTGCGAAGGAATGTGTTTTTTTATTAGAGTAAAGGTCAATATAATATAAAAGACAGAAAGAGGGGAAAATACTACAAATGCAATATGTGCAACGTCACTTTTAGTATGTTTTTTTATAGAAAAAATGCACTTGCCACAATCAACCACACACGCATACACATAGATTCCTCTAAGAGGAGAAATATTATTAATGGAATTCATAAGGATTTTTTTCTCTCTGTCTCTCTGTGGCAAGTTTTTGTATTTTTTCATATTTTTGTTGCACAACAATTTATTGATAGTGTCAGCAAGATGATTAAGAATTATTGATGAAAATATGAAAAAGAAAGAAATATAAGAATAAAGAGGATTTAAGAGAAAATTCGAGGGGTAAAATTCATGTGGCAGAAATTTATTTATAGATTTTTTTTTGGTTCAAATTAAAGTATTTTTCCAGTTTAAAGAATTTTTAACATAATTTTGGTCATATTTTCGTTTCACTTACCTGATATCTTGTCTTAACGATTGATCTCCTAATAATAATTCAAATCCTCCTTTTGATATGCTACTATTTGGACTATAATTTAAATTATTTGTTAAATTATTTGAATTTAATTGTAAAACATCATCAATTTCGTCCTCATCATCGTCGGTTAGTAACTGAAAAGATAAAAGGGAAAAGGATAAAAATAGAAACGATATTTACTTGTCTATATAATAAGCAAGATACTGGTCTACAATATGGATTAGACTCTTGTCTATAGTATAGACACTAGACTCTTGTCTATAGTATAGACACTAGACTCTTGTCTATAGTATAGACACTAGACTCTTGTCTATAGTATAGACACTAGACTCTTGTCTATAGTATAGACACTAGACTCTCGTCTATAGTATAGACACTAGACTCTCGTCTATAGTATAGACACTAGACTCTTGTCTATAGTATAGACACTAGACTCTCGTCTATAGTATAGACACTAGACTCTTGTCTATAGTATAGACACTAGACTCTTGTCTATAGTATAGACACTAGACTCTTGTCTATAGTATAGACACTAGACTCTTGTCTATAGTATAGACACTAGACTCTTGTCTATAGTATAGACACTAGACTCTTGTCTATAGTATAGACACTAGACTCTTGTCTATAGTATAGACACTAGACTCTTGTCTATAGTATAGACACTAGACTCTTGTCTATAGTATAGACACTAGACTCTTGTCTATAGTATAGACACTAGACTCTTGTCTATAGTATAGACACTAGACTCTTGTTCATAGTATAAACACTAGACTCTTGTCTATAGTATAGACACTAGACTCTTGTCTATAGTATAGACACTAGACTCTTGTCTATAGTATAGACACTAGACTCTTGTCTATAGTATAGACACTAGACTCTTGTTCATAGTATAAACACTAGACTCTTGTCTATAGTATAGACACTAGACTCTTGTCTATAGTATAGACACTAGACTCTTGTCTATAGAAAAGACTACAGTCCACAGTAGTCTCAATTGGCATGTAGTCTTTAGTCCAGATTGTATTTCTATATCTTGTTAGAAGTGATTTTTTTTTGATTTACCTCTCTTCTCGGTGGTTGTTGCTGCTGCTGTTGTTGTTGTTGTTTTTGCTGTTGTTGTAGATTATTAGTTGTTAAATATAAATCACAATTATTGCTGTTACTATTTATAAGATTTGTTGCTGATATTTGTTGTTGTGATGTTTGTAATTTTGTTGATGATGGTGTTGTTGTATTTGCTATTAATGATAATGATGATGTTGTTGCTGATGTAGTTGATGTTGTTGTTGTTGTTGTTGCTGGTGCTGTTGTTAACTGGGCATTTGAGGCAATTGAATTTGATAAATTACTACAAGTCAATGATAATGATTTGTGTGTTGTTGTGGATGTGCCAGCCGAAGCTGTTGTTGTTGCCGCTGTAGTACAACTACTGCTGCTACTATTATTATTCGATTGTAATAATGCGGTAGCTGTCGCTGTTGCTGATGCTGCTGTCAACGAGGAGACTGTTGTACTGCCACTGTTGTTGTGAATTTGTGATGATTTGAAATTGTTATTGTTATTATTAAGTAATAAAGGTTGCTGGACAATGGGTGGCGCTACGCTGCCAATATCTACCACATCCTTGGCCAAGCGAGGTGAAGTTAAAGTCTGAGCGTCTTTATAGACTTTATGGGGCGGGGGCAATTGTAGGGGCGGTGGTATATGATCGTGATAAGTTGTTGAGGATATTGAGGATGTTGCTGGGGCCGTTGAATGATGAACATCTACTGTGGCACTTATGGTATTTATTTGTGATTTTCTTCTACCCAAAGTGGAACTATTACCCGCTATTAGGGGAGCAGTGGCCGTGTGTGTGGAATTCTGAAAGGGTGTGTTTACAACTGTGGCCGCTGTGGGTGTGGGAATTTCAGCATGTTTATTTTTATAGTTTATGAAATTAATATTACAAAGATTAGCACCTAATGCCGCCAAATCATCGTCATCATCATCCTCCTCCTTCACTTCCAAATGTTGAAGACTACGGGCGATAGTCAATTTTTATGTTGCAAACCAGGAGGTAATTTTGAGAGAGGTGTTGCCTGAAAAATACTATTATGATTTGTCAATAGATTTGTATTCGAGGTAGCTGATGCTGTTGGTGCTCCTGCTGCTGATGCTAATGCTGTTGCTCCAAGTGGCAAAGATCCGGTTAAACCAATTTGTGCATAATTATTATTCGCATTCTTATCGGCTGTTGCTGTTGCTGTTGCTTGTACTCCTGCTGCTGATGTTAATGAATTAGCTGTTGCTGTTGGTTGTTTGCCAACTGCTGTTGCTGTTGTTTGGTTATTTGTTTGCGCTTTAATTGAACTTGCATTAGTCGTTGTTGAGGCTATTGCTGTTGGTGTTATTGTTGTTGCACTTATAAGACCAGCTGTTGCCGAGGTTGATGCTGTTGTCAGGGTCGTACTATTGCAGGCCGTATGATTACTATTAAATGAGGTCACATAAATGGGGGAGGCTTCGTGTAGGAAACTTAAATCTTGTTTTTGTGTCGATGCTGCACCGCCTTTACTTTGTTGCAACTGAAAGGAGAAAAGGAGGAAAATTCAATTATTGAAAAATTTCATTTAGTTTGTTTAAGTTTTTATCTTTATAGTTTACGCTACAGACTGGACTATAGTTTACACTGTAGACTGGACTATAGTTTACACTATAGTCTGGACTATAGTTTACACTATAGTCTGGACTATAGTTTACACTATAGTCTGGACTATAATTTACACTATAGTCTTGGACTATAGTTTACACTATAGTCTTGGACTATAGTTTACACTATAGTCTGGACTATAGTTTACACTATAGTCTGGACTATAGTTTACACTATAGTCTTGGACTATAGTTTACACTATAGTCTGGACTATTTGTTTACTTCTAAAATTTCTCTCAGTGCTTTTCTTTAAAATATAATTTAAATTATATTCATTATTTTAATGGTTTTATATCATTAAAATAGCAAAAAATGTTTTTTTTAATATTTAAACACGTTTTCTGCTTGTGCCAGTTGCCACAATTTCATTCAATCAATGAATTTATTTAAAACTGCTAAATATCTGAATGAATGAGTGAATGAATGAATGAATGAATGAATGAATGAATGAATGAATGAATGAGTGAATGACTAAATGACAGTAGACTCTTCATACTCGTGTAGTTTTGTGTTGAAATGTGGAAAAAAGAAAGAAACTATTTTATTATTTTCATTTTATTACTTTTTTTGCTGTTATAGTTTTGTTGTTGCTATTGCTATTGCTATAAACTTAAACAAGAGATGCTGATAATTAATGAGTTTAAACAATAGCATGTGCTTAAATAATTAATTATTATAGCATTTATATGTGTATATTTTAATTTTATGCTTTATTTTTACATCCACATATATGAATAATTTTATTATAAACTATTTTTTTTTCTGTAATTAAAAAGGATTTTTAATTAAGTGCTTTTAATGGAAAAATGTAATTAAATTGTGAAGGGTGAAGGTATAATAAAATAAACTATAATTCAGAAAAAGGAATTTATAGTTTTTATTATAGTCTTATCCATAATCTTCACTATAGTTATGGATATATAAAACTATAAACAACTAACTATATTATTGGTTAGTATTTACAATTAACTATATGTTAGTTTGTAGTTTGGACTATAGTTTAGTTTCTTGTCTGGACTTTTAATGTATAGTCTGGGCTATTCTTTAGCCTATTGTCTAGACTATAGCTTAGTCTATAGATGTGTCTATAGTTTATTCAATAGTTTCGATTATATTTAAGTTTATATTATGGAATATAGTTAAGTCCATAGTCTAAACTATAGTTTATTTAATAGTCTGAACTAAATTTTAGTTAATAGCCGGGACTATAGTTTATAGTCTGGTCTATTTCTATGTTTCTTGTCAGAACTATAGTTTAGTCAATAGTTTCGGTTATATTGAAGTATACAGTTTAGTCCATAGTCTGGACTATAGTTTATTTTAAAGACTGAACTAAATGTTGGTTAAAATCCGGGTCTTTAGTTTATAGTCTGGTCTAGTTCTATGTTCCTTGTCACAACTATAGACTTATTCTTTAGTTAAGTCTTTACTTGGAACTATAGTTTATTTCAGACTATAGATGAATATAGTTTAGTATTTGGTCTGGACTATTCTTTAGCCTAATATCTGTACCGTAGCTTAGTCTATTGACTGGACTGTAGTTTAGCCTATAGTTATAGCTCATATTAGTTTTTATTATGGCTTAATATGACTGTTTCATTTTTAGTTTGGACTACAGTTAAGTCTATAAGCTGAAATATAGTTTAGTCCACAGTCTTGGCTTTAATTTATTCTATTTTCTGTAGAATAGTCTTTTTCCTACACTATAGGTAAGTCTGGTGTCTGGACTATAGTTTGTTCTTGATTTTAATCTAGTCTACATTCTAAATTGATTGATTTGTGATTATGGCTGTAGCCTAGACTATATATAGTCTAAACTATAGTAACGACTATGGTAAGGTCTGCGATCTAGACTATTACCTGTTAATGTTCTGGATTTTAGTTTAGTCTATATTTTGTATTAAAGCTTTTATATTAAAGTCTATAGTCTGGACTATAATAATGTTTATAGTTTGAACCATATCTTAGTTTTGGACTACAGTGTATATTGTAGCATTGGACTACAGTGTTTATTGTAGTTTATAGTTAAGTCTAAATTGTTGACTATATTAACGTCTGTAATATAGTGAAAGACTTAATTTAGTCTTTAGTCTGGATTTTAATTAATATTACTTTAGTGCTATTGTTGGATCCATTTTGTGAACTATACTGTAGTCTTTTATCCTGGCTTAGTTTACAGTCCAGTCTTTAGAATTTGGACTAAAGTTTGGACTGTATTTTAGTCTTTAATCTGGACAAATATTATTATCTATAGTTTAGTCAAGTTTAGTTCATGTTTTATGGGCTGAACTTTAGTCTATATTCAGAACCAATGTATAGTCTTATGTGGATTATAGTTTATGTTATTGCCTGCAGTCTATAGTCTGGCTGATATAGTCTGTATGTATGGGCTGCAATTTATTCTAAAGTCTGTACAGTTTTATCTATAGTGGATTATAGTTTATGTTCTTGACTGCAGTTTACTATAATATATTCTATAGTCTGGGCTGTAGTTTATTCTATAGTCTGAACTGTAGTTGTGTTTATAGTCTGGGCTACAGTTTTATCTATAATTTAGTCTATGACTATAGTTTAGTATATTAATTAGACTCTTGTTAATCTTTAGTCTGGACTATAGTTTAGTATTTTGTGTATTGGATATAGTCATTGCATATTTTTCAATATTTATATCATTTTTTTAATTTCACTTTCACTCTTTTTTCCATTATGGAAAGTTTTTTTAACAAAAATTCCTTTTTTTTATTAAATGAAACTAAAAATTTTAAATTTTCTACATTCATTCATATATGAATATGAATTTATAGCACATCTGCATATAAATGGACAAATTTGGACTAATACCGATATGCTATTGCATATGAATATAAATATTTTTTCGCACACATACACATAAACACTCAAAATAATCATAGAAATTATTGTGAATGAAATGGAAAATTTTGTAAAAAGAAATTTTAATTAAAAATTTAATTTATTTTTTATTTACAAAACATTTTTTTTAATTTGTATGAAATTAAAACATCTGTTATTTATTTAATTATTTATTTAATTTTTTTTTATTTCACATTTATTTAACAAAACAATGACTCTTTTTGTTTTGTTGTTGTATAATTTTTCCATTTCTCCCAATTAGACGACGTTTTGTTTCAATTGTAAAAAAAAACAAAAAAGAAAGTACGAATGCTATATTCAGCTGTGCCGTATCTTCAATACCCTACACCAAATATATACATTATGTTTTTTACATACACACTCACATATACACTCACAAACGCATACATTATATAAACGCTTTTCCTTAACATAACACAACAACACTTAATTACACATAAAATAAGTTATAGTTTTGGCTATAACTTTCTTTTCAACTGAACCGATTTTGATACTTTTGAATGGAATGATAATGAAGTACATTTAACTTAATATTATGGCAAAATTTCATTAGATTTTGTCATTTTCTAATTGACAGTTTAATGAAAATTCTTCGCTTGAACTTGAGGGGTTGCCTCAGATATCGCTCTATATCTTTTAATATATTGAACAGAATATGCTGGTTTTGAACAGGAAACTTTTCAAGACTATAACAAATACTGAGACCAAATTTCATTAAGCTCTGTCCATTATTGTGGCTGTGAGGACATAGCAAAATCGACTGAGATTTTGATTTGTTGCAAGAATATATACACATACATTATGGGATCTCAGATGATTCCTTCTTAGCGTTACACACGTAATAACAAAGTTAATATATCCTCTTCACCACTTGTGTAGGGTATAAAAGCAAAAACAAAAAAGACACACACAAATAATAAATTCCTAATTATAGTGATTTATCTTATATTTGTCTCTGGTTTTGGGATTATTTTTTCTTTCCCGGTGTTGTTCTCTTCTCCCCTCACAAGTGTTGTATTTGCTGTTGCAAATTTTCTTTTCCAGTAAACAATTTACATAATTTAATAATGCATATTTTTGTTGTTTTTTGTTTTTTTTTTTATAATTTTAAGAGATTTTGTTATTTTTTTTTAATTTAAGCATTTTTAAGCTGAAATTATTTGCATTTTGGGAAATTTATGCACGAGTTGTTGAAATGACTTGAAAATGTAGTTAAGGGTGTGTAGTGTTTTTAGCTTTATGTAAGTATGGTTTTAGAACAATTATAGTCTTAACAAAAATATCTACAATAATATTTAAGCACATGCATTTTAATAACTTTAAATAGTCTGAACTATAGTCTTCTATAGTTTGGACTATAGTTTATAGTCTGGACTATACTATGGCCTATAGTGTGGACTACAGTCTTGACTATAGTCTAGACTACAGTCTAGCCTATAGTCTAGACTACAGTCTAGACCTATAGTCTAGACTACAGTCTAGACCTATAGTCAAGACTACAGTCTAGACCTATAGTCTAGACTACAGTCTAGACCTATAGTCAAGACTACAGTCTAGACCTATAGTCTAGACTACAGTCTAGACCTATAGTCTAGACTACAGTCTAGACCTATAGTCAAGACTACAGTCTAGACCTATAGTCTAGACTACAGTCTAGACCTATAGTCTAGACTACAGTCTAGACCTATAGTCTAGACTACAGTCTAGACCTATAGTCTAGACTACAGTCTAGACCTATAGTCTAGACTACAGTCTAGACCTATAGTCTAGACTACAGTCTAGACCTATAGTCTAGACTACAGTCTAGACCTATAGTCTAGACTACAGTCTAGACCTATAGTCTAGACTACAGTCTAGACCTATAGTCTAGACTACAGTCTAGACCTATAGTCTAGACTACAGTCTAGACCTATAGTCTAGACTACAGTCTAGTTAATAGTCTAGACTACAGTCTAGCCAATAGTCTAGACTACAGTCTAGCCAATAGTCTAGACTACAGTCTAGCCAATAGTCTAGACTACAGTCTAGCCAATAGTCTAGACTACAGTCTAGCCAATAGTCTAGACTACAGTCTAGCCAATAGTCTAGACTACAGTCTAGCCAATAGTCTAGACTACAGTCTAGCCAATAGTCTAGACTACAGTCTAGCCAATAGTCTAGACTACAGTCTAGCCAATAGTCTAGACTACAGTCTAGTTTATAGTCTGGTCTTTAGGCTGCATAATAACATACACTTTTCTTGGGTCTTAAGCCTGGGCAATAGTCTAAGCCTTAGTTTAGGCCTTAGAAAGGACTCTAATTTAAGACGTAGTCAAGATTATTATATAGTCTTTATCATGTACAATATTTAGTCTATGTTTATGACTTTTAAATCTCACTATTAAAACATTCTCACCTTTTTCGATAATTGTGTTATATCAACTGGTGTAACACGATTTAAGGCCGCTAAACGTTGTAAACGTTCTCTGGCATGCTCCTCAACCGCTATAACAAAAGCGTCTTGCACTGAATTGCCAATATCCCAAGCTGGAAAGACAAAAGAGAATTGATTAGAAAGTGGAATTAGGAAAAGAAGAAAAGAAAATAATTGAGAATGAAAATAATTATCAAAAGCTTTGTAGTTTAAAGCTTAGGGGACTGATTTAAACTCTTTTTCATTTAAAGCTCAATTGTAGAGTAAACTTTTGATTATAAAAAATTATAATTGAGGAGGAATACAAAATCAAAGAATTTAAATTTTAGTAAAAACTCTCAAAACTCTCTTTTGAAGATAAAGCTTACAAAACGATTTTGACTCTTTTTTATTTAAAGCTTTAAAGAAAGCTTGTAATTAAAGCTTAAGATGGTAGAGTCTTATGGGTTTTTCTTAAGATTTTTAAGTTTCTTTTCATTGAGTTAAAATTTGTATAGAAAGCTTACTGATTAAAGCTTATATTAAGCTTAATGATTAAAGCTTATATTAAGCTTAATATAAGCTTATATTAAGCTTAATATAAGCTTATAAAAGCTTATAACAAACTTTAATAAGCGTTTTCATTAAAGCTTATGTTAATAGTAAATTAACAGCTTTTCAAAAGTGTATTTTTTTACAACTCAGATTGTCCTTATTAACGGTTAAGCTTTGTTTAAAGCTCTTCATTAATAGTTTTTTTAACACATTTTCTTAAGCTTTTTTTAACATTCTCTTAGAATAAAAACAAAACTTTTATTTTTAATTTTATTTAAAGCTTTTAAAAAAGCTCTCATTCTTAACCTCAAATAGTTTAAATATTTCATGTTATAGTCTTCTTTTTGTTATATCATTTATCTATTGTTTACCTGCTAAATAGTTCTTTTGATTTAAAATCCCTCTAATTAATTCTTCCCGCTTTCCTCCCATAAATATTTAACTTCTTTGTTCTTTTACTAATTTACCTCTTTTTTTATTACTTTCGCTTTTAAGCTTTTATTGTTTAACTAAAATTTATTATAAAATATATTTTATAATATTTTTTCTTATGTTTTACAAAAATTTTGAATGATTCAGAATAAAATTCTCCATAAATTTGATAAAAATAGGGAAAAAAGACAAAAAGTTATCATGATATACAGAAAAGGAGGTTAAATAAAAGATAAAAATATGAATATTATGAAAAGAAAAGAAATAATAATTATTAAACATGAAATATGACTATATTTTAGGGAAACAAAGAGTCAAATTTTAAGGTTATAAAAAAAGCTTAAATACAGCTTTTATTAGACTATTAAAATTACTAAAAACAAAACTATTTTAAAGACTGAAATTAGTGATTGATTTTAAAGTTTAATGGGCAAATTTTAATAAATATAGTTCGAGCTTTTTAGAGACTTCTCAATAAGCTACTGAAAAATATGTTCAAACTTTAGCTATTTTTAAATTATAACTGTAGCATTTATTTTAACAAAATAGTCGTGTATATAACTGCTATTTTGATTTTGTAGCAAATATTATTTAGTTTTATGTTTGTATGAAATAAAGCTATTTTGAAAAAAACGTTTAGTGGTCAAACTTTTTGACTATTTTGCTATTGCTTAAAATGCTAGAATTGTAGCTATTTTTAAAACTACAATTATAGCAATTTTTATGACAAAAACGTTTATATCTAGTGTTATTGCAATATAAACTTTAAAGCTATATTGTGACCATAATATGTGAATATTTGTGATTTCTAGTTGACTAAAGTTTGGACTATAGACTGTATTATAGTCTGGTTTATAGACAGGATAGTAGACTATATTCTGTACTTTAGTTTAGTCTATAGTTTGTACTACAGTTCGGTCTAAAACATGTACTATAGTCCAGTCTATGGTTTGGGTTATATTTCAGTTTATAGTCTGGTCTATAGTATAGTCTAGTTAATAGTCTAGTCTATAGACTGGACTATAATGTAAACTGTGGTCTAGACTATATTCTGAACTATAGTCTAAGCTATTGATTATTTAATATTCTAAACTTTTATCAAGTCCATAGTCTGAATTATAGTTTAGACCATATTGTAAGCAATAGTCTGGTCTTAAAAATATTCCAAGCTATTTTTTATTCTATAGCTTAAATCATAGTCTGAGCCATAGCATTGCTTAGTATAGCCTATAAAAGGAACTAAGTTTTGTTAATAATCTCATGACAAAAACTATTTTGATCTCATTTAATTGCTACAGCATTTTGTTCTTTTTGAAATGCTATAACTGTAGTTTTAGTTTTCACTATTTAAAAGTGGATTTTTTAAAATAATTTTAATAACTATTTTTTAGTGAAGTTAATTATTAACTTAAGTAATTGAGTTTTTAATTTTAGTTTAAGACTATATTAACCTTATTTAATTGCTTGAGTACTAAAAGACTATTTTTGACTTCTTTTTTTTTTTGTTCGCCATAAACTTTTAACACTTTCGTGCTAAAATCCAATTATATGTTTCCAGTAATCACGTTTTAATATTGACACAAACATGTGATCTGATCTCTTTTTCTCGGTGGCATAAAAAAATTAAATGTTAAAACAAAACAAATGAGAACATTATAGTCGTTCAAATACGACTGTAAAATGCCCTACACCATAATGTTGGTTTTAAATGGTAGATATGAGAAAGTAATGAACGACCCTCGTATAATTTTATTTTCGGATTTATTCTAAAGTGACATTGAATGTCTTTTAAAATGAATTTTTGTAAAGGGTTAAATGGGTTTCACATGAAATTATGGACCGACCCTCGTATAATTTTGCACATTAATTTTTGCTTATATTTATCTTAATTTAACCAATTATTATAACAATATGTAAGATTTATGTCCCTTTAAAAAGCTATTTAAAAGGGAACTCATATAGAACCTCTAAAATACAATGGACCGACCCTCGCATAATTGGGCACATCAATTTAGAATATCATAAGACTTATTTCTGTTTAATATTCATGGAAAACGCTTTATATTTAGGACTCTTATATGTTAAAAACCTAATGCCGGGAGGACATTTATATGGGAGCTACCTGAAACATTACACCGCACATGACCAATTTCAATAGGTTTCCTGGCAAAAAAATTAAATCTTTATTAATTACAAATGTTTTTTTTCCTTCATTTTGTATTGAAATTATTTTTAACTCCCTTTCACCATTTAGCGTTCTTAAGTCATTTTAGCCTTTTGAAAATATTAATATGACTTTTTTTTTTGCAATTTTTATCCCCCAAAAGAACAATTTTTCTTTATAATCTGTTTTATAAATATATAATTTTTTTCCATGTATTTTTAGTATTTCAAATTCAATCATTTTGTATTTATGAGTGAATTTTGTGTCACTAATTTTAGTTTTTTTTTATGAAGCACGTTTTGTAATCTTATATGTTGGCTAAAATGTCTATAGTACAACAACAAACAATAACAACAATCATAATAATAAACCACATATCTATGAAAAGTGTTTGTGTATGAGTATGTGTGCTTAACACATACATTGACAAAATACCAAGGGGACCTATTTAATGTTGACTGGTTTTTTTCTGTTTTGTGTTTTTCTTGGCCTCCAGTCAAGTTGTCGTATGTATTTTTTTTTGCCAAACCAAACTTAAGGGGACCAACTATTTGAATTTAAGAAATGAGGGAAGTTGAAGAAGAATTTTGAATCAATTAAAAAGGTATTATATAAGGATCGAAGACTATATATTGACCTTAGAAGGATCAGGGGTTTTGAAATTCACAATAAAATATATATTTTTTTCAAAAAATATATATTTTGAATATATATAGGATCCAGGGTCTTGAACTTCATGGACCAACAATTAAAACAGAATAGGAAAGACCAGGAATTTGAAAAAGAAATTTCAACTATAAAAAGTCTTCCCTGTTAAGTTTTATTAATATGAAATGAAAGCACAAATTTAAAACTATAAAAAGTTCTTGGCAATATCAGGGGTCTTGAACTTATTGAATCCACAAATCGGGAAATTGAAAAATAATTTTAAAGCTGAATTTATCACTCATTAAAGTTTTATTAATATAATCGAATCTTGAAAAAATTTGAACTAGAAAAAGAGCTTGGAAAAGACAAAGGTTTTGACCTTAATGGACCAACTTTAAAAATAAATCGGAAAAGTGGAAGATTGATAGACAAATTGAAACCAGAAAATGACTCCTTATAAATTTGAAAAATAAATTTAAACCAGAAAATGTTTCATTCTAAAATTTTTTACCCCAAAGACTTTTTTAGAAATTTTGAACTGTATAAAGACCTTAAAAAAGATCGGGGGCTTTGAACCTCAAAGGAATAATATCCTAAAATAAAAAGAATAACGAGAAAGTTCACAAATACAGAAAAGTTTGAATCATAAATCGTCCTCCTATAAAATTTTATAAATATAAACGAATTATAGAAATTCGTAAGATCAAGGGTTTTGAACCTAATGGACCAATTACTCAAAGGGTTCATAAATGAAAAGAAAATCATAATGTGATATATAATTTTGCATCAAAAACGAAAAGGAATCTAAAAAATTTAAAACTTTATAAGGACCTTTGAAAGATCAGGGGTTTTGAGCTGAAACAAGCTTCAATAGAATTTCATTTCATTAACTTTTTAGGGACCTTAACAGATCTTCAACTGGGTCCTTGAATTAAGAGAATTCTTACTTTAATTGATTTAAATTTCAGAATATTATAACACCCGATTTTGCTCTTTGAATAAGAAGAATTTGGAAGATCTTTTTTGAGTCTCTGAATTATGAGGATCCAGTGAAAACAGAAAGATTAGTTTTAATCAAACAGAAGAAGGCCTATGATTTGTTATATTTCCAGTATATTAAAACTCCTTTTTTGGACCTTTAAATTTGATCGGAATTTGGTACAATTCCAGAATCTTTTAGACCCTTTGAATTATGGGATTTGGGTTCTGGAGAAGGTCTCTTATTTATATTATTTTTAAGGGGTTTCAAGAGCTTTCAAGTCCATTGGAATTGTACTGCTTTTGATTGGTAGCAATCGGGACAAAAAGGCTTTAAATTGGTGTTATTTTCAAATGATTGAAGGACATTTTCGTGT
This sequence comes from Cochliomyia hominivorax, assembly GCA_004302925.2. Classification (NCBI taxonomy): domain Eukaryota; kingdom Metazoa; phylum Arthropoda; class Insecta; order Diptera; family Calliphoridae; genus Cochliomyia; species Cochliomyia hominivorax. The sequence goes on from PYHX02000495.1 coordinate 89,397,577, forward strand.
ACTTCAAATCATGGGAATTAAGATCTGAGAAGAGGCTCTGATTGTTTTAAATTTCTGAATATTAAAGGACTTATTTGGGTCCTCAAATTAATCGTAAATTTGAGATAAAATCGGACATTTTATTGTGCATAGTTTTGGGGCAAAATAGACTTTTAAACTTTGGATTATTTAAAGGTCATTTTGAGGCTTTCAAATTCCCTGAATTCAGTCCACTGGAACTGTACTGCTTTTGACTTGCAACAATCGGGAACAAAAAAGGCTTTAAATAGATTTTATTTTCAAATGATTGAGAGTCATTTTCATGTACTTCAAATTCTGGGAATTAAGATCTGAAAAGGGGCCCTGATTGGACATTTTGAGGCTTTCAAATTCCCTGAATTCAGTCCAATGGAACTGTATTGCTTTTGATTTATAGTAATCGGGAACAAAAAAGGCTTTAAATAGATTTTATTTTCAAATGATTGAGAGTCATTTTCATGTACTTCAAATTCCGGGAATTAAGATCTGAAAAGGGGCCCTGATTGGACATTTTGAGGCTTTCAAATTCCCTGAATTCAGTCCAATGGAACTGTATTGCTTTTGATTTATAGTAATCGGGAACAAAAAAGGCTTTAAATAGATTTTATTTTCAAATGATTAAAAAACATTTTCGTCTTCCTCAAATTTTGGGAATTAAGATCTGAAAAGGGGCCCTGACTGGACTTATTTGGGTCCTCAAATTTATCATAAAAAAAGTGTCTTTGAGTTCCGATAAAATTTATCGGAACTCAAAGACACTTTCGAATTTCGGAGGGCTTTCAATTGCTCTGAATTCAAAATAGAAACAGGGTCTTTCAAAATATAGTTGGTCCCCTTAACCCCAAATTTTCTTCAATATCAAATTATATATTTTTTCTTCTCACTTGTTTATTTCTATTACCGGACTTTCTTTAGCAAATAGAAGTAGAAAAGTAAAAAAAAAATAACATAAAAATGGAAAAACACAGCTTTTTATGGCTCTTGACATGGCCATGTGTTGTGACCAATTTCGTAAAGCTGATAGTTCAACAACAAAGTACTTAAATAAAACAGTGGAGCCATAAAATACATGAAATATTTCCCCAAAAAAAACATTAAAATCTCTTCTAAATGAAAACATTTTTATTCGAAAATTTGCAGCATTCAAACCACTGTGGATCTGGCACCTGAACTTTTATACTCCAAAAGAGAAAAAAAAACAGATTTTCGTTTCTAAATTTTTGTTGTCATCATCTTAAGTGCTTTAAATAAAGTGTTTTCTAACCAGAAATTGTAATTGTGAAATCAACTCCAATCAAATATTTGTTTCACAGGTTTTCCAGTGAAGAGGAAGCTCTCATTTCAGCGTCATATGTATTAAAATGTCTTATAGCTTTTTTTTGCCATAATTTTTGTCTAAACTAGAGCAAAATGACTTTCAAATGCTTTTTGTTGGAAAAAGGTGTTTGTTATTTCTAATGAAAGTTTATATACAGGTGCTGCTTTTTTGCGACAGCTTCCGAGAAGATGTGAGAGAAGCATAGAAAATTAAGGCGATATGGCTTTTATTAAAGCATTAGCTGGAGAGCTCTTTTTTAGTCTTAAGATGTATTTAATGAAAACATAAAGTAGTTCCTTGTTTGTTTTTAAACAGCTACAATTATAGTTTTTTTGTAGCCTTAAAATAGCTTAATCTTAAACTGCTACCACAATCTTAAAAAGAACTCCAATTGAAGCTCTTTTTCGAGTTTCATTTAAAGCCTCTTTTGCAGTCTTGTAAATTCTTTAAAATAGCTAAGTTCATCGCTATAAAATGACTACATTTATAGCCTCTAAAATCAATTATGGTTTAATGTATTTTGTACTTCTCTCCTTAACCTAAAAATAGTTTAAGTTAAGCTCTTTTAAGTATTAAAATAGCAGCTATTTTTGTGCTTTTAAAATAGCTTTGATTTTAGCTATTTTTATAGTCTTAAAACGTAAAGCTATTGGAAAACTATAAACTATAACATATAGTCCAATCTATATAATAAACTATAGTCCAGACTATAAACTTATCTAAAGACCAGACTATAGTCTGAACTGTATATTAAACTATAGTCTAAACTGTAAAGTAAACTTAAATATAGTCTACACTAAAGACTAAACTATGCTCCAGACTATGGGCTAAACTACTGACTATAGATTTATAGTTCAGACTATAAAAAAAAACTAAATAAAAGTTCAAAATCTAAAATCCCAGTCTTTAACCTAAATTAAAGTCCAGTTTAGACCAGACTATAGACTAAAATATAGCCCATACTATAGATTAAAGTATAGTATAGACTATAGACTACACTATAGTCCAGATAATAGCTGTGAACGAAATTATAGTCTTAAACGAATTTCAACTGAGTTCTTTTTAATTTCAAAATATTTTTTTTAATTTGTTTCAGCTTTTTCTAGTTCTAAAAAGTAGTTCTAAAATAGCTTCAATTAAAAAACTAAACTATAGTCCAGACTATGGACTAAACTACAGTGTAGACTAAAAATAGCTCAATTTTTGCTCTTTTTGAAGGCTATTAAGTAAGTTTAAATTTAAGCTACTAAAATTGTCACTGAATAGCATTTAATTTAGACATTGTTTTATTTAAAAAAATAGTCTTTAAATAGTTTTAATATTGATTGTTAAAATAGACTCAATAATGTAATTTCGAAGCACATCATTTAATGTAGTCTTAATTTGTGTTTTGTATAGCTGAAATATTATCTAAAATTATTGGCCTTTTCAAAGCTATAAATAGCTAAAAACAAATTTCAATTTTAGTTATTTAAATTTTTATACTCTTAACATATTTTGAAATATTTATTTTACTGCTTTGTAGTTCTAAAAATTGATCCAAAACCATTTAAGTTTGTGCTTATAAATTTAAAGCAATAAATAGTTTTTTTCAAAGCACAAAATATAGTCTTAATTAGTTAAGAAACTGGCGTTTACTTTAACCACAAAATAGTCAAAAATGTTGTCTTGTAAAGTAGTCTGAAATGTGTTTCAAATATGGCTATATATATTATTCCAAAAATAGCTTTAATTAAAACAACTATTATGATACAAAGATAAACTAAACTGTACAATATAAAGCATTAAAATAAGACCCTGAGTTAAATCAAATAATTCTTTAAAAAATAGTCTTCTTATTAAATTAAAATTATTGCTATTTTAATAGCTTTTATGGTAACACATTTAATGCTTTAAAAAATTGCTATGATCTTGTTGTTTTTATAGTCTTAAAATAGCTTCTCAATTGAACAGAAAATGACTGCTATTTTAGCAGTTTTAAATGAGTTTTTTTTCCTTAAAAAACTAAAAATAATTTTAAATTTGTTTTATTTCTCTTTAAACTCCTTTTCCTGTATTAAAGCTAAAAAATTGCTATGATCTTGTTGTTTTTATAGTTTTAAAATAGCTTCTCTATTGAACAGAAAATAACTGCTATTTTAGCAGTTTTAAATGAGTTTTTTTTCCTTAAAAAACTAAAAATAATTTTAAATTTGTTTTATTTCTCTTTAAACTCCTTTTCCTTTATTAAAGCTAAATTTAAAGCACATTCAACTTTCTTTTGGAATTTTTTTCTTTCCCCCTTTTAGGAAACATTACATAACTTCTTCCACTTCATGTTAACTTTCAGCAAATCATTTACTTTAATTTAACTTAATTGAAGGGAGAATATTTTTCAGAATAAAAATGCATTTTTTTCACATACAAACGGAGTAAATTTGTTACACATCATTTATGGTCAAAATCCCTCTAGATTACTAGCATAATAAGATAACTGTTTATTTAAAGAAAATTTCTAGAAAAAGAGTTAAATTTTCAAATTATTTTCACAAAATTTTAATAAAATTTTTAGAAAAATTCTCTTCATTTTGCTATAAATAAAATTATAGTTATTTTGTCACTTATAGCATTAGCAGTTAGTTTATTTGTCAAATAATAACTACTATTATGTAGTTGTGTTGTTGTTTTTTTATTCTATATTTTATTACAGTCATTTTGTATGTTATTGATAATGTTACATTATTTTAGTCTTTTTAACACAAACTGAGACAGACAGACTGACAGACTGATAAAGAGACAGTTATTTAGTGAAAAAATATTGCACATTGCAAATATTAGTTAGAAAGACAACAACGCAAAGAGCTATAAATTTGCTACTGCTACAAATAGCAGTAAAACTGTTTTTATTTTATGAAGCAGGAGTGTGGCTGAAAAGGCTTTTATTGCATTTTGTAAATATGTGACTTGTAATATTTTTAGTTTATTTCAATTTTGTTTTAGTTTATATAATAGTCATTTCTTCTTTATAGTTATCTTTACTCTATTACATATATTATTTGCTGCTTTTTATAATAAAGATATTGATAGTTTAGTTATAAGGAGTTAAAGGGGGGGGGGGGTATTTAAAATAATAAATAGTCAAAAACTAATTTTATTAATAGACTAGACTATAGTATAGGCTATAGCATATTTAATAATTTAGTCTATAGAGTAGACTATAGTGTAGACTACAGGCTGGGCTGTATGGTATTCTCTACTTTGCTCTCTTGTTTAGTCTTTAATTTGAACTACTGGTTGGTATATAGTTTGGACTATAGTTTAGTCTATAGTTTGGACCAATGTTAAAACTATAGCTTGAACTATAATTTGGACCATAGTCTGGATTACAGTTAAGGGTAAATTCTGAACTATAGTTTAATGTGCTGACTGGATTATGATATAATCTTTAGTTTGGACAATAATTTAGTCTAAAGTCTGAACTATAGTTTAGTCTATAACTTGGACTAAAGTTAAGTCTAAAGACTGGAATATAGTATTGTCTATAGTCTAGACTAAATCTATAGTCTGGACTATATTGTAGTTTACGGTCTGGACATTAGGGTAGTCTACAGTTTAGACTATAGTTTAGTCTATAGTTTGGACTATAGTTTAGTCTATAGGTAGGACTATAGTTGAGTTTATAGTTTGGACTATAGTTGTATATTATAGTCTAAAGACTGTAAAATAGTTTAGTATGTAGTATGTACTACAGTTTAAAGTCGGGACTATAGTTTAGATTATAGCCCCGAATATAGTTTGCACTATAGACTAGACTATAGTTTAGTCTCTAGTTTATTCTATAGTCTGGACTATGATTTATTTTATAGTGTGGAATATAGTTTCTGTGATCTTTAGTTTAGTTAAGTCTAATTTTTGACTATAGTTTAGTCCTTAGTTTGAACTATAGTATAGTCTTTAGTCTGAAATATAGTTCAGTCTAAAGACTGTACAATGTTTAAGTCTATAGTTAGTATTATGGTTTAGTCTAAAGTCTGGACTATAGTTTAGATTATAGTCAGAAATATAGTTTGATCTATAGACCGGACTATAGTTTGGACTATATTCTGGAGTATAGACTTAATATAGTTTAATCTATAGACTGGACTATATTTTAGTCTAAAGTTTGGACTATATTCTGGAGTATAGCCATAGTCAAGTCTAACATTTAGTCCATTGTCAAGACTATACCTTTGTCTATAGTCTGGACTCTAAATTAGTCAGTAATCTGAAGCTTTTAGACTATCACATATTATAGTTAGTTTTAATTCTCATATTAATTTCATTCTAATTTACTTTTCAAAATAATAATAATTTATTTAACCCTTTTATGAACTCATCTAATTGTCATTAAACTCATGACCAAATATATTCATTTGCTACATGGAAAAATATGTAAGTTTTCTCCCAAAAGTAGCTCTTACATAATTGCAAATTTTTTTATACACATACACATACACATGTACTTAGATGTTCATATGTAAATGTATATCAAAAGTTATTTACATTTTTAAAACTATAAACAAAACACATGTCATTAAATATTGTCAATAATAAATTGTTAACAATAATATTGACACAGACACAGACACACATACACACACATGATACACACATGATACACATACACACATCGATACGCATATTTAACTCACAATAACAATATTGTTGACTTCATCCATAACAAAGTTAAAAATTTAAATACCAACAGATACATCGTATCTGATAGATATCAGTATATCATACAAATACAAACGCATTTTATTTTTTATTTTATTTTTCCATACATAATTAAAATTGATAGATGGATGATGATAAAGTCCAAAAGAGTTACGAATGAAAATTGGATATGAAAAACTTTTTTTTGGGAGATGAGAATGGGAAAAGAACTCTAATAGTGGTAAACAATAGTAAAGGTGATTTATATAGACATCATGGAGCTAAATGCTGACTATATTTATAGGTGTGTTGGTGTGTATATTAGGAATTTTATGTGAATTTTTATATTAAGGACCTTTTTTGGTTTTTAGGTAATAAAGAGTTTATTTATTTATTTATAGTTTGTAGACTAAACTATATTTGCAACTAAAGACTATAGTACAAACTATATATAATAAATTATACTATAGACTATAGATTATAGGATATATTATAGTCCATACAATAAGCCATAACAAATTTTATGTCTATAGGATATACTTTAGTCCGGACTAAAGACTAAATTATAGTCCCCGCTATAGACTAAAATAGTGTTCAAATTCTGATAGAGATTTTAGTTCGGATTCTGGTACAGATTCTAGTTCAGATTCTAGTCCAGATTCTTGTTAAAATTCCAGTGCAGAATCTGATACAGGTTCTGGTAAAAATGTACTTCAGATTCTGGTTCATATTCTAGTTCAAATTCTAGTTCAGATTCTGGTACAGATTCTGATACAAATTCTGATTCAAATTCTTTTTCAGATTCTGGTTCAAATTGTATTTCAGATTCTGGTTCAGATTCTAGTTCAGATTCTAGTTCGGATTTTAGTTCAGATTCTAGTTCAGATTCTGGTTCAGATTCTAGTTCAGATTCTAGTTTAGATTCTAGTTCAGATTTTAGTTCAGATTCAAGTTCAGATTCTAGTTCAGATTCTTGTTAAAATTCCAGTGCAGAATCTGATACAGGTTCTGGTAAAAATGTACTTCAGATTCTGTTTCATATTCTAGTTCAAATTCTAGTTCAGATTCTGGTACAGATTCTGATACAAATTCTGATTCAAATTGTATTTCAGATTCTGGTTCAAATTGTATTTCAGATTCTGGTTCAGATTCTAGTTCAGATTCTAGTTCAGATTCTAGTTCAGATTCTAGTTCGGATTCTAGTTCAGACTCTAGTTCAGATTCTTGTTAAAATTCCAGTGCAGAATCTGATACAGGTTCTGGTAAAAATGTACTTCAGATTCTGTTTCATATTCTAGTTCAAATTCTAGTTCAGATTCTGGTACAGATTCTGATACAATTTCTGATTCAAATTCTTTTTCAGATTCTGGTTCAAATTGTATTTCAGATTCTGGTTCAGATTCTAGTTCAGATTCTAGTTCAGATTCTAGTTCAGATTCTAGTTCAGATTCTAGTTCAGATTCTAGTTCGGATTCTAGTTCAGATTCTAGTTCGGATTCTAGTTCAGATTTTGGTTAAGGTTCTGGTTCAGATTCTAGTTCAGATTCCGGTTCAGATTCTATTTCAGATTCTAGTTCGGATTCTAGTTCAGATTCTAGTTCAGATTCTGGTTCAGATTCTAGTTCAGATTTTGGTTCAGATTCTATTTCAGATTCTAGTTCAGATTCTGGTTCAAATTCTATTTCAGATTTTGGTTCAGATTCTATTTCAGATTCTAGTTCAGATTCTGGTTCAGATTCTAGTTCAGATTCTAGTTCAGATTCCAGTTCGGATTCTAGTTCAGATTCCGGTTCAGATTCTGGTTCAGATTCTGGTTCAGATTCTAGTTCAGATTCTAGTTCAGATTCCAGTTCGGATTCTAGTTCAGATTCCGGTTCAGATTCTGGTTCAGATTCTGGTTCAGATTCTGGTTCAGATTCTAGTTCAGATTCTGGTACAGATTCTACTTCAGATTCTAGTTCAGATTCTAGTTCAGATTCTAGTTCGGATTCTAGTTGAGATTCCGGTTCAGATTCTAGTTCGGATTCTAGTTTAGATTCTAGTTCAGATTCTGGTTCAGATTCTGGTTCAGATTCTGGTTCAGATTCTAGTTCATATTCTAGTTCAGATTCGAGTTCGGATTCTAGTTCAGATTCTAGTTCAGATTCTGGTACAGATTCTACTTCAGATTCTAGTTCAGATTCTAGTTCAGCTTCTAGTTTAGATTCTGGTTCAGATTCTATTTCAGATTCTAGTTCGGATTCTAGTTCAGATTCTAGTTCAGGTTTGTAATAAGCATCTAATTTAGATTTTAGCAAGGATTCCAGTTCAGGTTCTAGTAAAAATTCTAGTTAAAAGTTCTTGTTCAGATCGTAGGTTAGATTTTGGCTCAAATGGTAGTTGAGACTTTAGTTTAGTTTCGAATTAAGATACAAGTTCCGATTTCAAGTCAGATTCTAATACTAATTCGAATTTAGGTTCTTATTGTGATTACAGTTTTGATTCCACTTTAAAATCGGGTTCGCATTGTAATTCTGATTCAAGTTTAGATTCTTAATCAGGAACTAGTTTAGAATCTTGTTCAGCTTCTAATTCCAATTCTTCCTCAGATTTATTAAATAGTCTTGTTTATAATCTAATTTAAAAGCTGGAATATGACTGATAAATAGTCTGCTTTTTAGTCCCATTAATTATCAGAGCTTCTAATTAATATTGAATGTTAATAGTTTGCTTTATAGTCTTTATTAATAACTTCTTCTATAATGCTCTCTTTTAGGCTCATTTTAGTGTAGAATATAGTCTTATTTATAGTCAGTTATATATTCTGTTTAATAGACTTGTTAATTATATACTTTATATTATGATTTATTATATTTTCTATTATCAGTTTATAGCTAATAGTCTATAGTCTAATTTAAAGTTGATACCACAGTTTTCGAAATTAATTTGTAGTCTTTTCTATAGCTTATACTCTTTTGTAAAATATAGTTTATAGTCTATTCCAAAGTCTAATTTATAGTTTATTGAACATTTTGGCTTATAGTCTATTCTTTAATCCGACTTATAGTATGTTCCATAGTATGGTGTATTTATAGTCTATTTGATAGCTTATTGTTTAGTCTATTTTTTTGTTTGCTTTAGGATGAAGTCTGTAGTTTATTCTTTATAATTTAGTCTATTTTTTAGTCTCTTCTACAGTTTGTTTTATGGTACAATACAGTTTAGAGTTAAAAGGCTGGAATATAGTCTAAAATATTATAGTCTGGATTATAGTTTTTTTTTATTTTATCTTGCAAAAAAGCTTTAATTTATCTCTTAATTAATTAAACTTAAAATTGTGCTCACAACTTTTTAATTATCAATTAATTTTAATTGAAAACAATAAATATGCTAACACTTTGCTATGAGTCTGTGTGTGTGTATTCTTCATTAATGTTATTAATTAAATAAAACGTGATTATCTATGAATAACTAAAAAATAAAATAATAATCAGTTTTAAGCTCATCTTGTGAAAATGCTAAAAAAAGACTATTATATAATTTTTATAAAAAAAAAACTACAAAATTAGTTAAACAATAGTTAGTTTATGGTACTAGTCTGTGGCAGGTAATTGAAATGAATTAAAATTATTTTAAACACAATTTATCATCAATAAAATATGTTTTTTTTCATTTTATCTAACAAATAGCAATTCATTGAATAGCAATAGTCATTTAGTTATTGGCACGAGATCTTGAGGGAGTTTCATTTTTAGTTCTCCCAAATAAAATATAAATATTGTTCTTATCTAAAACCATAATAAATATTAATAACATTCGCTGCTGCTGCTGCTATTCTAGTCACAGCACTTCAAAAAACATTAAAAAAAGACTACAGAAAAAAATAAATATTTTAAGATAATAAATTTTTATTACCACAATTCTGGTGCTTTTATTTTTATTATTATAACCACCACCACTACAAGTGGTGAAGAGGGTATATTAAGTTTGTCATTTCGTGTGTAACGCTAAGAAAAAATCGTGTCAAAAACCATATTGTATATATTATTGTTGGCCCGCTCGCAACTACAATAAATGACAGAGCTCAATGAAATTTGACCTGAGTATTTGCTATTGACCTGAGAAGTTGCCTATTTGAAACCAGCAAAATCGCTTCAGTATGTTAAAAGATATTGACCGATATCTGAGGCAACCTCCAAGTTCAAGCAAAGAACTTTCGTAAAATAGTCAATTATAAGTCGTTAAATTTGAATGAAATTTCGTCATAACATAAAGCTACATGTACTTCATTACCAATTCAAAAATCGGTTTAGTAGAGAAAAAAAGTTATAGCTAAAAATACAACAGATTTTATGACACATCAAGTGTTCTTGCATCATATTTAGGAAAAACTTTTATGTACTCCAAACCTTTATGAGTGTATGTGTGAGTATGTATGTACGAAACATAATGTGGTAGAGGGTATTGAAGATTCGGCATAGCCGAATTTAGCATTTTCTCTTCTTTTTTTATTTTATTAATAACTTTTTGATTAAACAAAAATCAAAAAAAAAAAACTCTAAAGAAGCAAAAACAACTGTAATCACAGAATCTGGTTCATCGTAAAACACTTAATTTTCACAGAAAATTTATCAGAATGTCTAAACAAAGAAGAGAAATAAGTAAACGAAAAAATGAAAAAAATGAAAAAAATGAAGAAAACAACAACTGAAAGTATGACCAATAATCATAAAACCAAAGTAAAAGAGAAATAATGAAAGAAACCCAGAAATTCTATAAGGAAATCTAAATTTTACAATTGTTGCTCTTCCAATTAAGCCAAACAGTCAGTCCGTCAGTCAGTCAGTTAGTCCGTCTTAAAGTAAGTTTTTGAAACAAATTTTATTTCAAACTCTTTAGATTTCCTTTTTAGGGTTTTATAGCAACCAGAAATGGAAGCAACAAAACGCATTTATATGACTAAACTATGAAGGCTATAATAACTAAATTATGGAGTCTAATGCAAGATTAAATCTTGAGCAATTGAATTTTTGCTAAACAAAAAAATAAATGAGCAAAAAGAAAAGAAAAAAATAACGGTTAAAACGTTAAGGAAAAACTAAAGCAGGGAAGGGAAGAAAAAGGCCCACAAAAAACTAAGAATTAAAACTAGAGTCCAAGATATAGAATACACTATAGCTAAGACTATAGTCTATAGAATAGACAATAGTTTAGACTATAGTCTATAGAAAAGACTATAGTTTAGACTATAGTCTATATAAAAGACTATAGTTTAGACTTTAATCTATAGAATAGACAATAGTTTAGACTATAGTCTAAAGAAAAGACTATAGTCTCTAGAAAAGACTATAGTCTATAGAATAGACTATAGTCTAAGGAAAAGAGTAGAATAGACTACAGTCTATAGAAAATACTATAGTCTGTAGAAAAGACTATAGTCTATAGAAAAGACTATAATCTATAGAAAAGACTATAGTCTATAGAAAAGACTATAGTCTATAGAAAAGACTATAGTCTATAGAAAAGACTATAGTCTATAGAAAAGACTATAGTCTATAGAAAAGACTATAGTCTATAGAAAAGACTATAGTCTATAGAAAAGACTATAGTCTATAGAAAAGACTATAGTCTATAGAAAAGACTATAGTCTATAGAAAGGCTATAGTCTATAGAAAAGACTATAGTCTATAGAATAGACTATAGTCTATAGAACAGACTATAGTCTATAGAAAAGACTATAGATCAGACTATAGTCTATAGAAACGACTATAGTTTAGACTATAGTCTATAGAATAGACTATAGTCTATAGAATAGACAATAGTTTAGACTATAGTCTAAAGAAAAGACTATAGTCTATAGAATAGACTATGGTCTAAGGATAAGAGTATAGTCTATAGAATAGACTATAGTCTAAGGAAAAGAGTAGAATAGACTATAGTCTATAGAAAAGACTATAGTCTATAGAAAAGACTATTGTCTATAGAAAAGACTATAGTCTATAGAAAAGACTATAGTCTATAGAAAAGACTATAGTCTATAGAAAAGACTATTGTCTATAGAAAAGACTATAGTCTATAGAATAGACTATAGTCTAAGGATAAGAATATAGTCTATAGAATAGACTATAGTCTAAGGAAAAGAGTAGAATAGACTATAGTCTATAGAATAGACTATAGTCTATAGAAAAGACTATAGTCTATAGAAAAGACTATAGTCTATAGAAAAGACTATAGTCTATAGAAAAGACTATAGTCTATAGAAAAGACTATAGTCTATAGAAAAGACTATAGTCTATAGAAAAGACAATAGTCTATAGAAAAGACAATAGTCTATAGAAAAGACTATAGTCTATAGAAAAGACAATAGTCTATAGAAAAGACTATAGTTTATAGAAAAGACTATAGTCTATAGAAAAGACTATAGTCTATAGAAAAGACTATAGTCTATAGAAAAGACAATAGTCTATAGAAAAGACTATAGTCTATAGAAAAGACTATAGTCTATAGAAAAGACTATAATCTACACCATAGTTTATAGAATAGACTAGACTATAGTATATTCTATAGTTTAAAGAAAAAACTACATTTTAGTCTATTTTACTATTTATAGAATTCACTAAACTGTAGTCTATTTAATTGTTTATAGAATTGATTAGTTTTAATTTGTTCTTTCCATCCTCATTAAACCTTTTCTTAATAAAACTACAAAAATTCCTAAAATAAATCTTAATAACGTAAAACCACCTTAAATTACAACCATGTCGTCTGATTCAGATATTCCTCGAAAGAAATACAAAAAAAAAAAAAAACAAAACGTAAAAATTCATGCTCAATAACTTAACATTATTTGTAGTTGTAAATAATTTTATTTAAACTTGTCTTCAAAGCATTTTTCTACATTTCTTTGTTCGAACAACTACGAAAATCATACAAAAACTATTGCAGCATGCAATCGGAAACGTTGCATAGAATCTAAGATGCACATATACACATACTAGAAGACGGGATATGTAGGAAAACAACTACATATTTATATATTAATGGAAGATTGAAATATGAAAACAGAAAAATTTCATGTTATGTTGGCAAGAAACATGAACAGCAGTTAGACACGATATTTTTTTTGCTGCTGCTGCTGCTGTCGCTAGTAATAAATATTTTGCAGAAACAGAGGAAAAATATTATAAAAAAATATGATAATAAACAATTTAATTATTGAGACGGCAGGGAAATAAATTTATAAATATTTTTAATATTAAATTTATATTTAAAAATAAATATGATTTATTTTAATGTAGAAATAAGGGAATTTAATGGGAAAAAGACTAAATAAATATGAATCAAATTGGAGTTAAAAACAGTATGTGTTGAAGGTCTTATTAAAGGTAGCACGGAGTAACTATAGTTTTGTAGTCTTAACTACAGATTAGACTTTATTATTTAATTGACTATAGAATAGAGTAGACTTTAACTATGGAATAGAATAGATTAGACTTAAGTCTATTCTATTGACTATAGAATAGACTAGACTTAAGTCTATTCTATTGACTATAGAATAGACTAGACTTAAGTCTATTCTATTGACTATAGAATAGACTAGACTTAAGTCTATTCTATTGACTATAGAATAGACTAGACTTAAGTCTATTCTATTGACTATAGAATAGACTAGACTTAAGTCTATTCTATTGACTATAGAATAGACTAGACTTAAGTCTATTCTATTGACTATAGAATAGACTAGACTTAAGTCTATTCTATTGACTATAGAATAGACTAGACTTAAGTCTATTCTATTGACTATAGAATAGACTAGACTTAAGTCTATTCTATTGACTATAGAATAGACTAGACTTAAGTCTATTCTATTGACTATAGAATAGACTAGACTTAAGTCTATTCTATTGACTATAGAATAGACTAGACTTAAGTCTATTCTATTGACTATAGAATAGACTAGACTTAAGTCTATTCTATTGACTATAGAATAGACTAGACTTAAGTCTATTCTATTGACTATAGAATAGATTAGACGTTAGTCTATTCTTTTGACTATAGAATAGATTAGACTTTAGTCTATTCTATTGACTATAGAATAGATTAGACTTTAGTCTATTCTATTGACTATAGAATAGATTAGACTTTAGTCTATTCTATTGACTATAGAATAGATTAGACTTTAGTCTATTCTATTGACTATAGAATAGATTAGACTTTAGTCTATTCTATTGACTATAGAATAGATTAGACTTTAGTCTATTCTATTGACTATAGAATAGATTAGACTTTAGTCTATTCTATTGACTATAGAATAGATTAGACTTTAGTCTATTCTATTGACTATAGAATAGATTAGACTTTAGTCTATTCTATTGACTATAGAATAGATTAGACTTTAGTCTATTCTATTGACTATAGAATAGATTAGACGTTAGTCTATTCTATTGACTATAGAATAGATTAGACTTTAGTCTATTCTATTGACTATAGAATAGATTAGACTTTAGTCTATTCTATTGACTATAGAATAGATTAGACGTTAGTCTATTCTATTGACTATAGAATAGATTAGACTTTAGTCTATTCTATTGACTATAGAATAGATTAGACTTTAGTCTATTCTTTTGACTATAGAATAGATTAGACTTTAGTCTATTCTATTGACTATCGTATAGAGTAGACTTTAATCTATTCTATTGACTATAGAATAGATTAGACTTTAGTCTATTCTATTGACTATAGAAAAGAGTAGACTTTAGTCTATTCTATTGACTATAGAATAGATTAGACTTTAGTCTATTCTATTGACTATAGAATATATTAGACTTAAGTCTATTCTATTGACTATAGAAGAGATTAGACTTAAGTCTATTCTATTGACTATAGAAGAGATTAGACTTTAGTCTATTCTATTGACTATAGAATATATTAGACTTTAGTCTATTCTATTGACTATAGAAGAGATTAGACTTTAGTCTATTCTATTGACTATAGAATAGATTAGACTTTAGTCTATTCTATTGACTATAGAATAGATTAGACTTTAGTCTATTCTATTGACTATAGAATAGATTAGACTTTAGTCTATTCTATTGACTATAGAATAGACTAGACTTTAGTCTATTCTATTGACTATAGAATAGATTAGACTTTAGTCTATTCTATTGACTATAGAATAGACTAGACTTTAGTCTATTCTATTGACTATAGAATAGATTAGACTTTAGTCTATTCTATTGACTATAGAATAGATTAGACTTTAGTCTATTCTATTGACTATAGAATAGATTAGACTTTAGTCTATTCTATTGACTATAGAATAGACTAGACTTTAGTCTATTCTATTGACTATAGAATAGACTAGACTTTAGTCTATTCTATTGACTATAGAATAGATTAGACTTAATCTACAGTCTCAACTATAATCTTAAATAGTTTTTAGACTTTAGCTTTTCTACTTTTTGCTGTAACTAATTTTTACATTTAAATCCCTGTTTTGATTAAAGTTTTTTTTATTATAAGTTCAACTATGAAATTTAGTCATTTGCCAAAAAATAAAAAAAAGACCTTCAATTAAAAAACGAGGTTATTTAACACTTGTTATTTGGTTTTAAGTTTAATTATTAAAACAACTAAATTTTATTACTTTAGTTGAATAAAAAATAGCTAAAAAATAAATCAAGAATAGAGGAGTGTCTTTACTATTAAGCTTTATAGTTATTTCAAAATAATTTTAAATTTGCTGCTATATCAGCAGCCATATCAAATTGTTGGCTATAAAAAAATTCCTTTTACATTAAGGAATTTATGATTTAAATATTTATAGTTTCTTTTTTTAGTAAATCTATAGCTAATTTTATTTATAAATATTAATTAATTTATTATTGCTTAGCTGCTATTACTAGCAGTCAGTTTACTCTCCACGAAAGGGGGCTCTCAGAGTGGCGGAGGTGAATGGAATAACTGGAACATTTTGTTATCACAAATGAGTTTTACAGTGTAAAGAATTTGGGTCAACGACTAAATAAACTTAAGATCAATTTAACATGCTTAAGAATAACATTCCTTTGAGGAAACAAACAACAACACAGAGCTTACATACACACACACATACAAACAACTTGTTTGAGATACTTGACTTGAAATACAAGAGCCAGCAAAGAAACAAACAGCAACAACAAAAAAGAAAAAGGAAAATATATGTAAAAGAAAATAAACAGCAAACAAGAGACTCTTGTGAGTGAGACTGAAATATGACAAACAAGAAAAACAGAATATGCAAAAAAATACTTTATTTTAAGATATTTAATTTCAAGACTAAAACCTCCAAAAACTGAACTCAAAAACGGCGAAAACAACAAAAATAAATAAATTAAGAAAATCTGTAAAAATATGGAAGTCTGTCACACAAGTCCATAAAAAAGATGAGCGACTACAATAGACTAAAATGAAATCTATTCTATAGTCAATAGAATAGACTAAAGTCTAATCTATTCTGTAGTCAATAGAATAGACTAAAGTCTAATCTGTTCTGTAGTCAATAGAATAGACTAAAGTCTAATCTATTCTATAGTCAATAGAATAGACTAAAGTCTAATCCATTCTATAGTCAATAGAATAGACTAAAGTCTAATCTATTCTATAGTCAATAGAATAGACTAAAGTCTAATCTATTCTATAGTCAATAGAATAGACTAAAGTCTACTCTATTCGATAGTCAATAGAATAGACTAAAGTCTAATATATTCTATAGTCAATAGAATAGACTTAAGTCTTATCTATTCTATAGTCAATAGAATAGACTAAAGTCTAATCTATTCTATAGTCAATAGAATAGACTAAAGTCTAATCTATTCTATAGTCAATAGAATAGACTAAAGTCTAATCTATTCGATAGTCAATAGAATAGACTAAAGTCTAATCTATTCGATAGTCAATAGAATAGACTAAAGTCTAATCTATTCTATAGTCAATAGAATAGACTAAAGTCTAATCTATTCGATAGTCAATAGAATAGACTAAAGTCTAATCTATTCGATAGTCAATAGAATAGACTAAAGTCTAATCTCTTCGATAGTCAATAGAATAGACTAAAGTCTAATCTATTCGATAGTCAATAGAATAGACTAAAGTCTAATCTATTCGATAGTCAATAGAATAGACTAAAGTCTAATCTATTCTATAGTCAATAGAATAGACTAAAGTCTACTCTATTCTATAGTCAACAGAATAGACTAAAGTCTACTCTTTTCTATAGTCAATGGATAATAATATAGTTTAATCTCTTCGGTCAGTAGAATAGATTGTAGTCTAATCAATAGTATATATCATAGTCTAATAAATAGAATAGACTATATTCTAGTCTTTTTTTGTGGTCAGCAGAATAAGCCACAGTTTTATGTGTTCACTGATTAATGGAAAAGACTCTATTACTTACTACAGAATATATGAGACTATATTCTGTAGTAAGTAATAGAGCCTAAAGTCTAACTTGTAATCGATAGAATAGACTAAAAGTCTAAAGACTACAGTATAGTCAAGAGAGAAAATTAAAGTCTAGAAACTATAATTAAGTTCATATTATATTACAGAGACCTTATTGTTCAAATGCACTTTGTGTAGGGTACTTTTTCTATAGTTATTTTGATGATTGACAACTTAGAACAAACAATGGAAAAAAGTCTGAATCAACTCATATTTGTGTTGTTGTTTTTTTGGTTTTAATCTTGTTTGTTCTCTCTTTCTGGATGCTTTTATGTTCATTGACAATATTTGTTAAAGCTAAAAGCATAAGCAAACTGTCAGTCAGTCAGTCATAGAGTTTGAATAGAACTAAGAATACAATAACAAAAAGAACAGCAACAACAACAATAAAAAATTCAGCATTCACAATCCGGTAAATCAACATTTTTTCAGAAATATTTCAGTTTTTTTTTATCTTTTAACTTCACAACAACAGAAAAGTTGTTGGTGATTGGTTTTCTCAGACACATGTTTTTGAGAAATCGTAACTCTAGGAATTCACCTTTTTTGTTACTGCTGCTGTAGCAACAACAACACATGTGAAAGAAAAAGTTTCTTTTATTAAAACAGAGATAAAGTTTGCAGCAAAAAAATAGAGATCGTAAAAAATAATATTTAGCGAAAACCACACCTACAAATTCACATATTTCTGTGAAATGATGTTCAGCAAACGTTTTTTTTTCATTTGTTTGTTGTTATGTTTTGTTGTTTGCTTCTTTTTTATAGACAAACAACTTGGTTTATTGTATTTTTGTGTTTGTCTTAATTTTTTTTTTGCTTGCAATTATGTTATGTTAAGTTTAGCCCTGAATGTGTGTTAAGCGCGTGTAAAGTTAAGTATCAGAAAATAAAAAATGACAGATAAACAAGTCATAAACACCTAAACAAATGTAAAATAAATAACATTAACTATAATTCAGCTAAAGAAAATTAAAGAATGTCAAACAATTTTTCTAAATTGCAAATGAAATATTAATTCAGCTAAGGAAAAGTGCAATTCAGCTAAAGAAAATTGCTTAAAAATGACCAAAAACTATAAAAATAACAAAAATTCTTATGAAAATAAAAGAAAATTGTAATTCAGCTAAACAAAAATTATGAAATATTACGATATTTAAAAATTTGTAACAAAATCCCATGAAAAATCTAATTCAGCTAGCTGTAAATTCAATTCAGCTAAGAAAAATGTCCAAAAAATATTGAAATATTTAAAATCTTTATAAAAACAAAAGAAATTTCTAATTCTGTTGACTTTAAATGCAATTCAGCTAAGCAAATATGTTAAAATATTAAAATTTGTAAAGAAATTTTCACAAAATTCCACAAAAACCACAATTCAGCTAACTTAAAACTCAATTCATCTAAGCAAATTTGTTTTGCAAATAAAATTCAATTAAAAATTTAATAAAAATCTTATTCAGCTAACGAAAATTCAATTCAGCTAAGAGAAATTGCTAAAGAAGGTCCAAAAACTATAAAATTAGTGAAAACTTTTATGAGTACTAAATGAAATTGTAACTCAGCTAAGTTTTAATGTAATTCAGCTAAGCAAAAATGATAAAATATTAAAATTTTTAAAAAATTTTAACAAAATCCCACGCAAAACCTAATTCAGCTAGTTTAAAATGTATCTTAGCTGAGTAAAATTGTTTGAAAAACTCAAATTTGCCAAGAATATGAATAAAATTATAATTCAGCAAACAAAAAACACAATTCAGCTGTGTTAACTTTCTGGAAAAATACAAAAAACAAGGCATTTTTCCTGAAACTTAAGAAAAAACAAAGAAAAATCTAATTCAGTAAATGTTAATAACAAATAGCTGAATTTTATGTTTCTTTAGCTGAATTGTAATTTTGTGTTAAAAATTTATAAATTATATAGATTTTTATAATTTAAGCTAGCTGAATTATAAATTTTGTTAGCTGAATAGCTTTTTTAAGGGTATAAAAATTGTTTAAAATTTAATTTCTATACAATTCAGCGAGCTGAATTAAGTTTTTTGTTAGCTGAATTGCAATTTTGTATTGGAAACTAAGAAATTTTAATATTTTTTATGAATTCAGCTGCTTAAATAATATTAATCATTAGCTGAATACACAGTTTTTTACATTTTATGATGAAAATTCGTATTTTTAAGCAATTCAGCGAGCTGAATTAGATTTTTTGTTAGCTGAATTGTAATTTATTGTTGAAAACAAAGAATTTAGAAGGTGTTTTATAAAGTCAGCTAATTTAAAAAAGATTTGACTTAGCTGAATCGCCTATTTATAATAATTTTTTGTTAAAAATAAAAAGTCTTAAAATTTTCGCAATTTTAGTCAGCTGAATTATGTTTTTTGTTAGCAGAATTAAAATTTTATGTTGGAAACTAAGAAATTACAATATTTTTTATAAATTCAGCTAATTTAGTAAAAATTTTCAATAGCTGAATTATGTTTTTTAATAACTTTCAATATGACTTTTCTATTTTTAAGCTATTTTTCATATTTTGAACAATTTTCTTTGCTGAATTTAAATTTTTGTTAGCTGAATTGTTTTTATATTGTAGTTATGAAAAAAATTGAATTGATTTTTATATAAATCAGCTAGCTGAATTGAATTTTTCCTTAGCTGAATTGTCTATTTATAACAATTTTTGGTTAGAAATGAAGAATTTTCCGATATCTTGATATATTTTGCAATTTTAGTTAGCTGAATTAAGATTTTTGTTATATGTTTAAACAATTTTCTGAGCTGAATATGAATTTTTGTTAGCTGAATTGTAATTATATTGCAGTTATGGAAAAAATGTATTGATTTTTATTAATTCACTTAGCTGAATTAAATTTTTCCTTAGCTGAATTGCTTTTAAAGGTAAAAAACTTGTAATTATAGTTTTAAATTGCATGTTAATGGCTGTTTTTTATACAAAATTTTCTTGATTTTTAAAAAATTTTAATTGTTAATTATTAAATTCAATTTTTTTCTCTCTCTCTTATCATTTGTTTTAAACACTTTTACTTTATTAGCGAAAAAAAAAACACTATTTTTTGTTAAATTCGTTAGGTTACGTTTAAAATTTTTATTAAAAAAAACTAAAAATTTCATTTTCTAAAGTCGCGTGTTGTGAATTTTTTAATAATAATTTTTATTTTCATTGAATTGTTTTAACGATCTCTGCTGTTGTTGTTTTTGTGTGATTAATTTATAATTCAGTAACTGTCATTAAATGACGTTACCACTATTTTGTAATAATTATTGAAGACGTTTTTTTTTATTACATTTCAAATATTTTTTATTGATTATTTTAAATTTGTATTTATTGTGTGAGAAAGAGAGATATTATTTATGTATATTTGTGTGTGTGTGAGTGTGAGGAATTTTTTTCTGTTTAGTTTAAGTGCAAAATATGAAATTGAATTGTTGGATAAAAACAAAAAGTTTGTTGTTTTTGTTGTTTATTGTTTCGCAAGTGTTTTTAACCGACATGACAAACATATGATATTGATTATAGACACAGTTGTTGTTATTATTGTTATGATTATTGTTATAGTTGTTGTTGTTTGTTTCGAATATTATTCATAACATTCCCGAACGTTTATAAAAACAACAACAGAGTTGAAAATGTATGCTTAAGACTATATTCCAGTTAAAAGTATAGACTATAGTCTTGTTTACATTATAGACTATAGTATAGACTATAGTTTTAGTCTATAGTATAGACTATTGTTTTAGTCTATAGTATAGACTATAGTTTTAGTCTATAGTATAGACTATAGTTTTAGTCTATAGTATAGACTATAGTTTTAGACTATAGTATAGACTATAGTTTTAGTCTATAGTATAGACTATAGTTTTAGTCTATCTATAGTTTTAGTCTATAGTATAGACTATAGTTTTAGTCTATAGTATAGACTATAGTTTTAGTCTATAGTATAGACTATAGTTTTGGTCTATAGCATAGACTATAGTTTTAATCTATAGTATAGACTATAGTTTTGGTCTATAGCATAGACTATAGTTTTAGTCTATAGTATAGACTATAGTTTTAGTCTATAGTATAGACTATAGTTTTAGTCTATAGTATAGACTATAGTTTTAGTCTATAGTATAGACTATAGTTTTAGTCTATAGTATAGACTATAGTTTTAGTCTATAGTATAGACTATAGTTTTAGTCTATAGTATAGACTATAGTTTTAGTCTATAGTATAGACTATAGTTTTGGTCTATAGCATAGACTATAGTTTTAGTCTATAGTATAGACTATAGTTTTAGTCTGTAGTATAGACTATAGTTGTAGTCTATAGTATAGACTATAGTTTTAGTCTATAGTATAGACTATAGTTTTAGTCTATAGTATAGACTATAGTTTTAGTCTATAGTATAGACTATAGTTTTAGTCTATAGTATAGACTATAGTTTTAGTCTATAGTATAGACTATAGTTTTAGTCTATAGTATAGACTATAGTTTTAGTCTATAGTATAGACTATAGTTTTAGTCTATAGTATAGACTATAGTTTTAGTCTATAGTATAGACTATAGTTTTAGTCTATAGTATAGACTATAGTTTTAGTCTATAGTATAGACTATAGTTTTAGTCTATAGTATAGCAGGAATAAAAAGTAGTCTTTTCCAAAACCTACTTTTTATTCCTTTAAAACTCTGTTTTTCATTTCATTATTTTCTTTCCAAACATCTGTCTTTCTTTAGTGTGGCTTATTTTCCACCATTCTCCCCAAATCACACTCTTCTCACTCTATTACTCACTAATATGAGTCTTTTGTTATGAAATTTGAAACACATATGTACAAAATTACAATATTGTTATTAATTGTACAAAATTTAAAACAACAAAAAAATAATAAAAATAAAATAAAACGATTATTGTTAAAAGTAATAAGAGATAAATCACAAAAAAAACAGCGAAAATTCAAAAATAACAAAATTATTTGGCAATTTTGAAAATTACAAACACAATTCAAATGGAAAAAAATGTAAAATAAAATAAAATTTTGCCATTAAATTAAATTTTTAATCAAATAATAATTTTAAATAAAAAAATAAATAATAAAAATTACAAAAATATATGAAAAAAATCTATAAAATTGCTGAAATTCATTTGAAAGTTAAATGAACTCTTTTTTAAAAAAAAAGTTGGAAAAAACTCTTACCGGAAATGTATAACTATTACTCCGACTCTCTCTAATAATATCCGTTCTAATTTTCCCCTCATTTCCTTCTTTTCTTCTCTTTTTTAATAAACAAAAGCTGAAAAGTCATCAACAAATCCACCCACAAATTAAATCTTGTATAAAAACCTAAAATTGTTAAACCCTCCACCATCACAAGTGGTGAAGGGGGTGTATTAACTTTGTCATTCCTTGTGTAACGCTAAGAAGGAAACATTTATGAACTCATAATGAATATATTTTTTTCATCAAATAAAAATCTGAGTAGATTTAGCTGTCCGTCCGTCTGTCTGTCTGCCTGTCTCTCCGTCTACTTGCCCGTATAATTGGCCGCCTGTCAGTCATCCCCAATAATTGACAGAACTCAATGAAATTGGGCCTGAGTATTTCTTATGGTCCTGAGAAGTTTCCCATTTAAAACCAGCAAAATTGGTTTAGTATATTAAAAAATATAGACCGATATCTGAGACTACCTCTAAGTTCAATTGAAGATCTTTTGTAAAATTGTCAATTATTAATCGACATTTTAGAGTGAAACTGTCATGATTTTAAATTATATGTACTTCATTATTATTTCAAAAAATTTTCAAAATCGGTTCAGTAGAAAAAGAGTTATAGCCAAAAATATAACTAATCTTATGACTCATTAAGTGCTCCCTGCAATTTATATCATCTATACGTCTGTAAGTGTATGTGTGAGTGTGTATGTACAAAACATAAGCTATCAGCCGCATTTGTGGTGTAGGGTATTGACAATTCGGCAATGCCGAAACATTATTCTCTCTTGTTTAGTTTTAAACTGATTTAGAATCCCTTTCATTTGTAGTCGTATTTGTAGTTGTAGTTTTATTATTTGTTCCTCTTTGGCTACAACTTGTGAAAATACACAAATGTGACTACAAATCTCTGACAAATATATAACAAGTTTTTTTACAAAATTTGTCTAGAAATTACACAATTTTAATTGGATTTTAATTAGAAATTGGTCCGACAAAATTGTTGATATTTTGCTTTTTCTGTTAACAAAGTTTTGAAAATAAGTAAATATTATAAGAGAGCAATAAGAGGAAAGAGAGAGGGAGAGAGAGAAATTAAATTGTAAACTAAATCATGAACTCAAGTCCTAAATTTTTTTAAATAAAGTCTCCACAAGAACTCTTATACAAAAATCGTAGTTATTTAATAAATTCTTTATCTAAAGGCTCTATCAATAACCTGAAAAAAGTCTCCACTAAAGAACCCCTTAAGTCCTTGATAAAGTCTTTTAAAAAGTCACTAAAAATTTCTTAATAAGTTGTCAACAAAAATCATTCATAAAGTCTTCAACTCAAATCTTTAACAAAGTCTCCACTAAAGCCTTTAATGATGTCTTCAATGAAGTCTCCACTAAAGCCTTTAATAAGCCCTCACTAAAGCTCTTAATAAATTATCGAGTAAAGTCTTTAATTATGTAACCAGTGAAGTTTTTAAAAGAGTGTCTGATAAAGCCTTTAATAAAATCTCTATCGAAGTCTTTAACAAAGTCTCCACTAAAAACTTTATAAAAATTTCTACTAAAGTATTTGAGAAAGTCTCCAATAAAGTCTTCGCTGAAGCAATTAGTTTAATTTCTACTAAAGTTTCAAAAAGTTTTTATAAATTTCTCCACCGAAGCCTTTAATAATGCCTCCATAAAAGTCTAAAATAAAGTCAGCACTAAAATCTTTGATGAAACTCTACTGAAGTCTTCAATAACTTCTTCAACAAAGTCTTCAGTTATGTCTACAGAAGTTTTGATAAAGTAAACTCTACTAAATAAAGTCTCCAGTGTTGTGTCCAAGAAAGCCTTGAATGAAGGCTCCACTTAAGTCTCTTCTGCACTCTTCTATACTATAGTCTTTATTGAAGTCTTCTCAAAATTCTCTACAATCTAGTCTATAATATAGACTACAATTTAGTCTATAATATAGACTACAATTTAGTCTATAATATAGACTACAATCTAGTCTATAATATAGACTACAATCTAGTCTATAATATAGACTACAATCTAGTCTATAATATAGACTACAATCTAGTCTATAATATAGACTACAATCTAGTCTATAATATAGACTACAATCTAGTCTATAATATAGACTACAATCTAGTCTATAATATAGACTACAATCTAATCTATAATATAGACTACAATCTAGTCTATAATATAGACTACAATCTAATCTATAATATAGACTACAATCTAGTCTATAATATAGACTACAATCTAATCTATAATATAGACTACAATCTAGTCTATAATATAGACTACAATCTAATCTATAATATAGACTACAATCTAGTCTATAATATAGACTACAATCTAGTCTATAATATAGACTACAATCTAATCTATAATATAGACTACAATCTAATCTATAATATAGACTACAATCTAGTCTATAATATAGACTACAATCTAGTCTATAATATAGACTACAATCTAGTCTATAATATAGACTACAATCTAGTCTATAATATAGACTACAATCTAGTCTATAATATAGACTACAATCTAGTCTATAATATAGACTACAATCTAGTCTATAATATAGACTACAATCTAGTCTATAATATAGACTACAATCTAGTCTATAATATAGACTACAATCTAGTCTATAATATAGACTACAATCTAGTCTATAATATAGACTACAATCTAGTCTATAATATAGACTACATCTAGTCTATAATATAGACTACAATCTAGTCTATAATATAGACTACAATCTAGTCTATAATATAGACTACAATCTAGTCTATAATATAGACTACAATCTAGTCTATAATATAGACTACAATCTAGTCTATAATATAGACTACAATCTAGTCTTTAATATAGACTACAATCTAGTCTATAATATAGACTACAATCTAGTCTTTAATATAGACTACAATCTAGTCTATAATATAGACTACAATCTAGTCTATAATATAGACTACAATCTAGTCTATAATATAGACTACAATCTAGTCTATAATATAGACTACAATCTAGTCTATAATATAGACTACAATCTAGTCTATAATATAGACTACAATCTAGTCTATAATATAGACTACAATCTAGTCTATAATATAGACTAATCTTAATAACTAACTAGTCTATAATATAGACTACAATCTAGTCTATAATATAGACTACAATCTAGTCTATAATATAGACTACAATCTAGTCTATAATATAGACTACAATCTAGTCTATAATATAGACTACAATCTAGTCTATAATATAGACTACAATCTAGTCTATAATATAGACTACAATCTAGTCTATAATATAGACTACAATCTAGTCTATAATATAGACTACAATCTAGTCTATAATATAGACTACAATCTAGTCTATAATATAGACTACAATCTAGTCTATAATATAGACTACAATCTAGTCTATAATATAGACTACAATCTAGTCTATAATATAGACTACAATCTAGTCTATAATATAGACTAACAATCTAGTCTATAATATAGACTACAGTCTAGTCTATAATATAGACTACAATCTAGTCTATAATATAGACTAATCTAGTCTATAAATAGACTACAATCTAGTCTATAATATAGACTACAATCTAGTCTATAATATAGACTACAATCTAGTCTATAATATAGACTACAATCTAGTCTATAATATAGACTACAATCTAGTCTATAATATAGACTACAATCTAGTCTATAATATAGACTACAATCTAGTCTATAATATAGACTACAATCTAGTCTATAATATAGACTACAATCTAGTCTATAATATAGACTACAATCTAGTCTATAATATAGACTACAATCTAGTCTATAATATAGACTACAATCTAGTCTATAATATAGACTACAATCTAGTCTATAATATAGACTACAATCTAGTCTATAATATAGACTACAATCTAGTCTATAATATAGACTACAATCTAGTCTATAATATAGACTACAATCTAGTCTATAATATAGACTACAATCTAGTCTATAATATAGACTACAATCTAGTCTATATATAGACTACAATCTAGTCTATATATAGACTACAATCTAGTCTATAATATAGACTACAATCTAGTCTATAAATATAGACTACAATCTAGTCTATAATATAGACTACAAATCTAGTCTATAATATAGACTACAATCTAGTCTATAATATAGACTACAATCTAGTCTATAATATAGACTACATCAGTCTAAAAATCTAGTCTATAATATAGACTACAATCTAGTCTATAATATAGACTACAATCTAGTCTATAATATAGACTACAATCTAGTCTATAATATAGACTACAATCTAGTCTATAATATAGACTACAATCTAGTCTATAAATAGACTACATCTAGTCTATAATATAGACTACAATCTAGTCTATAATAGACTAATTAGTATAATAGACTACAATCTAGTCTATAATATAGACTACAATCTAGTCTATAATATAGACTACAATCTAGTCTATAATATAGACTACAATCTAGTCTATAATATAGACTACAATCTAGTCTATAATATAGACTACAATCTAGTCTATAATATAGACTACAATCTAGTCTATAATATAGACTACAATCTAGTCTATAATATAGACTACAATCTAGTCTATAATATAGACTACAATCTAGTCTATAATATAGACTACAATCTAGTCTATAATATAGACTACAATCTAGTCTATAATATAGACTACAATCTAGTCTATAATAAGGACTACAATCTAGTCTATAATATAGACTACAATCTAGTCTATAATAAGGACTACAATCTAGTCTATAATATAGACTACAATCTAGTCTATAATATAGATCTCAATCAAGTCTATATTGTAGACTATAATCTACCTATTATAATCGTATAATCCAGTCTATAATATAGTTTAAAATCAGGTCTACTTAAGTCTTTAACTGTAATGCTAAAATGTCTACCAAACTTTTTTCTAAGATTCATATTAAAAGCTCTACTAAATCCTCCATTACAGTCTGTATTAAAGCCTTCATTAGAAGCTTAAATCCATTATTTTCCCACATTGAAGTTTATTTATTGTTTAATAAATGTTCCGCCTTTGAGGTTTTATTTTTTATTATTTTTAATTAAACAATTTAATTAATGTTCAAAACTGTAAATAACAATAAAATTGCAAACAATTAAATTAATTTATTTATAAATAAATTCTCAAATAGAAAAAAATTCAAATAAACTTCAAATTAAAATAATAAAAATTGATTTTAAACTAAAATATTGAATAAAAAACAACTATAATATATTAATAGCAGCGAAGTTGAACTCATATTTCTTTTAATTTAATGAGTTTTGACATAAAAATGTTTTTTTATTATTGTTGTTTTAGTTTTCTTATTAATAAATTTATATCTTTCGCTTATTTTGCACTTTAGACTCCATGTGGGTTTTCGTAGCGTTAAGTAATGAATGAATGAATGAATCATAAATGGGACACACCAATTTAAATATATTGAATGAAAGAGGAAAAAATGAAAGGTAATAAAGCAAAATGGAGGATAAAACAAACTATAGCAAATGCTGAAGTTATATACTCAGGCTACACTCAAGTCCAAGTCTTTATTTGTAAGCTATAAACATTCTGTAAGTACTATAAGTAGTTTATAATAGACTATAAAGTAGATATAATAGACTATAAAGTAGTCTATAATAGACTATAAAGTGGTCTATAATAACTATAAAGTAGCCTATATATAAGACTATTAAAAGTAGTCATATGTTAGACTATAAAGTAGTCTATATGTTAGACTTATAATGTAGTCTGTATTATAGACTATAAAGTAGTCTATATTTTAGACTAAAAATGAATTATTATAATAGAATATAAAGTAGTCTATTATAGACTATAAAGTAGTCTATAACATAGACTATAAAGTAGTCTATATTATAGACTATAAAGTAGTCTATATCATAGACTATAAAGTAGTCTATATTATAGACTATAAAGTAGTTTATATTTTAAAAAATCCATAAAAAGTAAGGTTTATTACTTTACTTATTTGTAAGAGGAACTAAACACCAAAAGGTAGTCTATATTTTAGACTATAAGGTAGTCTATATTATTAGACTATTTAAAGTCAGTCTATCATTATAGACTATAAAAGTTTCAATGTTTATCACTAACTAAAGTAGTCTATATATAGACTATAAGGTAGTCTCATATTATAGCTCATAAAGTAGTCTCATATTATAGACTGTAAAAGAGTCTATATTATAGACTATAAAAGAGGTCTATATTTTAGACTATAAAGTTGGTCTAATATTATAGACTATAATTTAGTTCCTATAAAGTAGTCTATATTATTAGACTATAAAGTAGTCTATAATTTTAGACTATAAGGTACGTCTATATTCATAGACTAATAAAGTAGTCCTAATATAGACTGTAAAAGAGTCATATTATAGACTATAAAGTAGTCTATATTTTAGACTATAAGGTAGTCTATATTATAGACTATAAAGTAGTCTATATTATAGACTATAAAGTTGTCAATGTTATCGACTATAAAGTAGTCTATATTATAGACTATAAGGTAGTCTATATTATAGACTATAAAGTAGTCTATATTATAGACTGTAAAAGAGTCTATATTATAGACTATAAAGTAGTCTATATTTTAGACTATAAAGTTGTCTATATTATAGACTATAATTTAGTCTATAAAGTAGTCTATATTATAGACTATAAAGTAGTCTATATTTTAGACTATAAGGTAGTCTATATTATAGACTATAAAGTTGTCTATATTATAGACTATAAAGTTGTCTATATTATAGACTATAAAGTTGTCTATGTTGTAGACTATAAAGTAGTCTATATTATAGACTATAAAGTAGTCTATATTATAGACTATAAAGTAGTCTATATCATAGACTATAAAGTGGTCTATATTATAGACTATAAAGTAGTCTATATCATAGACTATAAAGTAGTCTATATCATAGACTATAAAGTAGTCTATATTATAGACTATAAAGTAGTCTATATTTTAGACTATAAAGTAGTCTATATTATAGACTATAAAAGTATACTATATTTTAGACTATAAAGTAGTCTATATTATAGACTATAAAGTAGTCTATATTTTAGACTATAAAGTAGTCTATATTAGACTATAAAGTAGTCAATATTACATACTATAAAGTTTCTATATTATAGACTATAAAGTTGTCTATATTATGTTAGTAGACTATAAATAGTCTATATTATAGACTATAAAGTAGTCTATATAGACTATAAAGGCTATCTATAAAAGTCTATTTGTGACCATAAATTTGTACTTAACTAATCTATAAACTAGTCTTTATTATAGACTAAACTAGTCTACATTATAGTCTGGTCTACATTATAAACTATAATCTAAATCTATTGTATATTCTATAATCTGATTTATAGTTTATTTTCTGATATGCAATTGTTTTGTTAATATTTGAACTTTCATTGACCTTTCATGCAATGTAGGGCTTCTTTGGGAGAGTATTCTATGACCTCTTGGTTTAATAAACAAAGTTGTTTCTAAAACAACTATTAAGACCACCAAACACCAATTCTAAAGCTGCTAAGCTTATCATAGGCTTCGTTAAACAGCTAAAACACTGAAACACATGCAATATGAGCTGAACACTTAGTAACGGTTAGAAGATTTTTCTCTTTTTGATTTACTTCAAAAAATGGACTTAAACTAAACGTTATAAGTTGCATTTCACTTTAATGTCTCTTAGGTGAAACAAAAAAAAAGAAGAATAGAGGCAACAAACAGGAACTACGAATAAACAAATTGAATTGAAAGAAAAAGATTTTTATAAAACAAAAGTAGCAAAAAAGAAAATATTGAAAATTATTTTTCATTTAGGAAAATAAAGACTGAATATAGAGAACAGCAGCTGCAGCAGCATATGTAAAACGGTAGACTTTGCTAATAAGCAAAGGAATACCATTCGGTTATGCCGAATCTTTAATACCCACCACCACAAATATATGTGAAGTGTATATTTTATGTTTCGTACAAATACACTCACATATACACTCACAAATGTATACAGTACAGAAAAGTTGTTCTTAAATATAAAACAAGAACATTTAATGAGTCCTAAAATCTGTTATATTTTTGACTATAACTTTTTTTCTACTGAACCGATTTTGATAATGATTTGAAGTGATAATGAAGTACATATAACTTAAATATTATGGCCAAATTTTAATCCAATTTGTCGATTTATAGATGATAATTTTACAAAAGTTCTTCGCTTGAACTAAAAGGTTGTCTCAGATATTGGTATATATCTTTTAATATATTAAACCGATTTTACTGGTTTTAAATAGCAAACTTCTCAGGTCTATAACTAATACTCAGACCAAATTTCTTAAAGCTCAGTCAATTATTGTGGATCTGAGCGTGCCACACAACAGACAGGCAGATAGACCGATGGACATAGCTTAATCGATTCAGTTTTTGTTTTCACGCAAGAATATATACACACATTATGCGATATGAGGCAATTCTTCCTAACGTTACATATGGAATGACATAGTTAATATAACCTGTTCACCACTTGTTGTGGTAGAGGGTATAAAAAAAACTGCAAAAAGAGGTTAAATGTTGCTAAATGATTATGGTTATAAAAACAATAGTATACTTTAAATGAGGGGCATTTCATTGTTGTTGTTATTGTTTTTTTTATTCATGCCACATGTGGTAATATATTTTTTATTTTGCATAACACTACTTTTTTTTAGAATTTTATTCTTTTGTTCTTGTTATTCATTTTAATTAACATTATTTCTTTAGATTTCTTACAAGTTTTATAGTTTTCTTGGCGAAAATTATGTTAATAATGTTACTTAAATGTTTGTATGTTTAAAAACAACAAGTATTTTGTGCAAAAAAAACAACATTAAAAATAATAAATTCCCATTTATGTGGTTTATAGTTTCCGCTTGTTAACACAGTTTCTTTTGGTTGTTTTTTTATACTTAGAAAAAGTGAGGAATGAGCAGAAAATAACAAAAATTTGAACTAATTTATTAAATGACAAATGATGTAAAGACAAAAGGAAACGATTAAAATAAAAAAAAACACAAAATGAAATTAAAAATTAGAAATTAAACAAATTGTTAGAGGAGACAAAGTAGTAGCAAAAACAATATTTAAACTTTTTAAAAGCTACGAAAACGACTTCAAATTCATCATGGAAACTCATATAACTTTAGAGGCATCAAATTCATAACATCATAACATTTTGCTTGATCTATTTGGATGTAAATGAAAATCAGGTTACATAACACAGTTTATATTGCAAAATTTAGACCAGTTTTTAGTCCATAATGTTGACCAGTTTCTAGTCTACAATATAGGCTGGCATTTATTCCAAAATATAGACTAGTTTCTAGTCTATAATAAAGACTAATTTATAGTCTATAAATACTAACTTCTAGTCCATGTTATGAACTATTTCCTAGACTATAATATGAACTAGTTTATAGTCCACACTATAGATATATAATTAAAAAAACAGACTAGTT